>JAJPUD010001743.1:0-281758 GCA_023553655.1 Myrmecobius fasciatus | reverse complement strand
CTCTCTCTCTCTCTCTCTCTCTCTCTCTCTCTCTCTCTTCTTTCTTTTATTCTCCTTTTTTATTTTCCCTCTCTCCTCTCCCTTCCTGAAAAAGAACCCTGTCATTCAGATGAGTCATGACCTCATTTGTAGAACTTTTCCAACATCAAAAAAAAAAAAAATCTATTCAGTTCTTCAGGAACAAGTCAGCTAAAAATAATAAAGATTTATTTCATTATTTATGCCATATTTGGGGCCGAAGATGCTTTTTGATTTATGTGTCATTCATGATATGAACAGAGGTGATTAAATTTAAAGGTAATGCTAACTGAGATCAACTATAGTAGAAGCAAAATGATAGTAGACTGTAATGAGAAAGATTAATATGTCACAGAAAGGCACCAATAGAACTTGGATATTTTTCTCTAACAGTTTTATTAAACAGACATATATATATATACATATATATATATATAATCTATTTCTATTGTCTATCATATGTCTCTATCATTCTTTCTACCTTTTGTTGTCTATCATCTATGTATATATACATGGATGTATGCATTTATGATGTACCTGTTTCTGTCTCTTTATCAGTATTACATATAACATATATATTTACTGTTGACTTTTATATAATTATTGTATTTTAAAATTTTTTTTCTCAAAAGAAAAATTTTATCAATCCTTGATTTATACAATAACATTATTAAATTAATATCAACAATATCTCGAGTAGTCTATGGTCAACTTCACTTTAATTCTTATGTTCATAAAGAGAGTCACAGACAGGGTACAAATGTTTCCTATGGGATCATAAAAATAAGACTGCAAAAAGAACATGAGACTATCATCATTTGATGTATTTCATTAAGTAGATAAATATTTACTAAAGGATGAAAGAAAAATAAATTCCTCCTTTTCAACATAATACAATACCATGCTCAAGTCCTTATATCTTTCTTCCCCTTTTCTATTATTTCTATTATATTCCCCCAAAACACACATGCACACATACACACACAAAGACAGTAGGAAAAAAACATCTAAACCTAATAAACATAAGTTTATGCAAGAGAAGAAAAAAATTTTATTACTTAAAAATTATATTATTAGCTCTCAATTATCTAACAGTATATTAGTCCTTGCACAGTTTTCTACATTTGGTTCTAGGCCTCTGGAACAAGTACAAACCATCAACTTATTTTACACATACTATCTCGGATATATTAGAGTCCTTACTGCAGCTGAAATATTATATCTGTGTTGTCATGACTTCCACCAACTTATCTGTTTGACTTTTTTTAAAATTTGCTCTGAACTCAGGCTTGGCAGTCTATTACTCTTAGTATCTATTGCTCTACTGGTTGAAGTAGTTAATCCTATGTCTTCTAAAGATAATTCTGTTTGTATCCTTGGCACTAATTATTTATTAACATCATCTTTGGCCTTCTGGTTCCATTTTTTGAGCCTGAGTTCCTGGCTTATTTTCTTCTCACATTTGCTTTTGGCCAAAGTATTTTGCTTTAAGTAATCTTGACCCACAGGATTATCTGCAAACTGAAGGAGAACATAATTACTTGATTTTCCATTACTTTCAAAATGATGACACTATTTACCATCACTTCACATTTCAACATGAGATATATAGACCACTAGATAAGATATGATTTTTAAAAGTACAATTAAGTGGAGAGAAGTAAACAGAAAGGAGGAAAGAAAGAAAAAGAAAGAAAAGAAATGAGGGAGGGAAAGGGGAAAAGGGAGAGGAGGAAAGAAGGAAATGGAAGGGAAAAGAAAAAAAGAAAGAAGAGGAATAGCTAAACTCTGTTGGCAGTCATCAGTTCAAAAGTAAGGTTACATCCTTTGTAGTGAGTTTGTCTTTATGATGTCTGATTTGATGTAATGGGAAAATCAGTTATATCCACACTGATATATCTATATCAAAATATCAATATTAATTATAATTATATCATGAATCAAACAAATACAAGTTATAGATTTGTCTCACCAGTTCTCATCTGTAAATCTTCATTCATATATTTTCCCCTTCCCCATAATATTCTCTTCAATTTTTCAAAATTCTATCCATCCTTCAAGGTCCAGCTTAAGCTCTGCTCTTTCTTAAATACATCTACAGTAAAAGGTCAACCATTTTCCATGATGTTGGTAAGGTACAGTTTTAAAAATTAAAGTATTGCTCTTCTCCATGTTCCAAGAAAAATTTAAAAGTGAAATCTTCCCCCTTTCCCCTTTGCCTGCCAGGAAAAATGTCTGACTGCCTTATGGAATTTTAGGAGTAGAGGTTTAGTCACTTTCAATAACTTTAAATATTAAATTAAGAAAATTTCCTGATAAGATCAGGTCACAAGAATGTTTTATATTTCAATCTCTTATTCCTTATTTCATCTAATATTGAAGGATATTTTATATTCTGCCTTTACTATGCCAGCTGGAAAATTTAGCATATTCTTGCTAGTGCACTATAGCTGTCTTGTCATTTACACCTTCCATCTAGATACATGCCATTTGGATGCATTTAGATATTAGTTATAGGATGTTGATGATGTTGCTAATGGTAACTCCAAAGTACTGGTACTAGTCACTTGTGATTTTTAGAAGCTGTAATAATCAATCACATGAACTTAAATTACCTTCTGTGGTTTACACAAGCACTTTTTTCCATTTTTACAACACTACTTTCAATGATGCTCTACAGATGACAAAGAAAAGAGAGTTTATCTCCAGGAATTAGCTCAGCTTTAACTTTGTGAAGTAGTGAAAAGCAATCCAAAAAACAAACAAACAAACAAACAACAACAACAAAATAACTGATGCATATGAATATGATCAATTGACCAGAAGATCTCTCTTCTTCCCTTAAATAAAGCATTTGTGACCATAGCCCAAAACAATAAAAAAGAGAACTGGCATTAAAAAGTCACAGTAATATTTGAATAATTTAAAGAACATACATCTTTTGTGGATTTCTGGAGAACAGGAGGAGGTATGCTTGAGAAAGCATGCCAAATTATGAACCATTTTCAGTGCTCCAATCAGTATCAAGTTTCAAGAATGTCTCATCAATGGAAGTTGCTGACACAAATGAAAATTTTTTTTCATTTATTTTAGAAATGTAAATTTATAAAGTATCAACAACTGTTTTGCAAGGAAAATGAATCATTTTATGGATAGATATTTTATATGTTGAAAAAGGGCCAAATCTTGTATTTGCCTGGGCTTATTGGAAAACAGAAAACTATCTTGGGGCTACTCAAGGACGTCATGATATTAAAACTTCAATTACATTTGAAGATAACTTGACATTAATCAGGAAACTCTTGTTAAATCAACACCTTCACTGTTGAAAAAGTTTTCAAAGATAATGCCATTTTATGACTGTGTACTGTTGCAGGAAGGGCAATGTCAATTTGTGAATTCATTTGTGGAGGGCACTCCCATTACATAAAGTCCCTCTACCAGTGCAGATAAAAAACATACTCCAAACAGAGAATCTTAGAAACACTGAAATGTTAGATAACTTGCCTATGGTTGTGCAGTTAATATGTATACAAGAACCTGTGTCTTTTTTATTCCCCTATCACAGTATCTACAATCCCATTATCTTCCACATAACTTAGTATACAGAGTATAGATTATAAATCCTATTATTAAAAATCTTGCTATGCCTACCTAGATTATATCAGCTAATGAATGGTACTAAACATTTGTGTCTCTCTATGTGTTTCCCCCTCCCCCTTAGTTTCTCACATATATTGGTATATATTTTGTACAAACATATATATATATGTATTTATATACATACATAAACAGATAAATATTATATATGTATGTGTAAATACATATAATATACACACAGATATTATATAATTCTTTAAGATATATGTATCACTATATATTTTATATATATATATGTGTATGTATACACATAAATTACATAATTTTGTAATTCTTGAGGATATATCCAAGAATTAGAAAAATGTATGACTGCATGTATATGTGTATTTTGAGTATATACATTTGTGTATGTATACATATATACATGCAATCATACAATTTTGTAATTCTTGGATATATGCATGTGTCTATATATCCATATAAATATGTATCTGTTTATACATATATACATACACACAACTCTGTAATTCTTAGATTTCTGTTGCTCATACCTAAGAATAAACAAATTAAGTATATATGTATGAATATACATATGTTTAAATTTATACATATATTCATGTACACACAAGAATCACAAAATTATATTCAAAAATGTCAATTGTTTCAAAAGCTAAATGCCTTCCTTAACCCCACCTCCACCTCAACATACAAAAAATTATAATAATCACACTGAGGGCCTAGTTCACTGCTTTCTTATTAACTTATGTCTTATAACATATAGGCTATACAGAAACATGAATTTACTTTACAGATATTCCTTAATAGTATTGTGTGGCGCCTCAGTGGGGCAGGTATCCAGAAGAGAAGTAAGAGAGATGGTCTAACCAGTTTCATTACCAGTGAGGTTGGATTTTTCAGATTCAAGAGAAAATGTTTTATTTTAGTATCTAAATATAATTGTCTGATGTTTTTAACTGTGTTTTTGTACTTTCACATCGTTCTGCTTCTGAGCTCCCCTATCACAATATAATTGGTCTGCCGTATCATGAAGCTTTACTATGTAGAAGCTTTTTACAGATTCTAGAGAAGACAGAGGTTACCTTCAGGAGAGATTTCCTTCCAGGGATTGGGTGGATACATGAAGGCTGCATTCTGGATTTGATCATGTATATCTTCATCTTCATTAAATGGAAATGTACCACTGAGGCTTACATAGATGATAACTCCAACAGACCACATGTCTAAAGAACGATTGTAGCCTTTGTTCCTAAGAACTTCAGGCGCTAGGTAAGCTGGTGTGCCTACCACTGATCTCCTGAAGGATTTCTCTCCAATAATTCGAGCAAAACCAAAGTCACAGAGTTTCACCTGTTTGTAATAAAAATATGGAATAAAAATAAATGCATAAATGCCACTATTTTATTCTCTTATAGTTAAATGTATACATATACATATATATATATATATATATTTAAAACCAGCTCTGGAAAACTTAACGTGTTAATTTGTAGAAGTTTATTATTCCCCCTCTATACTATTCCACTTGATAATCTCTTAAATTCCCATCTCTAAGACAAAGACATGCAGACCTCCTTATCTACATCTAACCTCTTTCCTGACTCTAGTCTCATATCTCCCACTGACTATTGGTCATTTCAAATTCAGTATCTTGCAGATATTTTAAACTGAACATGTCCCAAAATGAATTCATAACTTTCCCTATAAGTCCTTTTCTTGCAAACTTTTCTATTACTGATGAAGGCACCACCATACTCCTAATCACCCAGGTTCAAAATTTGAGTGTCATCCTCCACTCCTTGCTTTTTTCCCTTCCCCTTCCTGCCCCCATATTTCAAAATGTTTTTAAGCCCTAGCAATTTTACCTCTGTAATTTTCCATATATGTCTTCTTTTCTCCTTTGACTATCAAGCTTTTGCTAGCTCATTTCACCTCCTGACTGGAATACTACAACAGCCTGCTGTTAGTTTGCCAAATTATTCCCTACTCTAGTCTACCATCTATTTAGCAATGAAACTAATCTTCCTAAACAATGGCCTAAGCATATCACCCAATACTCAAAAAACTCAAGGGTCCTTAATACCTCCAGGATCAAATATTAAGTGTTCTTTGTGGCGTTCAAAGTTCTTCAGATGGACATGGCTCTCTTCAACAATGAAATGCTTCAAACCAGTTCCAACTGGTCAATGAAGAAAGCCATATACACCCAGAGAGAGGGATGTGAAATGTGAACCACAACAT
This sequence comes from Myrmecobius fasciatus, assembly GCA_023553655.1. Lineage (NCBI taxonomy): Eukaryota > Metazoa > Chordata > Mammalia > Dasyuromorphia > Myrmecobiidae > Myrmecobius > Myrmecobius fasciatus. The sequence goes on along the minus strand of JAJPUD010001743.1, from coordinate 275,881 downwards.
AACATTCTCATACTCTCGATTGATGTTTGCTTACATTGTGTTTCCTTTATCTGATATGTCTTCTGCATAGATACAATTTTTCTTGCACAGCAAGATAAGTGTGGAAATATGCATACAAATATTCGATTTGTCAAGTATTTTAAAATAATTAACATGTAATGGACTTCCTGCCATCTAGGGGAAGGGTGGGGACAAGGGGGAAAAAATTTGTAACAAAAAGGGTCATTGTTGAAGAATTACCCATACATATGTTTTGCAATTAAAAAGCTTTAATAAAAAAAGAAAAGAAAAGAAAAAAAAAACAACGAAGTTCTTCAGAATTTGGATCCTTCTGTTCTCTCTAGTCTTCTTACACCTTATTCACTCCTTATACTTTCTAGAACCTCTTTCTTGTTCCTCACACAATATACTATATCCAAACTTTGGGCATATTCATTGGCTTCCCTCGACTGTTAGTGCCACTAAATATCATTCTATTTATTTTATGTTTTGCATTTACTCATCTGTAAATTTGTTATAACTACACAGTAGAATTTAAGGTTCTAGATGGCAGGAATGGTCTCATTTATGTCTTTGTGTTGCCAGAAAAACTAGCATGATGCCTGACACAAAGGAGATGATTTATATGCTTGTTGAACCTAACTGAATAAACATAAGGTTGTTCCTGAGGGTTTGGGCAAAATTAAAAATTACTGATAGCCAAAAAAGACAAAGAGAGGAACAATAAATTGGCAGTGTCTAATATTAAGTATGCTGCTGTTCTCAAAGACAAGGAATATCTTAAGTGTTATATTATTCAATAATCAATAAGCATTTTAAAGAGCCAAATTTTAAATTCTGGGTGCTGGAAAAAATATATCAATGAAGAGATACAAATATGGCTGAGAAAACTGGAATTCAGCAAATGATAATTTGAGAAATAAGTATTAGACATATTATGAATGGTAGTAAGGGTATGGTAGTTTACTAAAAAAATCTCATACCCACCTGTGGGAAAGGATCAGCTGATGCTAACAATACATTTTCTGGTTTGAGATCACAGTGAACAATATTTTTAAAATGAAGATGCCTCAAGGCAACAAGTATCTGTCAAAAAGAAAACCCACAAGAGAATTTCATTTAATAGTGTTATTCTACCCATATGTAAATTACATTGAAATGTTAAGCCAGAACTTAGTGCATTACAGAAATCCATGCCATACTTTTCTTCTTTATATTCTGAATAGTGCAATGAGATATTAAAATTATACATATGTATGCATACCTTAAATAATATATATTATACATAATATGGACATATATGTTATATAATACTTATATTGAATCCTTGGAAGAAAAAGCATTTTGTAGATTTTTGATTGATTACTTAAACTGGGGAATGGCAGAGATTTAAAATGAGACAGGAAAATTCGGTTAACAGCGGTAACAGCTGATAGGAACACACATTCCATCTTGGGGTAATTAGAATTTTTCCCTTTCCCACCTTAATTTTTTTTACCACTTTCCAAAATATGTAACTGCAAACTTTAGTATCTTCCAAGTAGCTAGTTCATAAGCTGAAGTTCCTTGATAATTCGATAATATATGAAGTAATAAATTATTTCACATTTATTTTATATTGTAGACTTTGAGAAAAGAACCTGAAGAATAAGGCTAGAAAAAATATAAATAGGGATAACATTTGATATTAAATATTATTTTTCTAGATCTTTAATTGATTCCTTACCTGGGTAATTAAAAACTTCGTTATGTGCTCTGGCAACCTGCCCTTTTCACTTGACAAGATCATCTCCAGCATGTCTCCATGGAGTTTTTCCATAACAACAAACACTCTTTCAGGCGTCTCAAACATACACTCCAAATTTACAACACCAGGGTGATGAAGGTTCTATTAAAGATAAATAAAGCACTTGAAGAAAATGAGGTTTTTTTTTTTTAAATACTCTTTGGCAGGCGCTCTGATTAAATAAAACTGTTCATGCTTAAAGCTATAGAGGAATCTACAGCTAAAATTTCCCAGCACTTCCAAATTCTACATATGTTGCCTCATACTGTTTCAATTTTTATATCCCTATAAAACATATCTTTAGTTCTTTTGTCTGGAGAATAGCATAATTTTTTTTCACACTAAACCCAAATTTCCCTTTGTTGTTCAGTTGGGCCCAACTCTTTGTGACCCCCATTTAGGGTTTTCTTGGCAAAGATATTGGAATGGTTAGCCATTTCCTTCTCTAGATCATTTTACATATGAGGAAACTGAGGCAAATAGGGGATAAGTGACTTGCCCAGGATGACACAGTAAGTTTCTGAGACCACATTTGAATTCAGGTCTTTATGACTTTAGGTCCAGAGTTCTGTCCCACTGGGCCATCTAGCTCAATTGTCTAGGATCTTGCCTATAACACTGAAAAGCTAAATGACTTGTGCTTTAATTATTAACAATTTAGGGCACTTTTCAGACAATAAATATGGCCTTATTTGATACTTAGCAAGGTGTCTGGAAAATGTGAGAAGCTTAATAAATGTTATTAAAGTGAATTGGTATAAAATACTCAATATGGGTATAGAAATTTATCTTACCCTGCAGGAAACTAGGAGGATAAGAGGATATAAGAAAGGGGGAGGGTGACAGAACGAAGGCTTATTTATGGAGAGGGTAGATAGAAGCAAAACACTTTGGAGGAGGGATAGGGTGAAAAGAGAGATAATAGAGTAAACAGTGGCTTTAGGGGTGGGGTACAGGAAGCAATAATAAATGTAAAAAGAATTTTGAAGCAAGTTTTTCTTTTTTTTTTCAGGAACATTTCTATTTTTTAAATTTTTTTTTAAATTTTATTTTTTTAATTTTATTTGCATAACATATGTGTGGGTAATTCTTCAACAATAACCCTTACATAGCTTTCTGTTACAAATTTTTCCCCCAACTCCCCACCCCTCCCCTAGATGGCAGGATATCCACTACATGTTAATTATGTTAAAATATTGGTAAATCGAATATATGTATACATATTTCCAAACTTGTCATTGTTGTGCAAGAAAAATCTTGTCTACACAAACTATATATCAGATAAAGGAAACACAATGTAAGCAAACATCAATCAAGGAGTATGAGAATGTTATGTTCTGGTCCACATTTCACATCCCTCTCTCTGGGTGTATATGGCTTTCTTCAGTGAACAATTGGAGGTGGTTTGAAACATTTCATTGTTGAAGAGAGCCATGTCCATCAGAATTGATCGTCATATAGTACTGTTGTTGCCGTGTATAATGATCTCCTGGTTCTGCTCATTTCACTCAGCATCAGTTAATGTAAGTCTCTCCAGGCCTCTCTGAAATCATCTTGCTGGTCATTTCTTACAGAACAATAATATTCCATAATATTCATATACCTTAATTTATTCAGCTATTCTCCAATTGATGGGCATCTTTTCAATTTCCAGTTTCTTGCCACTACAAAAAGGGCTGCCACAAACATTTTTGCACATGTGGGGCCCTTTCCTTCCTTTAAAATCTCTTTGGGATATAGGCCCAGTAGAAACACTGCTGGGTCAAAGGGTATGCACTGTTTGATAACTTTTTGAGCATAGCTCCAAATTGTTCTCCAGAATGGCTGTATCCGTTCACAGCTCCATTCACCAACAATGCATCAGTGTCCCAGCCCTCCCACATCCCCTCCAACATTCATCATTAACTTTTCCTGTCATTTTAGCCAATCTGACAGGTGTGAAGTGGTACCTCAGGGTTGTCTTGATTTGCATTTCTCTGATCAATAGTGATTTGGAGCACCTTTTCATATGACTATAAATAGTTTTAATTTCATCCTCTGAAAATTGTCTGTTCATATCCTTTGACCATTTATTGATTGGAGAATGGCTTGAATTTTTATAAATATGAGACAATTCTCTATATATTTTAGAGATGAGACCTTTATCAGAACCCTTAAATGTAAAGATGATTTCCCAATTTATTGCTTCCCTCCTAATCTTGTCTGCATTGATTTTATTTGCACAAAAACTTTTTAACTTAATATAGTCAAAGTTATCTATCTGGTTTTCAATTAAGAGTTCCAGTTCTTCTTTGGACATAAATTTATTCCATCTCCATAGGTCTGAGAGGTAAACTATATTACATTCCTCTAATTTACTTATAGCATCACTCTTTATATCCAGATCATGAACCCATTTAGATCTTATCTTGGTATGTGGTGTTAGATGTGGGTCAAGCCCTAATTTCTTCCACACTAGTTTCCAATTTTCCCAGCAGTTTTTGTCAAATAGTGAATACTTATCCCAAAAGCTGGGGTCTTTGGGTTTATCAAAAACCAAATTGCTATAGTTATTGCCTAGTCTGTCTTGTGATTCTATCCTATTCCACTGATCGACTATTCTATTTCTTAGCCAGTACCAAATGGTTTTGATGACCGATGCTTTATAATATAGTTTTAGATCTGGTACAGCAAGTCCACCATCGTCAGCCTTTTTTTTCATTAATCCCCTTGAAATTCTTGACCTTTTGTTTTTCCAAATGAACATTGCTACTATTTTTTCTAGATCTGTAAGATAATTTCTTGGGAGTTTGATTGGTATGGCACTAAATAAGTAAATTAGTTTGGGTAGTATTGTCATTTTTATTATATTTGCTCGGCCTACCCATGAGCATTTTAAGTTTTTCCAATTGACTAGGTCTGATTTGATTTGTGTGGAAAGTGTTTTGTAATTTAGTTCATATAGTTCCTGACTATCCCTTGGCAGATAAATTCCCAAATATTTTATACTATCAACAGTTATTTTGAATGGGATTTCTTTTTGTATCTCTTGCTGCTGAACTTTATTGGTAATATATAAAAATGCTGATTATTTATGTGGATTTATTTTGTATTCTGCCACTTTGCTAAAGTTGTGAATTGTTTCTAGTAGTTTTTTAGTTGAGTCTCTAGGGTTCTCTAAGTATACCATCATGTCATCTGCAAAGAGTGATAATTTGATTTCTTCACTACCTACTCTGATTCCTTTTATCTCTTTTTCTTCTCTTACTGCTGAAGCTAACATTTCTAATACAATATTAAATAGTAATGGTGACAGTGGGCAGCCTTGTTTCACTCCTGATCTTATTGGTAATGGTTCTAGTTTGACTCCATTACATATGATGCTTGCTGAAGGTTTTAAGTAGATACTACTAATCATTTTAAGGAAAAGCCCATTTATTCCTATACTCTCCAGTGTTTTTAATAGGAAAGGGTGTTGGATTTTATCAAAGGCTTTTTCTGCATCTATGGAGATAATCATATGGTTTTTATTAATTTGGTTATTAATATAATTGATTATGCTAATAGTTTTCCTAATATTGAACCAGCCCTGCATTCCTGGTATAAATCCTACTTGGTCATGATGTATTATCCTGGGGATGACTTTCTGTAATCTTGTTGCTAAAATCTTATTTAAAATTTTTGCATCAATATTCATTAGGGAAATGGGTCTATAGTTTTCTTTCTCAGTTTTCTCCCTACCTGGTTTAGCTATCAGCACCATATCTGTGTCATAGAAGGAATTTGGTAGTACACCTTCTTTCCCTATTTTTTCGAATAGTTTATATAGTATTGGGATTAATTGTTCTTTGAATGTTTGGTAAAATTCACATGTAAATCCATCTGGTCCTGGAGATTTTTTCTTAGGGAGTTGATTAATAGCTTGTTCTATTTCTTTTACCGAAATAGGGCTATTTAAATAATTTATTTCCTCTTCTGTTAATCTGGGCAATCTATATTTTTGTAGATATTCCTCCATTTCATTTACATTATCAAATTTATTGGCATAAAGTTGGGCAAAGAAACTCCTAATTATTACTCTAATTTCCTCTTCATTGGAGGGAAGTTCTCTCTTATCATTTTTGAGACTAATAATTTGATTTTCCTCTTTCCTTTTTCTAATCAAATTAACTAAAGGCTTATCTATTTTGTTGTTTTTTTCATAAAACCAACTCTTACTTTTATTTATTAATTCAATAGTTTTCTTATTTTCAATTTTATTGATCTCCCCTTTAATTTTCAGAATTTCCAATTTGGTATTTAATTGAGGGTTTTTAATTTGGTCTTTTTCTAGCTTTTTTAATTGTAACCCCAGTTCATTAATCTTCTCCTTCTCTGTTTTACGCAAGTAAGCATCTAGAGATATAAAATTACCCCTTATAACTGCTTTAGCTGAGTCCCACAAATTTTGTATGTTGTCTCATTGTTGTCATTCTCCTGGATGAAATTTTCGATTGTGTCTATAATTTGCTCTTTCACCCATTCGTTCTTCAGGATTAGATTATTTAATTTCCAAATAACTTGTGGTCTATTTTCTCCTGGCCTTATATTACATGTGAGTTTTATTGCATCATGATCTGAGAAGGATGCATTTACTATTTCTGCTTTTCTGCATTTGATTTTGAGGTTTTTATGCCCTAACACATGATCTATTTTTGTATAAGTTCCATGAACCCCTGAGAAAAAAGTATACTCCCTTCTATCACCATTCAATTTCCTCCAGAGATCTATCATACCTAACTTTTCTACCCTTTTGTTAACCTCCCTAACTTCTTTCTTATTTATTTTGGAATTTGATTTATCTAATTCTGAGAGAGCAAGGTTGAGATCTCCCACTAATATAGTATTACTGTCTATTTCTCCTTGCATCTCTCTTAACTTCTCCTCTAGGAATCTGGATGCTATACCACTTGGTGCATATATGTTAAGTATTGATACTGCTTCATTGTCTATGGAACCCTTTAGTAAAATGTAGTTTCCTTCCTTATCTCTTTTAATTAGATCTATTTTTGTTTTTACTTGATCTGAGATAAGGATTGCTACCCCTGCCTTTCTTTGTTCACCTGAAGCATAGAAGATTCTGCTCCAGCCCTTTACCTTCACTCTGTATGTATCTCTATGTTTTAGATGTGTTTCTTGTAAACAACATATTGTAGGATTCTGGCTTTTAATCCAGTCTGCTACCCGTTAAGCAAGTTTTTGAATGAAGGCCTCATTCTCAAATGTATAGGGAATGGAGTCAAACATAAAAAAAAAATTAATAGCCATTCTCCAATTGATAAATAATTAAAAAGATATGAACAGACTTCAGATAAACTAATCAAACTATTTATAGCCACATAAATAAATACTCTAAATCATTGATTGGAGAGATGCCAGTTGAGGCAATTCTGAGGTACTTCTTCATACTTATTAGATTAGCTGATGGGCTAGGGCAGGATGACAAGTGTTGGAGGGAATATGGGGAAAATGGGACATTGATACATTGTTAGTAAAATTGTGAAATGATTCAGCCATTCAACAAAGCAGTTTGGAACTATTCCCAAAAGTCTATAAAATCATGTATGACCTAACAACACTATTACTAGGCATGTATCCCAAGACAGATTTTTTTAAAAATGAAGGTGTAGAGGGCCACAGACAGCGGGGGAACTCTTGGTGAGGTATGAGACCCTTCAGCTCAGAGGGAACCTGCTGGCAATGTCTGGTTCAGCTCTCATTTCCCCTTGGGGCGTCTCAGCCTTCCTGAGAAGTCAGGGGGCATGACAACCTGTATTCTGAAACAGAAATACTTGCAGTAAATTTGCATTTACATAATATTAGCAGGGTGCTTATAATTAGCACATGTGCAATATGCTGTAGTGATGTAATATAATATAGTTAGCACATGCTCAGTATGCTGTGGTGATATAATTGTACTAAGGTATTTAAGGCTGAGAGAACTTGAAATAAATGGACTCCATATTTGACCATCCACGTGGGTCCCTGTCCTCATTACTCCTCCTGTAAGGCCAAGGACTCGGGCTGGTCCTGAGATCCTCCAGAGAGCTAGTCTAGACGCTACATTTTGGCACCCCAACCTGAGGCTCTAGAAAGCACACTACAGAAAGGTACCCATATGTAAAAAAAATATTTATAGCAGCTCTTCTCTCAGAGAAAAGAATTGGAAATTGATGCCTGGGATGTCCATTGTTTGGGGAATGGCTGAATTAGTTGTGGTATGTCATTGTGATGGAACACTGTTGTTTTATGGGAAATGATGAGCAGGATACTCTCAGAAAAACCTTGAGAGTCCTCCATGAGCAAGGCAAAATGTTCTGTGTACTAAGTAAAAGCAATGTTGTGGGATGATCAGCTATGGATGACTTTGCTATTCTCAACAATACAATAATCCAGGACCACTCTGAAGAACTTATGATGAAAAATACTATCCATACCTAGAGAAAGAATTGATTGTGTATGAAAGCATACTGAAGTATATATATTTTTTGCTTTATTTTTCTTCAGGTTTTTTTTTTGAGGGGAAAGGGAAGAGATTTACTTTCTTTCACAACAAGACATTTATAAAAATGGTTTGTATAACTTCATATGTGCCTACTTGTTAAGAGAGATGTGAAGAAAGAGGAAGGGAGATAAACTGGAAGTTAAAATTTTAAACACAAATGTTAAAAAATTATTTTACATGCAATTGGGAAAACATAATATTAAATAAAAAGAAATACTTAAAAAAGAACTATTTTCATACAAAAATAAAGTGAATTGGATTTTTCAGCAAGGCCATCTGTTTATATATATATGTGTATGTGTGTGTGCATGTGTGTATACATATATACATAAGATAATACCACTTATACCTCAGTTATTAACCCATCATTATACGCACCCCTCTGTTTTGAAGTTTAGTTGATATATGATTCATATTCACTTCTCTGTGCATGTTCTATCTCCCTAATAGAATATAAGCTCTTTGAGAGCTTAATTTTATATCCTCATGGCCTAGTCCATAGTAGGTATTTAATAATAAATATTTGTTGAGTTTAATAAAGAGGTACAAAATATTAAAAAATAACAAAAGCATTTGTTTTGTTTTGTTTTGTCAGGGAGGGCTAAGTGTTCCACAAGAAGGAAATCTTTCATGTAGACAAGGGCTTCTTAAACTTTTTTCATCATGACACCTTTTATCAAAGAAATTTTTACCTGACCTCAGGCATATAGATATAAAATAGTTATACAAATCAAACATTTACTAATAACAAATCATACTTTCATGCCCCCACATTGTTATGTGACTCCATTTAGGGTTGTGACTCTCAGTTTAAGAACCTTTGATAATGGAAGTGGTGCCTAAGCTATGTTTTGAGAATCTTTGTAATCCTTTGGATATAAGGAGAAATTTATAGTCTTGACAGTTAGTTAAAGATAATCTTCATTCTTGGGTTTTATAGATAATGACCAATGAACAACCAATAATTAGCACCTGATCTAATATGTCTTTGGGCATAATACCAAGGCTTGTGAGCGTTGCCAATCCTGTAAATTTACTTCATGACAGGGGGAAAAAGATTTAAGAGATTGCTTTGTGAAAAGTATTGTACTAGGTACTGGAGACACAAAGAAAGAAGCTTTATTTTGAGCCCTCAGGAAGCTTCTAATCCACTAAAAAGGAGGGGTAAGAAAACTGGTTATAAGTTAGACTGCAAAGTGTGAAAGAGAGTTATACAATGCCATAAGAAATGTGAAGGAATACCTTTTCTCCCTTTCAACTAGAGGATCAAGGAAAATTTCAGAACTGCTATCTGAAGTGAGCCTTTAATGAATAAGATTTCACTGGGTAGAAAAATTTTAAAGGAAGGGGGTTTGGAGGATAAGGGACAGTCTACAACAAATGCATAATGGTAGTCAGGAAAGAATGAGATTCAAGAAGAGATCCTTCTATTCTCCCCCAAAGGGGAGTAGAGTAAAATAAGACTGGAAAGATGAATCAAATTGCAGATGACCTTGAATGCCAGACTAAAGAATTGTGTGTGTGTGTCTTTATTTTGTCTGTGCATACATTCCCCATATATGCTTCCATGTTTCAAGAGCCCACAATTTCATCTGGGTGAAGGCTCCTTCCATCAATGCTGATCACAAACCTTCTCATACATACTTAGTAGATATCTTTCTCAAGCTACTGTGCCCAACCTGGTAATAACAACTAAAAATATTAGTGGCCTTTCACCTGCTGAACAATAATTATACTTAAGAATATTCCTAGTCTTTTGGGAGAAACTATGGTAGTGGGTTTTGGATTGATTTTTTTTTAATCTCTGCATGACATCATTAATATTGATGTCTGTGAAGTTCTTTTAATGCTGAAAGACTGTAACTATGATATTATCTGCACTGTCCTCTGCTAAAAAAAATGACAATTTTAAAAAAGTGTTTTGATCATTCTTTATGTTTTGGTCAAGGCCACTAGAATGAGTTCTACTTATTTTTGAGTTCATGGTTCTAGTTCTATTGTGACTGGACTCAAATGTCCAAATCCATTTTTTACATTTGAAAGGGGCAAAGGCAAGGAAAATAAGGAGCAACTGTATCCAACTATTCACTGATGATCATCTTGTTCTATTACTGAAAAGAAAGATGCCTTTGGCAGCTTGGAGAATGTGGTATTTGTGGATGGTCACAGGAAAGGTGAAGGGAAGAACACCAGAACAACATGATTTATTTATTTCTCTATCTCTATGATACTCTAAAAAAAGATCTTTAAAATTTTTGAAAATAGTTCCAGAAAAAAAATAGAACAAAAACAAATAACCAAAATACACTTATATGACAAATTCATATGCATTTTCTATTCCAATTAATGTGTTTGCTTTCCAAATAAAATCACTTAATGACTTAAATGTTTTCTTAACAACTTCCAGACTAACCAATTTACTTAAAGGACAGAAAGAAGGCCATTGGCCTCAACACCTGAAGTGGAATGCAATGTAGAGAACATGTTTGCTAACACATCAAATGCTGCCCAGAAATTCAAAGACCCAATTTCATGGCAAAACAAATGCCATCAGTATATGGAACTCTGACCATCTGTTTGTTACATTTAACTAATCTGGTTTTCAGGAAATGAAAGATTTGGACCAGCATAGAAAAGAATAGTGTGTCTGTCATTCACACATAACAGATTGATGGCATATCCATGAGGTGAATATAAGTTATTTGTTTAAAAATCTAGGAGGAAATATCATTTGGATATCATAAAAATTGATTTTTCTCACTTGAGTTACATAGAAAATTTAAATATAATAATTGGGAAAATTGAGTTTTAAAAACATTTTTGAGGGGAGATCAAGAAAAATTATATAAAAGAAAAGAAAATTTAAATAAATTTATTTTTAGTTAATGAATTGTATGCATTTTCTTTTTCTTGGATTTGTGTTAAACTAAATCTCATAAGTATTTAAATTTCCCTGGTTCTAAGAGTTTATACTTCTTTAGTTTTTGGAATCAAGAAATTATCCCATAGAATTTGAAGCTGTTCTAAATTAAACAAAGCTTTCCTGACTTTCTGACTTTCATACTTTTCTTCTAACCCTAGAATGGTATCCATAAACTTAAAAAGGGGAAGAAGAAAAAAAAAAACTACATGTATTCTGCCTTTTTTATTGTTTTATTTGGAACAAAATAGGCTCAATCAATTCATAAACATGTTTTAAGAGACTAATACAAGCAAGGCTTATACTAAGCATTTTGAGGATACAAAAAGAATCAAAAGACAGTCCTTGCTCTCAAAGAACTTAAAACCTAATGAGTAGACAACATGGAAGCAAATATATGCAAAGCAATCTATATACAGAATAAAAGGAAATAAGCAAAAGAGAGAAGGCATTGAGGTTAAGAGGTTTGGGAAAGACTTCCTATAAAAGACAGAACTTGTTTGGAACATAAGGAAAGTTAGGAATGTCAGAAGGCAGAATTGAGGAGGCAGATCATCATAAATATGGGGGACAGCTACAGAAAAGCTTGAGAGACAAGGGATAGAGCATCTTCTTTGTTGAACAACCAGAAAGCCAGATTAGTGGATTGAAGAGTCCTGTGAGAGTGGGATGAGTGGGAAAAAGGATTGGAAAAGTAGGAGAGGGCTATGTTATAAAGGGCTTCAAACACTATTTTGTTTTTGAACCTGGAAGTGATAGGGATCTACTGGATTTCATTTAAGACAGTCATGATCAGACCTATTTTGGGAAATCATTTTAGTGGCTAAATAAAGAATAGAATGGAGTGAGACTTGAGTAAGGTAGACCCACCCAGTAATCCAAGCATGAGCTGGTTAGAGCTTGCACTGGAGTGATGGCAGTACGAAAGGAGAGAAAAAAGTTTATATAAGAGACATTGCAGAGGTAAAATTGTCAATCTTGGCAAGTGGCTGAATATTGGGGTAAGGGAAAGAGGGAGACAAAAGTGAGATGGAAAAAACTTTTCGATTATAAGCCTGAGGCACTTGGAAAATGATATTGTAGTAATCCTTCTGCAGTAATAAGGAAGTTAGTGAATTTTGTTTTGTGCTTGTTTAATTTAAGATGTCTTTGGACAATCAGTTTAAGATATATCTGAAAGCAAGTAGGTATGAAGAGAGGTTGAGATCAGGATAGGTAGATCTGTGAATCAGCAGCATAGAGATGGCAATTAAATCCTAAGGAGTTGCTGAGAACTCCAAGTGAAATAATATGGAGGGAGAATTTAGGACAGAACCCTGAGGCATATTATGTATGGGTAGATGATGTGATCTGAATGAGGATCCAGCAAAGGAGTAGTCAGAAAGATAAGAGAAGAAACAGGATGAAGTGTAGTCTTAAAAACTAGAGAAGGAAATATTAAGGAGGAGACAAGTAACCAACAGGGTCAAAGTCTGCAGAAGTCAAGGAGAATGAATAATGAAAGAAAAGATCATTGAATTTGGCAACTAAGAGATCATTGCTAATTTTGGAGAGAGTAGTTTCAGTGGAATGATAAGGTTAGAAACTAGATTGCAAGGATTAAAAATACAAGGATTTTGAAAGACATGGAGGATTATAGATGCCCTTTTCAAGTTATTTAGCTACAAGGAAAAGAGACAGAGAGTGATAATTTGCAGGGATGGATCAGTGAATGTTTTTTAAGGATAGGGTAGAAATGTGAATGTCTGTATAGCACTAGGAATGGGCCAAAAAATAGGGAAAGACAGTAATAAGTGAAAGAGTAGAAATGACAGAGGGACAGTCTATTGAAGGAGACAAGATGGAATGAAATCTATTGGATAGAGGAATTAGCCTTGGTAAGATCACCTTATTATTTGAAACAGGGTTGAAGGGGGAGATAGTGGTAGAAGGAAGGAGAGAAGGGAACTCATGGTGAATGGTCTTAATTTTTTTTTCTGTGAAAGATTAGGAAAAGTTCTCACCTAAGAGTGGGGAAAGGGAGAACATGGAAAGTTTGAGTACAGAAGAAGAGTTTCATATTAATATTGCCTGATATTGCTACTTTTGATTTTTCTAATCAGTGAGTGTGTTCTCATTTTAACAAAGCAGTAGAGAAACTGAGAAGTGGTAGATTTATGATCTAAATTTTCCAATGGAGATGCATATTAAAAAGATGAGAAAGAAACTGAAATTTTCAATGGTTGTTTTTTGGATGAGCTACATATATATATATGCACACATTGCAACAGCAGCATCAGAATGATGGTTTCTCGCCTTTCTCAGCATTCTATGTTAAGGGAAAAAAAGAGAACACTGTCTGCCTTTCTATTTTTGTATTCACAACTCTTCCTCCCAGTGTCTACTCCCTACATTACTTTGTATTTACATTTTATCCATTTGTATACACGTATATTTATATGTTTCTTATAGGTTGTAAATGACTGAACTGCATGGTCTATTTCTATGTTGTCTTTCTATCCTTAGGTCCTGGAACATTGTCTGACACATACAGGGGAGCTTACCAAATGCTTGTTGACTTATTTCTACACATTTTAATTATCATTGAAATATTACTCAATGATCTAGAAATGATATGTATCTAATTTGTGGAAAGAATTCATACAGAAAAAAGTAGAGACAAAAATGACATTTGCATAGTGTTTGAAATTTGTAAAATACTTTAGATGCATATATTCATTATTATTATATTAATTTTCTATTTTCTTATTGAACCTCACAACTACCAAGTGAAGTAGATGCTGGAGGTCTTATTCCTCATTTTACAAATAAGGAAAAAGAGATAAGGTTGCTCACAGTCAACAGAGAAGACGGCAACATTTGAACCCCTATCTTCTTGATATTAGGTCCAGTACTCCAACCTCAACATTATGACTATCTTATATAATATGTACTTTTACTGTTGACATGAAAGTATTTTAGACAGTATACTGCAGAAAGTAGTTAGCAAATAATTGTTAGCTTCTGAAACTGATTTAAAATTTTATACTCTTTATTTTTACTTATTTCTTTTTAGTACCAGGGAGAGTCTTTGCTTTGTTTGCTTTCTTTTTTTTTTTTTCTTTTTTGGCTTGTTTTTTACTTTTGATAAATTCAAGTGATGAAAACTATATAAGCCTATTTTATTTTATTTTTTTCATATTTAAAGAATTCAAAATAATGCCATTGGTATCAGCATGTCAAAAAAAAAAAAAACCATACTTACATTGATAGCCTTTCTTTACTTAGATAATCACAACATGGCATCCTCACGTCTCACAGAAAAGAGTTGGACTTAAATTCCAAGGCTTTTATAGGATGGACAAAGAAAGTAGCTTCAGTGCCAATAAGAGATGCCAGCATGGGTAAGAATTGTTATTGTTAAAAAATCAATTTGGGCAAGTTCTCAGACTGTAGCAACAACTGTTGTCTGGTTTTAGGCATTATATCATTTCTTTTTTATGCTGTGGCTATTGATTCAGTGAAGATTGAAGCATACCTGATTTGTAAGTAAATCTTCTGAAAGGATTTAGAAGAATCAGACTGAGACAGGTAGAGAGCTTGTGATGATTATTGTTTATGCCTAAGTTAAATAGAGATACTGTATAACCAGTAGGATAAGATCAAGTTGGGGGAAAATAAGGGCACATATCAATCAAAAAAAGAAATATTGAAGGGTGTGATAAAACAGCAACTGCTACATGAATCAAATCTCTCACTGATCCTTGTATGTAAAAAATGTTTTTTTGTTATGCCTTATCTTATTCATCTTTCAGCAATTCAATTGTGTGTTTACTAAGCCATGATAAAGAACTTAAAATGTTTTTATTTAGTACTCACTTGAATAATATCATATGCCCAGGTAAATATCTCTTTAGAGGACAGATTTCAGTGGGACTGGTAGAAGAGACTAAACTTTATATCTCTATCACAATCCTAAAGTAGGTGTTCCAGTTCCCTTTTTCTTCCTTAAAAGGTGGAAAAGCTTTGAGCAGAGGAAAAACCTTCAGAAAGGAGACATTCGTGCCAGCTGCTAATATCCTCCTTTTAGTAAAACAGAAAACTGAACTGATTATAAACTGCAGAGGAAAACTCCTTTGTCCTCTTCTTATACTGAAGTTACATGAAGGTTTAAATTGTATGAGACTTCAGTTTACAGGTTATAGTTTAACACTGTAGGAGCTAGGACCAAAATGAGCTTGGAAGGCTCTACCACAGTTCAGACACAAATAATGCATATGGACGTTTGGAAACAGAGATGTCTCTAAATTCTCTACTGTTTCTGCTAATTGTGTTCTAACAGTTAACACCAAGAAAACAAAGGTTATTCACCAGCCAGCACTATACCATCTGTATGTAGAACATACAGCAAAAGGAGAAATACTGAATACTGTGGATAAATTCACTTATGTAAGCAGTATACTTTCCAGGAATGTAAATATAGAATAGAGTAGCCAACCTGCACTAGATACAATGTATCTTCTGTATATGGAGCCTATTTTTCTTGCTTTTATTTCTGGCTCGTTGCTAAATTATCACTAAAGGGGGCAAGCTCACTAGTATCTTCCTAATAATATCAAATAATAATATAATTTGTTAATAACTGGCCTAAGAAGGAAAAAATAAGTATCCCTTGCATCTTTGCTTTTCAAAGAATCAATTTCTGAGGTTATAAGCCAGGGCCTTAACAAGTGAGAGAAATCAGCTTTAGATTTCTAAAGAGACTTAAGCTCAACTACATTCACAAATATCCAGGCACATACATATTCATATTCATACATATGCCTCCTCTCAGTCACTCTCCCCAACATTTCTTCTGGGAATGCCTTATCCCAGTTTTAAATTCCAAGACTGCTGCAGACTATCAATCTTTCCCTTAAACAGCAGGTAGCAGCAGATGTTTATATAGGAAATAACACTTGCCCAGGCTCTTTCATGCTGTTTCCTGATTTTTTTTTTTAACCAGGTGGAAGGCAATGTGAAAATAATCTCTCGTGCTATTTCCTACCCACTCGGAACTAGGAAGCTCCTAAGTTACAAGGGCAAGTGGGAAATTAAAAAAAAAAAATCAAAACATCACCAGAGGCTATTATAATCATCTTTACTTGCCACATAATGACTGAGGCTGGCCTAGGATTAATTATCAATACTTCTTTTTGACTCTTATTTCTAATCATTTGCAACGTACCAAGCTACAATGTGAATTTCCAAAGTTAGGAAGAACGAAAGCAGATTTTTCATGATAGAATTTTAAGTGACAGGAGTATGGCTAAGTATTACCAGTCATTGAACCAAAATGCCATCAAGACAGCCTGGGGCATAGAGATGAGATAAGAAGAAGTAACTTCTTCCTTAAATTGGAGAAGTGGAGAACTATGAATATGGAATACTGTATTCGCTGGTGGACAAAGATGATCTTGGTGTGTATGGCTGATTTATTTTTTGAAAGATTCATTGAAATATTGGAAGAAAGAAGGGATAGATTCTAAAATGAAAGTATTTTTTAAAAAAAGTATTGATATTATTTTTTTAAAAAAAGATTATATAGGACAGTATTTCAGCAAATTTAAAAATCCAACCAACATTCAAGTATGTCCTCCATAGACAGAGCATCATGTTAGTTGTTGGAGAAGACAGAGTTCATGGACCTCAAAATCAACTAGGAACATAAAATACAGACAAAAATAATACATAATATAACATGACAAATGCATTAGAGGATTTAAACAAATAATCACATGGAAAGGTTAAAAATCTCAGGGGAAATAATCAAAAGAAATATGGAATTAAGCAGGATTAGGAGTGCTAGATATCAAAATATAACACCAAAAAACCACAATACCCCCCCCCCAAAAAAAACCCTCAAGACAATTTGGTACTGGTTAAAAAATAAATAGATCAGTAGAATAGATTAAATACAAAAAAACATAGAAGTAAAATGTATCTAGTATTCAATCAGCTCCTGGGATAAGGACTCACTATTTGACAAAAACAAAACACTTGAAGAGCAAGTATTTTAAAAAATTAAGATTTAACAACACTTCACACTTCATTCCAAAAGAAGCTCCAAATGGATATGTGACAGACATAAGAAGTCATGTAATAAACAATTAGGGAAAAATAGACAAAATTATCTATTAAGATGGAGGTGAAAATTTCATGAACAAACATGGGCTAGAAATTATCAAAGAAACCGATAATGTTGATTACATAAAGTTAAAAAGATTTTGAACTAATCCACTAAAGATAAGATTAAAAACAAACAACTGGGAAAAATCTTTATAGCATACTTCTCTGAAAAAAATTTATTTCTAATACATATAAGTAGTAGCTGATTCAATTTTATAAGGATAAGAGCCATTCCCAAAAGAAAACCACACTATCTCTGGTCATATGGAAAAATATTCCAAATCATTACTAATTAGAGAAATGCAAATTAAAGTAATTCTGAGGTTCTACCTTACATATCTATTTCTCTGGAAACAGATGATTTCAAAGAGATGTGGAAAGACTTATATGAACTAATGCAAAAATAGTAAGCAAAACCAGACCAACACCATATACTATAATATCAATATTGCAAAAATGAAAATTTTTGAAAATTTTTATGTTGATCAAGAATGATATAATCAGAACCAGCAGAACAATGTTTTTTTTTAACAGCTTTTTTATTTTTTCAAATACAAAGATAGTTTTCAACATTTACCTTTGTAAAACCTTATGTTCAAAATTTTTTCTCCTTCCTTCTCTCCCAGTCCCTTCTCATAGGCAGCAAGCAATCATTTGCAACAAAATATGTGCAATTCTTCTAAACATAATTCTATACTTGTCATGTTATACAAAAAGATCAAGTCAAAAGGAAAAAAAAACACAAAAAAGAAAACAAAAAACAAGTAAGCAAGCAACAACAACAACAGGTGATGTGCAAAAATACTAGTGTTGATCCACATCCAGTCTCTTTAGTTCTCTCTCTGGATGCGTATGGCTCTTTCCATCAAAAATCTACCCAGGTTTTCTTGGCTCCAAGGCTAGTTTTCTGTTTACTATGCCATTCTGGTTAACATCATGCAGATGGAGTGCTAATCCTGTCACAGACTTTAATTTGTTGCATTTTAAGACCTTAATACTCTTTTCCATAGTTTTTTCTCCTCTGGGATTTATAAAGAGTATTAAAATGTAATAAAAGATAAAATGAATATATATATTTTTGGAAATATTTGTATATAGAAATATTTATATAGGTACACATGAACATAAGCAAAATCTAATAGATTGTTCAAAAATTAACTAGAAATATATGGAAGTTATATCTTTTCAATGAAGTAAAAAAAAGAGTGGGAACAATATATAAAAAATGGATTCTGATTTTCCATATTAATTAGTAAATAATTCTCTAATTGTCAAAAAGTATTTTTATGCTTTTGATTTTTGGTAGCAATCTTATTTTTATAAACACTTTCTATAGCTTTTGTTATTTGGACTGAATGAAGAAAAACTCCATTCCTTTTTGCTGAGCCATTAATCTGGAGCTACACCAGGTTTCTTGCCTAAGGGCATCCTTTCATGAAAACTTCTTCCAAGTGATAAAATACACAGAAAGAAATATTTCAAGAAATATGATAAACAGATTAAATATAAATTGAGACAGGATGCTACCAGAAAAAAAAGCACAAGTCCAAACTTGTGCATATATTTCCCCAAGGCTTTTAAATTGGGCTTTAAAGGATAGGTGAGAATTTTACCATTCAAGAGAAGGAAGGAGAATAATACAGGCATAAGAAACAGCATAAACAAAATTTGGCTTATACATAGAATATGTAAAGGAATGTCTACAAAATAAGGCTGAACAGGTAGGGTAACACTAGAATAACAGGCTAAAGACTTGGAACTTTCCATAGGAAGTCTTAAGGAACCATTTAAGATTTTTTAACTCTTCAGTTTCTTTATAACTGGACAAGTCACTTAATCTCTCCAGTTTCTCAGTTTCTTCCCTGGTAAAATAACGATATTACCTTCTATAGTAAGTCTTCTCCAATCCTCAATTTCAGTGATTTCCCTGTACTAATAATTTTCTATTTATCCTGTATATAACTTGCTTCATATATATTTGTTGTCTCACTATTAGGTTGTAAATTCCTTGAGAGTAGAGACTGTTTTTTGCCTCTTTCCCTATCTCTAGTGCTTAGCACAGTGCCTGGCACATAGCAAGTACTTAATGTTTATTGATTGATTGGATTAGATGATATCTAAGGTTCCTTCTAGCTTGTGTGCCTATGATTTGTTGAGGGAAAGGAGTAACTAGAACAAATCAATGCATAAAAATGATTATTCTGGCAGAAGTTTGAGGATGGACTGAAAGGGGAAGGAAGAGTCAGGAGGACCAGTTAGGAGGCTACTGTGAAAATCAAGGGGAATGATAATGTAATCTGTATTATATGTAACAATATCAATAAAAATATAACAATCTATCATATTATTTTTTATCATATTATTTTAATAGCATTTTTCCAGTATTACAGTATTATATTTTATATATAAGAAGATGGGAAAAGGAAAAATGGAAGATCCCCTCAAGGTTTTGAAAAAGTGATGAGATTAATGGGAGTTACTGACAAAAATCGATGAAAGGGAGATTTAAGTGTAAAGAAAAACAAGTTTGTTTTATATAAAACCACATTTAACAATAAATTATCAGCCTTTCCACAGTGCTGTGCTTTATCCTATTCATTCAATTCAATGAAACCAACATTTAGTAAGCAGAGACTTTATATAAAGACAGTATATTGGCCCCTGGAGATGCAGACAAGTCATCCTTAAGGATCTTGTGTTCTACTGAGGGATACAGGAGATGAAGGGATAAATTCAACTGGTCAGTTGTATCCAACTCTTTGTGACACCATTTGGGGTTTTCTTGGTATAGACATAGAGAGGTTCGCCATTTCCTTCTTTAAGAGAGGTAAATACACGCTGGGTATAGTTGTTTGTCCTTTGTTCTCGAAAAGAAACATGACATCAGGGAGATAATGCCATGACATGCAAATGAACTGGAGTTAAGTGAGCTATGCAAAATCGCCAGCCTCATTTTTTCCCTCCAAAGTATCTGGTTCCAATGGCAAGACATAGATCAGGACAATTGGAGATGGTGCTCACATGCCAGGGAACTGGGTTAAGGAAAGCACACTACAGCTATGGGGAATGGGGGGATTTCAGGAAAATAGTACTTTAGGAATCCCAGCTGAGCCTTATACTTAGTCTGGGATTAGATTAAAGAGGCAGAGATGTGGAAAGAATAAATTCAAGGAATGGAGGACAACTGATTCCAAAGAAAAAAAGATGAAAAGTATAATACTTATCTTTGAGAAGGATTAGAAGTCTGGTTAGACTGATGGTAACAGAGAATGTTTGTAGAAGAGTAACATGAAATTTTATTATACAGATAAGGATAAAGTACAGATCACCTAGAGCTTTAAAGGAAAGACTGAGGAGTTTGTATTTTATCTTACAGGGAAGAAGGGAATAATGAAAGCTTTTGAGCAAAAAGGTGATATGGTCAGAACTGTGCCAGAGTGAGACTGATTTGAAGACAGTGTGGAAGTATTAGAAGAGGGAAGAAATTTGAAGAAGGGAGACCAATTAAAATACTATTACAGTTGTTGACAGCATTAAAAGCTGTAAAAAGGTCACATAAGAATAAGATCTGAGAAAAGGTTAACAGATTTAGCTGTCAAGAGATCATTGGTAACCTTTGAGAAATCAAGCTCAGTAGAGTGATAGGGTAGAAAAGCCACAATGGAAAAGGCTGAGAAGCAACTGGAAGAAGAGAAGAGTCTGATTATGAAAGTGAGGACAAAAGGGGGTCAACTCCCATGAAATTCTCCTTTCTCAATGAGTATATTGTCTTGCTCCTGTTCTTTCTCTCTGTTGCAACTCCTTTTCTTATACTGTTTGTTCAGTCATTTTTCAGTTATATCCAATTCTCCATAAGCCTTTTTGGGGTTTTTGTCATATCCTTCTCCAGCTTATTTTATAGATGAAAAAACTGAAGCCAACAGGGTTAATTGACTTGCTTGGGGTCCCACAGCTAGTAAGTGTCTGAGGCCAGAGTTGTACCCAGGAAGATAAGTCTTCCTGATTCTAGGCTCTGAGCTCTCTCCACTATACCATCTAGGTGATCTTCCTTGTAGTAGGCAATTTTAGCATATATACTTTTTCAGCTATCTTAACTTCCTAGTTTCTCAGTCTACTGAATTCTCATGACCTACTCTTCCACTTCATATACAGAGATGGTTATGCTCTTGGTGTCATCACCCACAAGTATTCCACTTCCATTTTCAGGAACCCTAAATTTCCTTGGCCAGATGGCAATATTTTATCTTTTTTTTTCCCTCTACACCTTAGGAAGCCCAATCCTCTTCTTCAACCTTAATGTGACCTTCAATCTCTGGAAATCACTTGTGTCAAATTTAATATTAAATAAAATTAAACATTAAATAATCAAATTAAAATATTATTATTTTTTAATTTTTAAAAATTAAATTTTCTTAATCATAATCTTCTTGACCTCTCTGCAAACACTTTGTCTCTGTCATTCTCTTTCCTCTTGGATACTTCCAGTTTTTTGTGGGGAGAAGGTAAATGGGGTCAACATTGCATCCTACTTCTCTAACTATTTCTCAGTCTTCTTGGTTGGATATTTATTAAGCTGTTCCCTAAAGCTGTCCTTTCTTTATATGATCACACCTGGTGATTTTATCAGTTCTTATGAATTTAGCTATCATGACTATGCAGATGATTCCTATATCTTTATAACCAGAAATCATATAGAAAACCAGCATTAATCTCTCTCCTGAGTTCCAATTGGTGCTTGAACATTAAATGTCCAAGACATCTAAAACTCAACATGTTCAAAATACAGCTCATAATCTTTTACCTCAAATGTTCTCTGTTTTCTAACTTCCTTTCTATAGTTGAAGGTAGTACCATTCTCCCAATCACAAACTTTGGGGTCATCCTGGAATCCTTACAAGAGGTGACTTCAAAATTTTGTTCCTATGTAACATTTCTCATACATATACTTTCCTTCTTGACCACCAATTTATATAGACACCATTCTCATTATTACTTTTCATATGGACTGCTAAAATAGCTTCCTAATTAGCCCTCTTCTTCAAGTTTCTCCCCACTCCAAATTCATCCTTATAGTCAAAATGATTTTTCTTATCATATATCTTTCTCTTTACTCAATATACTACAGTTGCTCTCTACTGCTTTTAAGATGAAATATAAAGTCTTTTGTTTGGCATTTAAAACCCTTCAAACTAACCCTTTCCTAGTTTTCTGGTCTTACTATACTTTACTCCCCTTCACATACCTTATGTGATCAGCTGTACTACATGTCCTACACATGACACTTTCTCACACCCGACACTCTATTTCCTGATTCTTCTGTTTTTACCTTTGAAGCAGATTCCTTCATGGAACAGGTAGGTGAATTTTCCTCATCTTCCTGAGTTCAAATTTGGCTCAGGTACTTCCTAATTGTATCAATTGGGGCAAATCATTTAAGCTTGATTACTTTAGTTTTCTCATCTATAAAATAAACTAGAGAAGGAAACCACTGCACTATCTTTGTCAAGAAAATCCCAAATAGATTCATGAAAAGTTGAACATGACTCAACCCCCCCCCCCAAAAAAAAAAAAACCAAAAACCAAAACCAACAACAACAACAACAACAAAAAACGAACAACAGATTCCTTCATGCCTGGAATGTTTCTGCTCATTCCCATGCTCTCTAGTTTCTCTCTATTTCTTCAGCATTTAGTTCAAATTCCACCTTTTAGAGGAAGCCCTTCCCCTAGTCCCTTTCTTTTAAGATTACCTTCCACTTACTTGCTGCCATCTAGGGGAGGTGAGGGGACTGGGGGTAAAAGTTGTAATGGAAAGCTTTGTAAAGATCAATGCTGGGGAAATACCCATACATATGTTATACAAATAAAAAGCTTTAATTAAAAAAAAATTACCTCCCACTTATACTAGCTATGTCTTATATGTAAATAGTTATTTGAATATTGTCTCCTTCACTAGAACTTAAGCTCCTTTAAGGCAGGGATCCTGATTTTTGCCTCTCTTTGTATCTTCAGCACTTAGTAAAGTGCCTGGTATGCAGTAAGTGCTTAATAAATGCTTATTAACTGAAGGGATAATGGTAGCTCAAGGAGATTGAAAGACAGTAACTTTTTTAAGAGTAGGAAATATTTAGGGACACTGATAATAATATTAAAATGATACCTTAAGGTTTTTTAAGGTAACTTTAAGATTAAACTAATGTGGTACTTTAAGTTACTTTTAAAGGTTTAAAACTTTAAGATTTTAAAGTACCAGATTGTGTACAGAGGGAAACCCATTAGATAAGAGATTGCATATCAGTCAATAAGCATTTATTTACCACCTATTATGTTTCAGGTACTATTATGATTTAGAATTGGAACAGATTTTAGAAAATATTTGATATTTGACTTTGTCATTTGAAAGAAAAATGAAATTCATGAAGGGGAATTGATTTGCTCAAAGGCATAAAGATAGTAAATTACAGTTGAAAAGGAAATTATAGGATGATACATTTTTGTGCTAAAAGAGACCTTATAGGTCATTGAACTCAATGACCTCATTTTAGAAATACCCGTGACTTTCTCTCTCCACTACACTTTAGATACATAGAAATAACTCATTCAAGGTCACACCAATATGAAAGCAATAAAGATAGGCTTCAAATTCAGTTCTCTCTGAAGGTCTTAAATCCAATATTCTTTCCACTGAGCTATGCTGGCTTCCTCAATGAATATAAAGAATCTTATTTAGGGGATATAGCTCTAATCTGAGCAGTTTGGCAAAAGGGATGAGAGACAGGATAATGATTTCAAAAGGTAGGAAACAGAAAATATTTCATTCCCTCTTGCCTCCCTTCCTCCTTCCTTCCTTCTCTTCTTCCCTCCTTCTTTCCTTTCTTCCCTTTCCTCCCCCTTTTTCCATCTCTCCCTTCTTTCCTCCCTTCCTTTCTTCCTCCTTCTCATCATATGATATAATACCCTTACCTACAGATGCTCTTAAAAGCAATTTTTTTTTCTCTTTTCTTGCACCTGGAACCCTTCCAAGATATACTGGGATTAAGTAGTTAGACTTCTTTTTTACAGACCAGGCCTTAAACCAAAACCATTCTGATTCTAATTGGTCAAACCCCATTTGGTCATTGTTTGGGTCCTGATTGATTCAAATTGAAAGTAAATAACAGTCATTTCTGCTTTGGCCAGAAACCCCGAGGGTCTTCCCTTCCCAGATTCATTCATTTACTTATTTATTTTGACTAGATAAAAGAGAAGATTCTCGGCCTCAGTTGCTACCAAGCATTAATCACTGAATGTGTGTCCTGTGGGCTCAGTCTCCCGCTGCATCCAGGGCCATCTCCAGTCATCCTGATCTATATTTTGCCACTGGACCCAGATGGTTGGTGGGGGAGGGGGAGGGAGAAGAGAAGCGGGGAGAAAGAGAGTCAGGTGACCCTGCCTAACTCTCCCTCACTTAAACCCAATTTACTTTCAGGCCATGGCATCATCTCCCTGAAGTCTTGGTCCTCTTCATCAACTACGGACAAACAACAACAATCTCTGCAAAAAGAAAGATGTAAGACCCTTGAGGGCAGGGATCATTTCACTTCCTTATCTGGCTAACTAGCCATTAGACTACAATCTGTCACATAAGGAATTGAATCAGGAGTGAGCTTGTGATATTAATGCTTGTGACCACTGCATGGCATATAATAGGTATTTAATAAATACTTAAGTGTTTACTCATTGATTGTGGGAATTCTTGGGTGGGGAACTCTTTATTGCAAATTGCTATCTTCTCTGCTACTAACAGTCTCCAGACTTCACTGCCAAGACTAAGCTGCCTTCTCTTTCTAATCCTATGTTCTCCTTCTCTTGTTGGTGAATTGCTATCAGACTCTCCACTTCGAGAAATGGCCCAGATCCACCATCTCTCATTTTCTAGGTTTCACCATGACATGATTACTTCTTGCTTTCATGTGTTATCTTCCTTCATAAGAATGCAAGCCACTTGAGAACTGGGACCATCTTTCTTTTTGTTTATATTTGTATCCCCAGTGCTTAGAGCAGTACATAATAAGTATTTAATAAATGAAAGTTGACTTGATTTGATAGTCCCAGAACATAACAAGTTTAGTTGGCTTGCCCAGGAACATGTAGCTGGCATATGTAAGATAGGAAACTTAAAGAGTTGTATAAAGAGTTGAGCTGTAAGCCAGGCAAGTCTTCCTGGCTTACAGGTGAACTTTATCCACTATATCACACTGGTTAGCACACTGCTTAACAAATGCTTACTGAATGCTTAATTGATTGAAAATTAGTAATATTGTGGCATACTAGAATTCTGCTGTAATTCAGGGGGTAATAGAGATAGGATACTGCCAAGTCAAAGAGTATTCTTCTTGCCTGGCAAAGGGTAGAGTCCTTTTTCGGCAAAGCAGATGACCTTAATATCAAACAATTAGGGCTGAGCTAAGATAGCAGGGAAAAGCCAGGAAATTGGCTGAGTGCTCACCAGTTTCCCTCAGAAACAACATTAAATCAAGCCTCTAAATGGATTCTGGAGTGACAGAACTTAGAAAAAGATGGGGTGAAACAATTGTCTAGGTTAAGATAATCAGGACTTCACAAAAGCTTTTTCTCACTTGGATAAAAGGGGAATGTAGCCCAGTGTAGAAAGTCTCCTAGCAAGCCAGCAGGAGGCTCTTAGCAACAGTACAGATCAGAAATCAAAGACCCTCAGTCTTGGCTCAGCAGGCTAATAGCAAAGCAGGCCAGCTGTGAGGCCTCCAGCCCCAGTGCAGAAGGCAAACTGCCAGTCTGGAAACACTGGCACAATAGGTACAATTAGGCCAGGCCTCCACAGCACATGTGCAAAAATGTAGCAGCTTTTTGAAGTGGCAAGGAATTGGAAATTGATGTGGAATTGGGGAATCATCAATGGGGGAATGGTTGAACAAGTTGTGGTACATAAATGTAAAGGAATATTATTGTTCTATAAAAAATGATGAGCACACTGATTTCAGAAAAACCTGGAAAGACTTACATGAACTGATGCTGAATGAAGTGAGCAGAACCAAGAGAACACTACAAAATTATGTGATGATCAACTATGACAGACTTGGCTCTTCACAGCACTGTAGGGATTTGGGACAATTATGATAGACAGGATGGAAAATACCATCTGCACACAAAGAGAAAACTATGGAAACTAAATGTAGGTTGAAGCACAGTATTTTCATCTTTTTTGTTTGTTTATTTGTTTTTTCTTTCTTGTGTTTTTTTCCCTTTTAGTCTGATTTTTCTTCCACGTGACAAATATGGAAATATGTTTAGAAGGATTCTACATTTTTAACTTATATCAGATTGCTTGCTGTCTTGGGAGGGGAGATCTGGGAGAAGAAGAAAAATTTGGAACACAAAATCTTACAGAAATGAATACTGAAAACTATCTTTACATGTATTTGGAAAAATAAAGTAGTGTTGAGAAAAAAATCAGTTCATTATTAATAAAACAGTAAAAATGAAAACTTTCTGTTATATAACATATGAATGTAATAAATTATTTTCTTGTCAAAAAATATATTGAATGATTAGTCAGTTTGAAAAATAGAACTTTGACCAGTTTATTAAGTTTCAATGAGTCAAAAATTTTCTTTGTTTTTCAAGTTAGAGAAACTAACTAAGTGTATTTTTTTGCAAGAAAACCAAGTAAAAGGTAACCAGGAGAAGAAGGCCATCACTAAGGGACACAAAGTTATGAACAGATCCTTTTGAAAATACAAAATGTTATCATGGCTGTGTTAACACTGAGCTATAAGGCCAATGTCTTTGTAAAAGTTTTCTAGTGTCACTGTAGAAACTATAAGTCACTGTATTCAAGAGGCAAGACTACAATTTTAGTAAAACCAAAATCTACAAGTAAAGAACTTGCCCATGCTTAGATTTTAAGGCATTTGCATATTTTTACAAGTAAGATTCTGACTACGCATAGTGCTTCATTCTTGCCATCTTTATTATTGAAGATGATAGATCATTTGAGCTCAACAACTTAAGTAAGGCTAAAGAGTATTGGGTATTTGTAGTAAGTCTGATACTAATTTATTGAACCTTTGGAGCACAGGGCCATTAGAAGGCCAAAGGAAGGGCAAATAAACCTAGGTCAGAAACAAAGCAGGTCAATTAACAATAGGATGAGCCCATGAGTGGTTGATATACTTTAAATTTGGTTAAGACAGGGAGACTTGGTCTCAAAATAATAATAACTAATATTATTAGTGGGCTATTTATGTTACCTTACCATGGAAAAAATATGCACTGAAAATCTTGGAAGTGAAATATTCCTATAAGAATGATCAGACTTTCTCAGCTCTGTCTTGTAGAAAATCTAGTACTACAGCAGTATAGTAGAATTAAACTGACCGAAATATCTTCCCAAACACAGAACCTTTCATTTTAGTCACTCCAGTTCTGTTACTGGGTATGTGAACCTAATCCAAGTCAATTATGAAATTGCTTTTTGGAGCTATGGAAACAGGTAAATGTTAATAGTTGAAGCAATAAATAGGGGTATCTGGAACACTGTGATAGCAATCAGCATTGCATGAAAGGATTATCTTTTAAACACTGTATCAGCAGCAAATATAATCATTCAACTTTGGTTTACAAACAATAGCCTGAACATACCAATAAATGACATGGATTAGTGGGCTACGCATATATTTTTGTAAGCAAAGAGAAATGGAGAGCATTAAAGCAAATTATAGAGAAAATGGGTATTTGGAGCCCTAAATTTTCCAGACTACATCTCAACATAGATCAAATTCACAAAATAACTGTCTAATGGTCCGAATCTTTTTTCCCCTTTTGCTTGGAGATACTGTCTTAATATTTGTTAATGGTTAGATAGGCTATGCACAAAGAAATTATTTGTTTCACAACTAGATTCTGGACTTTTATTACTGGGGGGTGGGGATGGTGTAGGGTGAAAGGGGCATCTGAAGTAGCAGAGGAGAAATAAGAGGCAAAAGCAAGTGACTTGTTTAAGATAAAAGGAAAAGAACATACACACTGAGAGACACTTAAAGGATTAATAATATGCAGATGATCTGATTTTCAGGCTTCTTTTACTCATCTACCTCATACTGCTGACAGTGATGCACACAATGGTATATAATTATCTCAGCATAAAGGAGGTATGTTTATTAAGGCAAGGTCATTGATAATGTGGTATAAAATGGTCTCAGCACGTCCATGGTGGACACATGTTGAAATGCTACTCTTGAAATTAGTGTTCATGACATAACACTATTAAAGCCCTCAAATTAAAGATTTACGTGTGCATACATGCTGACTGTTCCTAGGAAAGAACTGAAGAGGCAGTTCTTACCCTGTGGTTGACTACACTTTGAATCTATTCTTTTAAAGTGATATCATGCAACTGAGCCACAGATATGTAGATACTAAGTCACTTTAAAATAGTTTAGTAAGTGGCCAAATCCTCAAACATTACTTTTATAACCCAATTTAAATAGGAAGAGTACCTGTAAAATGGCAACCTCATTGCGAAGTTGACTTTCTTGCTTTGTTGGAAATCTTAACTTGTCAATGATTTTAATAGCCACATCTCTTCCTGTTTTACGATGTTTTCCTACAAAAAAAAAAGTGATAAAGGGAAATAAACACAACAATAAATTGTTCCTTATTACACAAGAAATGATTATCTATCTTGGCAAGTAAATTTGTTGGCATTATTTAGGATGCTGCAGAAATTTCATAACATAAATGGGTGTTCCCTGAAAGGTTCTGAAGATTATATAGCCTCTAATCTCTACCAGCTCTGAATCTATGAATTTGACTTTTTTTTGGTCTTTTCATTTTGTGAGGAAAAGCAAAGAAATAAAGTATTATTATTATTATTTTGCTAAGGTAATTGAGGTTAAGTGACTTGCCAGGGTCACACAACTGGGAAAGTACCTGAGGCTGAATTTGAACTCAGGTCCTCCTGACTTCAGGGCCAGCACTGGACCATCTTATCCACTGGACCATCTAGCTGCCCCAGGAAATTATAAGGGAAAATAAATTTCAATGTATATTCTGGGATCACAATTATAAAAATCAGAATCTTGTTGTGAAAAGAAAAACATCCCATATAACATGAATTCATATTCAAAATGATTCTGTTCTCTGGCCAAATTCATTTAGACATTCCCTGTTACCTGATTTTTCAAGATATAGTTCACAGACATCTACAATTCAGATAAAAAAGATATGTATTTAAGAGTACAGGAAAATAGTTGTGGCCATACGATCACAGTGAAGTCTCATGGGTTAAGACTTTGATACTGGGGCTAGATGAAATGTGGCAGTAGACATGACCCTACCTGAGTTAGTAAGCATAGTATAAAGGGAAATTATAAAGCATATTATAAAGAATATGAATTAGGGAGAAGAAGACTGTTAGAATGAATATGAAAGACCAGAAGCTAATGGAAAACCAATTGCAAAAGAGTATCTGGGAGCTTGGGAATCTCAAATTGTATATGTATAAGAGCAGGGAAATAGTAAACCTTTGAGCCCAGAAAATCCGTGAAATCAGTAACTATGAGGGCATTGAACTGAATCTGTTTTGATATGCCAGAATATACTTTGGACTTTGTTTTCCCTAATAATTTCCTTCTTTGCTTTTCCTCATACAAAGAGAATACTCACACACACACACACACACACACACACACACATACACACACACACACACACACACACACCCACCAAGTTATTGGGATCAGATCTGGAACTATATAGAATCTAATAGAACCCCCCTCTCATTGGACAGGTGAGAAAATTAAGACTCAGAATTTATTCAAGGTAACATGGGTGGCAGGTAGGAAGACTAGAATTCAAACCAAGGATTTGTGACTCCAAATCTTAGTGTCCTTTGTTCTGGAGAATTAAAATTGTCTTAAGTAAAGGTGGTGATTGTATCCTATAACAGAACATCATCAATTTTTTTTTCCCTGAATTGAATTCATCATCCCACAAACAACTTTTTCTTAGCTAGACTAGTATTTAAATGACATTCATTCTATATTATTAGGCTCATATTTAAAGACTTTTAGATTTGGTAATAATATATAACATAATATAGCACACATGCTTTATTTTGAACTTAAACACCAAACAACATAATGTCTATAATATGCAGAACACAAAAATATTAAATATGAATCTGTGAATCTCTATTTCAGCTTGCTTATTTTAAAAAGCATAAAGCAAATTCTACTTGTTACATTCAAAATTATCCTATTTGTTTATGCTTCCTTCTGATTGCCTCTGTGTATTTAGAAGATGTGTATGTGTATATATGTCTACACACATATGCATATACATACATATACATATATGCATCCATGTGTATATATAATGTGTATATGTATTTAAATTTACGTATATATATATTTTTTTTCCTATGTTTTATATAAATGGACACGTATAATTCAAAATTAAAGTCTTGCCTTCACAAAGACCAGTGAGGTAGAGAAGGGAATGAGAAAATTTGGAACTCAAAATTAACAAAAAAGCATAAATGTTAAAAAATTTTGCTTACATATAATTGAGAAAAAAAATTTTAAAAAGTAAATATATATGTTTACATACACATAGAAACATACATATATACCTTTAAGGGTTGCAAAATATTTTACATATATTATATCACTTGGTTATCACAATAATCCTTTTAAACAAATGCTATTGTTATTATTTTCACTGACAATCTCTTTCAAAGCTTGTGTTCACCTAGAAATGTCTTTAAGAATTCATGATTGTTTTTCTGCCATAATATGGCCCTGAAGTAGGACATTAGTAAGGTTACAAACTACTTGCATGGAAATGTTTTTAAAATGGAAATTAATAGAACTCCAAGAATACTGACTTCAATTTGATTTAATACAAAACCCAGTGTTTCAATGGATCCATGATCTTGTCAATGTGCTAACTTATTCCAATGGTGAATATTACCACCCACCCATGCTTTCTCATCCTATTCAATTTTCTTCCATATTTTCCAATAAATTCTATAGCGGATCTAGCCAGTAAATTGGAGGCTTTCCTTTTTAAACTCACAATATTCTTTTAGTTAAAAGGGTATCACTTGGACTATTTTTTATCCAAGGCTTTCATGATTACCTCTCCCTCTTCTTTGATCAAATCTCTCCTTAATGATTTTTTTCTGTGTTCTTCACTGGTTATCACTGGTAAACAAAATAATCCTCTCTGTAGACAACCTTTCCCAAAACAAAACAAACAAACAAAAACTACAGCTTACTTATGTCTATCAATTATCATTTTAATGAACATTCAGGCTACTCACAATATTGACTGGGTACAAAATACATTTCCCAGCAAGGAGAGGCAGTGGATAAAGTCTTGGACCCTGAGTCAGGAAGACTTGTGTCCAAATATGACATTTACTAGTTGTGTGACCTTTGGCAAATTACCTGATCTCTGCCTCAGTTTCATCAACTGTAAAATGAGGATAATAACAGCACCTATTTTTCAGGGTTCTTGTAAAGATTGAATGAAATAATATTCATAGAGCTTTAGAGCTTTGCATGGTGTCTGGCACATAGTAGGTGTCATAAAAATGCTTATTCTCTTCCCCATTCACCCTTACCTCCTGAGTATTTTCATTGGCTGTCCTCAATATCTAGAACTCTCTTTTTTGATCTATTCTTCCTAGCTTCCCTGGCTTCCCTAAGTCCCAACTATCATCTTATCTGCTTGAAGCCTTTCTCAGTCTTTCCTAATCCTAATGCTTTCTGTTTGAAACTATCCTCAATTTATCTTGTACTATCTTATTTGTATATAGTTGTTGGCTGGTGCAATCCCCTCATTTGACAGCAAGTTCCTTGATAGCAAGGGCTGTTTCTTTGTTTGCTTGCTTGTTGGTGATATTATTACCCCTATTTACTTATGAGGAAGCTAAACTGTAAGTTAAATGAGTAGTTCTGCCTTATACAACTGAGTATTTAAGGTAGGATTCAAACTCAGATTTTCTTTCTGATTCCAAGTCTGCAGCTCTATGCTACAAATCAATTTTTTCTTTCTCTTATTTAGTTCTGGAATTAATTCACTGTTAATGAGCAAAATCTAAGACACATCTTTAGATTTATTAACCAGACTGTTCTTACAGTTTTATTTCTACAGACATTTTTTCCATTGTTCTGAATAATCAGAAATTATGACTAGAATTATAGATTATTAGAATTATAATTGAATGATCATAAATCTCTTTGAGCAGGCCCTGCAATATTCTGGAACTTGCTAGTCATCAAAATGACATGAATGAGTAGAAATAAATCCATTTAAAGATGGACAACATACATGTACAGAAGATATCAATAAGAAATCTTCTATTTGGATTTGCACAGGACATCCTCCGTGATCAGTGATAAATACTTTTGATGAGCACGTAACTTCCTATTTTATGTTTCACCTGATAATGGTTAAAGTCATCAAGAAATTGAGTAATCTTTTTTAAAAAATATTTTTAATTTGTAGAATAAAGCAAGCTTTTCTATAACATGGCAGAATAATAAAAAGATGATTACACATGAAACTGCAAATGTGTTATGTACAACTTGCTATATTTTTAAAATATATAATAGTTATCATGAAATTTTTTTTCTTTATTTTTCCTTTTTTCTTCTCTCCTCCACAGAGATGGTTATTGGTAGACATCTTTCTATTTATCAGTTTCTTCTCTAGATATAGATAGCATCTTTTGTCACATGTTCTTTGTAGTTAATTTAGATATTTATGAATCAAAATGACTTATTAACTCAAAGTTGTTCTTAAAATTATATTTTTGTTACTGTATATAATGCTCTCCTGATTCTATTCATTTCACTCTTCATTATTTCATGCAAATTCATGCATATTTTCCTAAGATCATTGAGGTTATGATTTCTAATAAGTAATATGTTCCATGTTCCAAGTTCTTTTAATTTTCTTATAATATCTCTCTTTACATTTAGATCATGTATCCATTTTGACCTTATCTTGGTAAAAGATATGAAATATTGGTCCATATCAAAAATATGAAGGGAAAACACATTGAGGGAGAAAAACCTTGCTATGGTTGAATCAAATCATTATCACGGTCAAACAGTGCACTATAGAACTGAGGAAAAGAAAAGTTAAATTACTTGCTTAGAATCACAGTTAGTGGCTAAGGATGGATTTGAACTCAGATCCTCTTGACTTCAGGCCCAGTGTTCTTTCCATTCTGTCACCTAACTGCCTCCCAATCTCCAAAGTATTTTCTATATTTTTCAGGCAATTGTGTAAATGTGAAGCAATGGTGAAAACGTGAGTAAATGCTTTTTTGTTCTAATAGAATTTTATCAGAGATGCCTGTGAAATTGTTACACTAGAACTGTGAAGAACTTTTAAGATCATTTAGATTAGTGGCATCCATTTTAAATGTCACTGAATTGTATATAGCCCTATATA
Organism: Myrmecobius fasciatus; assembly: GCA_023553655.1. Classification (NCBI taxonomy): domain Eukaryota; kingdom Metazoa; phylum Chordata; class Mammalia; order Dasyuromorphia; family Myrmecobiidae; genus Myrmecobius; species Myrmecobius fasciatus. The sequence continues at coordinate 242,017 of JAJPUD010001743.1, read as the reverse complement.
CAGAAAAATCACAGCAAACTTTTCTATTATATTTTTATTTTGTTAAATATTTCCTATTTAGATGTTAATCTAGTTCAGAGAACACTTGGGAGAGTTGTGGCACCTGCTGCAGGTTTGACACCTTTGATGAAGATCAACCTTCTCATTTTGTAATGAGGAAAATGACCTCCAATTCACACAGAGAGTAAGCAGCTCAGATAAGATTTGAACTTGGACCTCCAACTCCAAATCCAGCACTCACTGCAATGCATAGCATTAGGTTGACACAGTGTTAGTTCTTCAAATAATTTGATAAAAGCAAATAAAGACAAGAAAGGGGACCTTTGTGTCAGGAGCTCTGGGATCTTCTTAATCACTTCATTTACTAATCATATTGGCTATAATTTTTAAAATTTTTATTATTTTTTAAAATTTCATTTTTATAGAATAAATAGCAGTGTAATAAATTCAAATACAATATGTTCACCTGTTTCACAATAAATAGGCACTACCTTAATTTTCTGATTATTTGTTATTCTTCCAAAAAAGAGCTGCTGTAAATATTTTTGTCTGTTTTCTCTTTCTTTGAGATGAATGTCCAACAATGGTATCTCTATGTCAAATGGTATATCCCATTAAGCAAATTTTAGGCATAGTAGCAAATCATTTTCCAGAATTATTTTCCATTAATATGTCCATCAAGAAGGCATTTATGGATTTGTTTTCTTGTAGTCTCTTCAAAATTTGCCATTTTTCCCTTTTGTGTTTTTGGCAATTTTGCCAATAAAATATCTCTAAGGTAGAAACTTAGACTGAATTTAACTTTTTGCTTTGTTTGTAAAGAAAGATTGAAGTTTCTGATCATTCTATAAGATTTCAATTTTTTTTAATCTATGTTTTTATATATCAACCTTTGCAATGAAGTTGCCATATATGTATCAATATATGTGTTGACTCAAATGAAGTATTTTTTGTCACACTCATCACAGAATTTCCCTACTTATTCATTTTTTAGCAACAACAAAAAAACTGGTTCAGAAACTACAATATATTTATTGTGACATTTTAGCTTATGCTCAGAATGAAGACTGCAAAGCAAGACCAAATGTTCCTCCTTTTCTTCGAAGAGTGTACATTCTTTCACTTTACTTCAACTTCCTTAAGTTTTCTACTTCCTTTTGTACTGAGGTGAATATATTGATATAGTTTAAATTACTTAAAGTATTTTCAATTTGTTGGCAGGAAGACATGAATCTCATGTTTAGAATAACAACAGCTAAATTAATGCTCTAAAATCTTTGTGATTTTAAAGATCTTCTGTTTCCTTTTATGTTACTATATTATTATTGCAGAAACAGAATGGGGTCACACAACTGAAGGCCACTTCAGTTGCTGTATTGCAGCAAAGAAAAAAACTGCACTTTAGAGAATAGAAGCAAAAAGTTCAGTAACCAGAGACTATCACAAGGAGAAAAAAATAAGATGATTATTTAGGTGTTCTTGGGAATAAATGCTGACAATTTTGAAGATATAAAAGTCTAATAAAGCATAAAATTCAAATGACACGAAAATTTACATGATATATTTTCTGACCATTTTAATGGAGCATGTCTTGATTAATTCAGTTTGGTCAAAGATGACTGAATTAAATTAACTGAGCAATATTAAACTATGAAATGATTCTAAAGTAACTGATACAGAACTGATAAAAAAGAAGTATGTATAGAATGATTGTGTGTGTATGTGTGTGTGTGTGTGTGTGTTTGTAAAATGGTAGCCATCTTGGGGGAAAGAGAAAAAAAAGAAATTTGCATGAGAAAAAATATGTAAAAGAAACAGCAAATTTTGCATAATAGATTTGTAATTTCACATGTAATCATGTTATGGAAATACTTGTTTCATTTCATTAAAAATTGTAAAAATAATGTAACATTAAAATATGTGATATACACAAAAATATATGCTATTTCTTTGTGTATATACATCCATTCATCTGAACCTGTGATTTCACTTGCAGAAACTTTATACACTGATAAAGAGCAGCAACTTGTAAATGAAAGTCTTACAGAGTTGCCTGCCTGGTTAGAGACATGCCCATAGTCACAAAGTTTGCAAGTCAGAGTGATTTGAATATTGGTCTTTCCAAGTCCAAGGCTATCTCTATACACTATACCATGCTTCTTCTTATATATGTGACACCTGTATGTTATCTGTGTAACATATATATATATATATGTGTATATATATATATACGCACACATATATAAAAGATGTATATATGTCTAGTCATTAAAGTATTGTATAATGCATAATAAACAGTGCAATGAATAAACACAAATGTTGAAAATTTTAAAAGTTAAAAAGAATTTTGTGAATGGCCTTACCTCCATAAACGATCCCAAATTGTCCTGAACCCAGTACTTCATCTGGAAAGATCTGATATACTGTACTAATATCCTGTTGGTACAGACACAGTATGAAACAACTGTTAACTGAAGGCAAAAAAGTTAAACCTGATCATTAAAATAGATGTTTTGAAAATGTTTTAATGAGAAGTATCCTACATCTAAAGAGAAACAAAAAAGACAGATACAGATACACATATATATGTGTGTGCCTATATATGTGCATATATGGATATGTGTATAACTATTAATATACATAATAGTGTTACATGGTGTTGTGTTAAAAGTCAACAGAGTGGTGTGGAAGTCAAAACAATTTTTATTTAGGAAGGAAGGAAATACGTATTTACTAAGCACCTAACAGGTACCTGGTACTTTACATGTGCTATTTCATTTGATCTTTACAACTCTGGGAGGTAGGTGTTATTATGATCCCCATTTTGCAGCTGAGGCATCTGCCTTAGGATCACAATATTATTAAGTATCTCAGGTCAGAATTGAACTCAGGTTTTTATTGACTCCAGGCTCTATCCTCTGGGCCATCTAAGAGCTTCACAGGTAGAGTAATAGTGTGCAAGACTAGGGAGATGCTACTTTACCCTGGCCAAATCACATCTAGAATATACTATAATCGGTTTTAGGCAATAGAGTTTAGGAAGAGCATTGTTAGAAGGTAGAGACTATCCAGTGAACCATCAAAATAAGATCAATGGAAATTCTTTCCCCCCCTCCCCAACTCCCTTCCTCAAAAAAAAAAAAGGACTGGCTAAAGGAATCAGAGATATTCAGCTTGTAGAATAGAGTATCTCAGGTTATAATCATGAGTACTGTTTTCAAGTATTTGAAGTTCTATCAAGTAGAAGGAGGATCACATTTGTTCTTCTTGGTTCTCAAAAGCTGAACTAGGAATAATCAATGAAAGGCACTATTATAAGGTTTGTACAGGTGAGAACTACCTTCAAGAAAAGGAGGAAATAACCTAAGGACCATGGAAAAAGAAAGCTGGGTAACTTCTCAAAAATCACAGAATCTCAAGAGTTCAAAAGATCCTCAGAAACTATTTCAATTCTCCTCACTTGAATCAAGAATATCCTCAAATTAGACTGCAGATATGCACTCATCCAGTCTCTGCTTGACAGTCTTCAAAGCTGGGAAGCTCACTATTTTTAAAGGATGCCCATTCCATTTGAGAAGGTCTAATAGTTAGGAATTTTTTTTATATTAATCTGTAATTTACCCCTTTGATCATTGATCTACTTAGAGTAAATCTGCCTTCTACAACCTGGCCAAACAAGTCTAATTTCTCTTCCATGGAATGGACATTCTTGGGAATACTTGGGGAAAAAATGAAAACATGTCTTACTACTTTCACAAATTTTCTATTCTCTAAGCTAAATGGCCCCAGTTCCTTTAAACATGATGATCTAACCTAAATACAAATGTGTTTCAACCAGAGCAGAACACAGAAGGGTCTTTTTACTCAGAACATGATTCTTCTATTATGAAGCCTAAGATCACAGATATTTCATTAGTTATCAGATCATATCAGAGAAGAAGCTTTAATCTGCAATCCATCAAAAAATTCACATCCTATTTAACCATTTTCAACCTCCTCCCCAGACTACTTAAATTTGATACTGGTAAAGTGGATTTTTCAAATCACAAATCTAGAATTTTATATTGATCCTTACTGTATCTTATTTAATTTGATTCAGCAAATAATTGCACTGTGTTGAGGGCTTTGGCAACCTAAACTTTGTCAACCAACATATCAACTAACCCTTTGGGTCCTTTTATTTGCAAGCTTTTAACTGAGGGCTTGAAATCTATCTGGAAATGTCAATGTTTCAGTAAGTTTTAACATTATTTCTTAAAGAATAATTAAAACCTCACTGTCCACCCTAGGGGAAAGTAATCCTCATTCTCAGAAAATCACATCCTGATAGGGGTGGGAGTGAATGAGAAGGAAATGAATTGAGTTCCAATGACAGGCATAGGAAAAGAGAAAGAAATTGGTGAGAATTAAAGACTGAGGGTTTGATAAGTTAAATTACCCTAACTTCCTTTCCCAAGAGATGAGGTATAGGGGAAAAATGAATTAAAAAACAATTTAAAAGGAGACTAGCTAAGATGGTGACTTTGGAACTATAGACATCTGAAAAGAACTTAAGATCTTTTTTCCATTATTTATGGCTATGTATGTATTCCAGAGATTCATGCAGCAATTAGCTTAATGTCTCTTTACAGTTAATGGAATTATCTCTGAGGCCCCTAGCAATGAACCATTTGTATAAAGTATTTGACATTTGTCTGCAATATACAAGAACTAAAGTAGAGAAGGAAGATTCAAATTGGCCACAAAAAGCTAAAACAGACTGATCCATAGGGACTAGCTGAAGGATATTATATATCAAAAGAACATTATAAATCAGAGCTGAAGGCCATTAGATATCAGAGAACCCTGATTTTCATTTGGGATAGAATATTCTATATAAACAACAACAGTGCTGAAGATGCCTATTTGAGGGAGCTTATTTGTATTCTGAGATATGGTGAACATAATAATGATGTTGTGATTCATTCCCTTGATAATTTTATAGATGTCTATTATATTTTCTTTTAGTTTTTATCCTTTGCAATTAAAGATCCATTTTTTTTTCAAAATTCTGTCCTGTCAGGTCCATTTGACCATCAAGTCCTTGAATCTTTTCAAACATTTTGGAAGTTTTAAGTTTTAGATGTAAAACTCTCTGGAGCTGAACTTTCCCTTTTCTCCCTCCCTCTATTCTTCTAAATAACTGTTCCAACTTAGAGTAGGAATAGTCATTTTCAAATTTTCTAGGAGGAAAAAACTAATAACAACTCAAATTTAATAGAAGTAAATAATGACCTATTCTAGGATGCAATTACCCCAAAGGGAAAATAAATACTCACTTTCCTAAAGCCTCTGGATAACTTCTACTTTCTATATTTTTTTCTTGGATTCATAAGAGATCTAACACTCCTGTAAGCTGTCTTGTAGTTCAGAGTACAAAAAATTCTCTCTGTCTTTATTGTGGAGATACCAAATGTCATCTAATTCTTCTGAAAGCTTACAAAAACATCCATTGAACTAGAAAACTTTAACACTGGATGGCATTACATGAAATTAGATTTTTAAAAGTGTGTATGTGACTAAATAGGCTGAAAGCAGTATGCTGTGCCATAATAACGAGGGATCAATGTCAAAGCATATTTTTTCAACTTGCCTTTGGGGAAAAATATCCTGAGAAAAACAAAAAACATGGCAAACTGTAAAATTTCAGAGTAGCATGGCTCTATACTATTCTATACAGATAACAAACTCAAAGATGGTGTCTCTATGGTGTGAGTAAGTAGATGTATAAAACACAATCCATCAAATTTTCCTGACCCTGACTTCAGAGTGTGCAAATGACAAATAGTATTTTTAGGCTCTTTCCATAAAATGTGGCCTTAACAAAAAAAAAAAAAAAAAGTAAAGGAGTAAAGGAATTTTTTGGATACTACTGTTGAAATGATTTTTCCCTCTAACAGTCAACATATTTTCTTCATGTGAAATGTAAGATATAAGACCTGAGTTCAAAACAAGCTCCTGATGCTTAGTATTCATGTGACCTTGGACAAAACATTTAACCTTATTGAGTCTTAGTTTATCTGCAAAATGAGCCTTGGGGATCATATTTAGGCTCTATATCTATGATCCTGCAATATTATTATCATTTCTTATAAATAGGGAAACCCAGTCCCAAAGTTGTTAATTTATACAGAATCATTTAATAATAATGTCACATCAATATAGTATTTTAACATTTGCAAATACTTTTCTGGGAACAAGATAACATAAGCATTGTTAGTCTTATTATTCCCATTTTACAAATGAGGAAATAAGTATCTAAATGACTTATCTAAGATCACAGAACTATAGTAAAGATCAGAATTCAAATCTAGGTTTTTACAAAACCCTTCTGGTGCTTTTTCTATTGCCCCATGCTCTGATGGGCTCAGCTGGATGGCACAGTGAATAGAATGCTGGGCCGGAACTCAGGACCCTTTTTCCTGAGGTCTAACTTAGCCTCAGACACTTAACTAGCTATAATAAGAAAACCCCAGATGAGGTCATAAAAAGTTAGACATGACTAAAATGGCCAAACAACAACTTTGTGAAGCCAGCAGAACTGGGTTCTGCTTGCTTCCAAGAGACTCATGTCTCCATTTGGCAAATTTGGCCCAGCAAAGGCAGACAGTGGAGAAAAATTTTTGTGTAGTATATGAAGAGAAATTCTGCAATAATATCTAGAACTGGTTGGTTCTTAGCATACAATCTATAAACTTATGTTTTTATATGTGTGTGTGTATAGAGAGACAAAGAATTATTTCAATATAGTTTCCACGCTAATTCTATATATTTTATTTTTTGCATTTAAAAATATTATTCTGATAATAGGCATCATCAGACTGCCAAATTGTTGAATCCCAAAAGTTAAAATCTCATGGAAAAGGGTTCATCTAAATTCATCACATTTGACCCTCTGTGAAGTGTTGGAATTAAAAGGAATTATTAAAACAAACATTTTGTTTGCATTTTTTCTTAAACAACTTTCCCCACTTTTAAAAACAATTAACTCTCAAATACTCACCACATTTTCTTGAATCTGGCAATTTGATACAGAGATACTGATGGATATGTCTCCTGGAATTATACATATACCAAGGAAAAGTCAATAAAGAATATTTCTGGAGTTAATGGCAAAGAAAATTAAATTATATTGCTTATCTATTTTAAGGTAAATCAGAACAATTAGATTTTCTAGAAAATTTCCATTATATAGTTTTTAATCTTCCTGAAATTATTCCTTGCAAGTGTTAATTTAATAGTCTTTTAGCATCTGTATTGATATGAAAAATGCAACCATAGATTGGGAGAATAGAACAATAAATGCATCATTTTTACTTCCCAAACATGGAATATATATATATATATATATATCTCAACTTCATGATTAGGAGAAATATCTGAAGTTTTTTAAAAGAAATCACCATGTCAGAGAGCCTAACAATCCACACTCTACTCATTTACCCTACAGCTGATTTGTGACACTATGTTCCTGATGCTGCTGATGGCTAAACTATCACGTGGGAGCAGACTGTCATTCATTAACAGTTTTTTGGTACCTACTGTGTGCATTGCACCATGCTGGGTAAGACTGAAGGAAATGTTTCACATTGATTTTGTCTAAAACAGCAGAACTCTTTCTTAGATGTCTATCACAATCAGGATGATCACAGCACCTTTTTCTTTCATGAACAATAATCCTAAACTGGTATTGATGCTTAAGCCAAGCATGAATGATTCACATAAATATACTACAACTTTATTACATAAATTTTAAAAAGTTGATAGTAAAATAGTATTTTAAAAAAACATAATTTCTTGGGATTGTGCCATACCAAGATACCAAGTGTTTCTAGTTGGCAGGTTATATCCTTTGGGTTAAGTGTTTATTTTATCATTGGAACATTACAGCAACACATGGAGAGGCTGAAGAGGATAAGGAACAGGACTGCCATCTTTTTTTACAACATCCCTAATCAAATGGGGCACGATATTAAAGCATGTGTGATGAAAGAGGAATGAAAAAGGAAGTCAGACTTACTGTGCAAACTTGATCCAGATCCAGGAGGGGCTCCCTTTGGAATGACAGGCATGAGGGCATGTTGAATAGCCATCTCCCACATTCTGGCCACATCAATACCAACCCCACTGGTGAGTATGCTGTTGTTTGGTGGAGGGCTTGAGGGACTGACTACATTTTCTCCCACATAGTAGACAACATGCTCTGTAGTGATTTCAAAACAATGGGGATTGGCCCCACTAGGAATTAAAGAAAAAGTTTTTGCAGGTTCCAGGGATAAAATTTCAGATAGAGGAATTTCCTAGGGAATAAATGATTATATGCAGATTATAAAAAATGTGTCAATAAAGATTTTTTTAAATAAATCTTCCTAAGACATATCAATAAACATCATGAAAAGCAACCATTATTTATCATTTCTACTGTTGAAAAGCATTTAATTAAAAAACATATAAATTTTTATCATACACTGGCATTATAATCTTCATTCTACAAAAAAACATCTTCTGAGTCTATAATAAATAAACAAGAGGTCTTCTTGCTTTTTATTTTAATATACTTCAAAATTAATGAGTGAAAAATAATATATAAATGGAGAGCATGGAAAATGCATAAAAACATAAAAAGACTAGTGAGTAAATCTTAATAGTAAGCTAGTGGGCCACTAGTTTAAAAAGCACAAGTCTTTGCTGGATAACATGTCATTGTTCCTTTCCCTACTATTTCAAAGATAAATGTAGTTTAGGACAAGATACAAGAAGAGAGAGAAGGCATTATAATAGGACAAACATAAAACATTCCTGATATTTAGTGCTCACCTAATGGTGAAAAGGATTTATTTACTTACTGATAAACAAATAATATAATCTAAGCTTCAAGACCAACAAAATAATCCATACAGAATTTATGCCTACTTTTCTTCTTAACTGAGAAGTGAATAATATTTAATCAAGCAATTTCAAATTATTTTTGTTAATCTAGAGAGTGTTGATTTAGATAAAATCCCTCAGTGGATCTGGTCTCATATGTAAAACAAAACTGGGCAGAACTAAAAGACTGATTAATTAATTGAATAAAAGATCTACTGCAATTTATGAAGAATTCTTCACAAGTAGACAAAGACTGGCAGTTGTTTACTGGAGAAAGAATATTGAAGAGATCTGAACTCACAACCCTCATCTGCCACATACTCCCTGAGAAGCATTAAGCGTGTCTTTTTAAGGTCTCACTTTCCTCATCTGTAAAATGGGGGAATTGGACTCAATCTAAGATACTATCTTTAGGTCTATGAGCCTATGAAGCTAAGTTGACTGAACATAGGGAGCAATTTAAGTTATAATATTCAATTCTGCTGTATTCTGGAGTATATTCAGAGTCTAGAATATGTCTTAGAATTGCTTTCCAGAATGTATAATATATATGGCAATATGGAGCACTAGATTATATTTAAAATAAGCAGGACGTCTTCCTGCTTATTTTATTTGAGAAAATATTGTCTCAGATTTTCCTTTAGAAGAAGCATCCTTACCAAGTAGAAGGAGGATTTGTCTCTAATAATAATTATGGATACCATTTATCTAATACTTTAGTATTTGCAAAATACTTAACTTACAGTTGACCCACAATAAGGATATTGTGTATTAATTTTCCCATTTCTCAGATGAGGAAAATGAGGTCTAGAAAATTCAACATTTTGGGGTAGAGAAGAGGAAGGATTGGGGAATAGCCTAAAAAAGAAATGGTTTCTCCACAATCACAGAGCTGATTGTTGCTGATTTGGGAACTGAATTCCAATTTCCTGACTTAAAATTTGATGCTCTTTTCCACTTTAGTACAACACCCATGGCAAAGCATACATTTCTTTTTCTCTGAAAGATTTCTTTAACTTTAAGAAAGTGCCAGGGGTCTAAGAGAAAAAAAGCAATATATTTAGCAACTGCATGTGTGCTTTAAGAATTCACTTTTAATTCATCTTTTTGGCCTCAGGTAGAAAAGAAATCACCTAAAAGACTCTGACTCACTCATTCTCTCTCTCTCTGTATATATGTATGTATGCATGTGTGTATATATATGCATGTGTGTATGCATGTATGCATGTCTGTATTTCATGGCAAACTTTATGCTAAAGGAAATGGAATTCTTCTGATGAGTTGTTAGGCTATAACTTTATCTTTTAGAGAAATTAAAACTGCACAGAAAAAGGAATTTCATGAAATTGTGATACACAATAAAAATAAAGCCATTCTTCCTTACCTTGTAATATTTGCTTCCAGTATCATTTTGAAAGAGTGTGATACATTTGCTGTCTAATCTCCAATAATGTCGTTTTCTCTGTAATAAAAAAAATACAATTACTAGAAACTTTCAAATAATGCAGAATTGGGAGAACCAATGCATTTTACAATGATGCTTTTTGATTGTTTAAAGTATAAGATAATGAAATGGTAATAAGAAAAAATAGGAAAGATATTGCAACAGTTTGCAAATACTCATTATTTTACCACATCAGAATGTAATTCAATGGCTCTATAAGTCATCCAAGGTAAGTCATTTTCTAATCCAATGTGATGCTGACCCTAATACAGTGGAAAGAGCTCTAGCTTTTAAATTAGAGTACCTGAAATCAAATCCTTTCTGTATTATTTCATACTTGTGTGACCTTGAAGAAGTCACTTTGCCTTTGGGGGGGGTTTTCCTTATCTGTCATATGAGGGATTTGAATTACATGACTAGAATATGCCATTTTATGACAGTTCTAAAACTCTGATTCCATGAACCTCCATATTATGTAGAAGATACATCTAAAATACTGGAATTTCTTTTATGCAATATCATTACATCTCTTGGGTTATCCATTTATTCTCTCTCTCTCTCTCTTTTTTTTTTGCTTTTTGCTGAGGCAATTGGGGTTAAGTGACTTGCCCAGGGTCACACAACTAGGTAATGTTAAGTGTCTGAGACCAAATTTGAACTCAGGTCCTCCTGACTTCAGGGCTGGTGCTCTATCCACTGCGCCACCTAGCTGCCCCTATTCTCTCTTATTCTTAGTATATGACAGTCTCACCTCCTTTTTGGATCATAAATATCTTGAATATTCTTTTGTTTTTAAAGCCATTTTTTTGTAAACAAGTATCCTTCAACTCATCACTAGCCATTTCTATTTTCTTTTCACAAAGATGGCAAAAAGAAATAAAGATTAAATAATATTTGATCTGAGAATTATTTAAGAATTAATTAAGATTTAAGCCACTGGAGTTTATTTTATAAAAGAATGACATAACCAGACTTGTGTTCTGGAAAATCACTTTGACATCTGGATGGAGGAAGGACTGAAGTTGGGAAAGACTTGAGGAAGACAGACCAGTTAGGAAAGTTTTGTAATAATATTTCTTGCAAGGAGGCAGAGCCAAGATGACACAGTAAAGGCAGGGACTCACCTGAGTTCTTCCCGAACCATTTTAAAATAATCAATCTAAACAAATGCTAGAGTAGTAGAAACCATAAAATGATGGAGTGAAACAATTTTCCACTCCAAAAACAACTTAGAAGGTCAGCAGGAAAGGTTTGTTGCACTAGAGTTTGAGAGCTTAGTCCAGTGCAGTCCAGGGTAGTCTGTCCCAGCATAGACTGGACCTCAGTAAATCAGGAACAGGCCTCAAGGGCAATTAAATCAGTGTCAACAGTAATGGTTTCTAGATCTCTCAGCTAGAGACAGTAAAATGATCTGGAAAGGTTCAGAAGATTTATAGAGGCCCCTTTGCTGGTACTAGGAGGATTCTGTTGCATTGTCTATATTAGGTCTTAGTTCCAGTACAAAATGGAGCACAGCAGTGCTTGTACACCACAGGGGAGAAGGGATCCTGGTCCAATGCTTGTGGTCACTTATAAACCAATGCATAGTACAAGAAAGTAGTAAACACATTTTCCCCTAGATCGTACCAACTTGAAAAAAACAAAAACTTACAGGTCTGGAGAATTACCACTGAAAACATCTTTCCAAAAAACTGAAGTTTGTTACAGTGCCCTCTCTACTTGGGAAGCAGAGTCTCACTTTAGCATAGAGTTAAAAGTCAAGAAATAGGCTGGAAAATGAGAAAACAACAAAAAAATTTCTCACCATAAAAAGTTGCCATGGGGACAAGGAAAATTAAAATATACAATCAAAAGAAGACATCAAAATTTCTGCATCCAAAGTCTCAAAAAAAATGAATTAGTCTTAGACCATGAAAGAGTTAAAAAAAGATTTTAAAAATCAAATAAGAGAGGTAGAAGAAAAACTAGGACAAAAAAATGAGAGTGAGACAAGAAATTCAGGGAAAAAAAGAATCAACAGTTTGGTAAAGGAGGCACAAAAAAGAAAACAATACCTTAAAAACCAGAATAGACAAAATGGTAAAAGAGACACAAAAATTCAGTGAAGAGAAAAATGCCTTGAAAAGCAGATTTGGCCAAATGGAAAAGGATATACAAAAATTCATTGAAGAAAATAATTCCATAAAAGTTTGAATTGGGCAAGTGGAAGCTGATAAATTTATGAGACAAAAAACCAAACAAAATCAAACAGAAACAGACAAAATGAAAAAAAAAAAAAAACAACCCCGAAGAAAATGTGAAATATTTCACTGGAAAACAATTGACCTGAAAAGTAGATCCAGAAGAGATAATTTAAGAATTATTATTGAATTACCTGAAAGTCATGATCAAAACAAGAGCCCAGACATTATTTTTCAAGAAATGAGCAAAGAAAACTACCCTGACATTCTAGAACCAGAGAGTAAAATAGGTATTGAAAGAATCACCTCCCAAAAAAGAAAATTCCCAGAAATATTATAGCTAAATTCTAGAACTTCCAGATTAAGTACAAAATACTGCAAGCAACCCAAAAGAAATAATTCAAATATAATGGAGGCACAGACAGAATAACACAAAATTTATCAGTACTACTGCTTACTGGATCTGTATCCCAAAGAGATTTTAAAAAAAAACAAAAAAGAAAAGGACATATATACAAAAATATTTATATCAGCTCTTTTAGTGGTGACAAATAATTGGGAATTAAAGATATTTCCATTAATGGGAGAACAACTGCACAAGGAAGGGAAAAAATTGTTACAACAGGGTTTTGCAAGGATAATTTTTTTTTATTTTGTTTTTGAACATAGCATGTGTTGATTTACATTCAAACTCTCCTTTTTCTGGATGCAGATGGCATTTTCTATACAAAGTTTATTGGGACTGCCTTGGATCACTGAAGAACTGAAAAGAACTAAGCCTTTCTTAGTTTTATCATTGTATATTCTTGCTCTTATTGTGTACAATATATTCCTGATTGTATTTGTTTCTCTCAGCATCAGTTCATGTAAATCTTTCCAGGTCTTTCTAAAATCTGCTTGTTCATCATTTTTTTATAGAACAATAATATTAATTTACTTTCACGTATCACAATTTATTCAACTATTGTCCAATTGATGAGCACCTACTTATTTTTCATTTCTTTGCTATGACAAAAAGAGCTGCTACAAACATTTTTGCATATGTGGGTCCTTTCTGCTCTTTTATGATTTACTTGGTATACAGATCCAGTAGTGGTACTGCTGGGTCAAAATATGCACAATTTTATAGCCCTTTGGGCATCATTCCAAATTATTCTCTAGAATAGTTGGATCATTTCACAACTCCACCAACAATTGCATTTGTGTCTGGTTTTCCCACATCCCATCCAACATTTATCATTACCTTTTCCTGTCATCTTAGCCAGTCTAAAAGGTGTGAGATGGTACCTCATGGTTGTCTTTAATTTGCATTTCTCTAATCAATAGTGATTTAGAGCATATTTTTCATATGACTATAGATGGCTTTAATTTCATCACCTGAAAATTGTCTGTTCATATACTTTGACAATTTGTCAACTGGGAAATGACTTCTATTATAAATTTGACATAGTTCTTTAAGTATTTTAGAAATGAGGTTTATATCAAAAACACTGGCTGTAAAGATTTTTTTCCCCAGTTTTGTACTTCTCTTTTAATCTTGTTTCTGTTTTTTTTTTTTTTTTTGTACAAAACCTTTGTAATTTAAAGTAATCAAAATTGTTCATTTTGCATTTCCTAATGTGCTCTAGCTCTTCTTTGGTCATACCTTCCTCCCTTTGTCAAAGTTCTGATAGGTCAGTTATCCCTGCAAAGGTAAATGTTGAAAACTATTTTTGTATGCATTTTGAAAAATAAAAAGCTATTGTATTAAAAAAATGATAAGCAGAATGCTCTCAGAAAAACATAGAAAAACTCACATGAACTGAGGCAAAGTAAAATAAGCATAATCAGAACATAGTAACAGAAATATTGTATGATGATCATCTATGAATAACTTAGCTATTCTCAGCAATATAATGATCTAAGATAATTCCGTAGGACTAATGATAAAAGGTACTGCCCATTTCCAGAGATAAAACTGATAGAACCTAAATGCAGATCAAAGCTACTTTTCCCAAATGGGAAAAGATCCCAGTTGGACACAACTGAAAAATGAATGAACCATACAATGAACAAAATTGCTGCTATAATATTTTGGTTTCCATAGAAGCTTTTTTTCCTGTCTTTGAAATCTTTGGATCCCAGGATCTAGGATGAAGTAATAGTCTGAATGAAAAGGTATGAATAATTACTTTTATTGCATAATTCTTAAGTATTTTCCAGAATAATTCCATTTTATTCTAGGAAAAGATCAATTCACAACGTAACCAACAGTATATGCCTGTTCCTATCTTCCTACAGGCCTTTCAACACTGATAGTTTCCTTGGGGGACAGAGCAGAAAATCTTAATCATTTTGCTGGGTATGGGGTGAAATATGAATTGTTTTAATTTACATTTCTCTTATTAATGATGTGAAATATATTTAACATGAGAAAATACAGCTTTGATTCTTTTATCTAGCTTTTTACAGGCTTGCTCCCCCCCCCCGCTTTTTACTATTTTGTCTATCATCTTTTTATATCTTATAAATGAGATCTTATTACAGACCAGTTGTCCTTGGCATCCATTCCTCTTTGCAAGGTAATAAAATGCTGACAAGAGTAGTTTAGATTTCTTTTTGGTCTCTACATTATAGAACTAATTTTACTTTAGTTAAAAGTTATTTTAGTTAAAATTTTCTTAGAAATGGTAAAAATCAGTGTCAATATCTTTTTCTTCATTTCTACATTTTATAGTCAACAGTCTCTTTAAATAAATCATATTAGTGCTATTATAATTAGAAATTTTCTCCTCTTATACTTTTTTCCCACAAATTTGAGGCTGATTTTGCCCTCTGCTCTAACCAGACAATAACCTGGTAACTCATAAGTGGCTGATGCTGAAATGATTCCCAAATCAGTAATCAGTTGTTTCTTACCCTTTCAGATATTGTCATTTTCATTTTCTATGATGCTATTTAGTTTCTGCCATATTTGGAACATTTCATAATAGTTTTGTCTAAATCTACTTAGGTGTTCAAGGTATAATCTCTCCTTGAAATTGCTCAGTGTGTTGTAATATAACCAAGAAATCATGAGTTTTTAAGGTAGAAAAATAATTTTGAGTGGAATTAAATTTAGAACAGAATTAAAAGTATGTCTAATGGCCATTTTTGTACCCAGATCACTTTTCACAGTATGGAGAAGTCTGAATTGATAGACCCTCAAAAACTCATCCATAAACTAAGGTTAAGTGTAGGCTGAGATCCTGAAGGGTTAAGTGTTTGCCAAGGACCATAGAGCTAATATGTAACAGAGGCAAAATTTAAAACAAGATTTTCCTGACTTAGCTAAGACCAGCCTGCTATTCACTCTGCCATAATAGTTCTCAGTACAAAGACCATTAATAAAAAAAAATTATGTTCAAACCTAAAATGACTAAACTTGATAATTTTTAAACTCTTTTTGAAAAGAACAAAAAGTCACTTCCTGGGGCAGAACCAAGATGATGGAATAAAGTCGGGAAGCTGCTCGAGCTCTCCCCGTTTCCCTCAAAAACCACATGAAACCAAAGCCTCTGAACAGAGTTTGATGGAAGGAAACCACTCTCCAGCTCAAGAGAGACTGGGAAAAACTTCAACAAAGGTCATTCTCACTGGGGTGAAAAGGATGTTCAGGTCAGGTCAGAGGAACTCTGGGAAAGCTGATGAGAAGGTCTCTATCACAGCAAATCAGGAAGTAAGCCCTTCAGTCCTGGCTCAGCAGAGGAGCACAGCAGGGGGCAGCTTCCAGTCCCAGGTCAGAAGGCAAACTGGGAAATCAGGCTGTTTCCTGAACAGAGGAGGCAGAGCTAACCCTGCAAACACAAGGGGGCACTGTGCTTAGAACCAAGGCTAAGAGCTGCACAGGAAGCTTGGGACAGTGCCCCTTTTACCCCAGGAGCAAAAAGGAAATTCCAAAAGGAAAGGAAAGAAAATGAGCAAGAAATAGAAAAGAACCTTGACTATAGAAAGCCACTAGGATGACAGGGCAGAACAAAATACAAACTCAGAGGAGGCCAGAATGTCCACAGAGATCTCAAAGAGTGATATGGATTGGTTCTTGGAAATGCTCATTAAAGACTTCAAAAGGCAAATAAGCAAGGTAGAATAAAAAATGAGAAATAAATGAGAGGTATGCATGAGAGAATCAACAACTTGGAAAAGAAAAGAAAAAACTATGAAGAAAACAACTCCTTCAACAGTAGAATTAACCAAATGGAAACAGATATGCAAAAGGTAACTGAAGGAAATCACACATGAAAACTAGAACAGGTCAAATGGGAGCTAATGACTTTGTAAGATAGCAAGAATCAGTCAAACAAGCTAAAAAGAATGAAAAAATGGAAGAAAATGTGAAATACCACATTGGAAAAACAGCTGAGCTGAAAAATAGATCCAGAAGAGACAATAAAAATTATTGGCCTACCTGAAGATCATGACCAAAAAAAAAAGCCTGGACAGCATTCTAAAAAAAATCATTAAAGAAAATTGACCCAATATTCTAAAAACAGAGGGGAAATACTGATTGAAAGAATCTATCAATCACTTTCAGAAAGAGATCCCATAAGGAAAACTGCAAGGAACCTTGTTGTAAAACTTTAAAACTACAATCTCAAGGAAAAAATATTGCAATCTGCCAGATAAACACAACTTAAATTCAAGAAGCAACAGTCAGGATTACCCAGGATCTGGGAGCTTCTACAATGAAAGAGGGCCTGGAATATCAAATTCTGGAAGGCAAAAGACCTAGGATTACATCCAAAAATTAACTATCCAGAGAGAATCAGCATCATATTTCGGGGGAGGAGACGGAATGAAAATGAAGTATTAGACTTTCAATCATTTCTATTGAAAAAACCAGAACTAAACAGAAATTTTTTTCTACAAATATAGGAATCAAGAAAGGTTAAACTGTTTATATCCCTTAGTGGGAAAACTATAACTCTAACTCTTGAGAACTATATCTGTCACTGGAGTAGACAGAGGGAAGCATCATCTGGATTGAGGGTGTGGTTGTGAATGAACTGTGATGTGATAACATCAAAGAAAAAGACTTTAAGGCCTAGGAAACAGTCTTTTCTGGAAAAAAGAGAAAAGGGGAAGTAAAATGTGTTAATTTGGTCACATGAAGAGGTGCAAAAGATTTATTACAATCCAGGGAAAGAAGGGAAGGGGATGAGCATTGTCTGATGTTTGATCTCATCAGTTATGGTTCTAAGAGGGAATAACTTAATCATTCTGTTAGGTATAGGAATTTATCTAACCCTATAAAAAAGTAGGAGGAAAAAGAAGAAAGAAAAGGGAGGGACAGGATAGAAGGTAGGGCAGAAACACTAGGGTAAAAGGAAAGAGAAAGTGAAAAGAGTTGATAGAAGATGAGGCACTGGGTGGAATGGTTAAAAAAAAACACTAGTAAGAGAAGGGAGGAGGAGTGATAGGAAACAAGGTAGTGAGTGAGGTGGGTAAAAAAAAAAAACAAACAAGCAAACAAACAAACATACTACTAAGGACTGGCTAGTAAGAGAAAATAGGATGAAGGAAAAATACGGAGTTGGTGATCATAACTGTGAATAGGATGAACCCTCCCATAAAACAGAAGTGAATAGCAGAGTGGATTAAAAAACAGAATCCTGTTTTTTACAATACATAAATTTTGTTGTTTACAAGAAAAATATTTGACACAGAGAGACACAGAATAAAGGTAAAAGGCTGGAACAGAATTTATTATGCTTCAGCTGAAGTCAAAAAAGCAGAGGTAGCAATTCTGATATCAGATAAAAGTAAAAATAGATCTTATTAAAACAGATAAAGAAGGAAAATACATCTTGATAAAGGGTACTGTAAATAATGTAGCAAAGATACAAACTGTGTATGCACCAAGTGTAGAGCAAGCAAATTTCTAGGGATTTTAAGTCAGTTACAGGAAGAAATAGACAACAAAATTATTCTTCCCCTCTCAAAATTAGACAAATATAACCAAAAAATAAACAAGAAAGAAACTAGGAAGGTTAATAGGATCCTAGAAAACCAAGATATGACAGACTTCTAGAGAAAACTGAATAGGGACAGAAAGAAATATACCTTTTTATCAGCAGTACATGGCACCTATACAATAAGTATTCACCTATACCAAATATTAGGGCATAAAAACCTCAGAGTCAAATGCAAAAATGCAGAAATAGTAAATGCTTCCTTTTTAGACCACAATGTAATAAAAATTATATTCAATAAAAGGTCAGGGAAAGATAGATTTAAAATCCAATTGGAAGGGGCAGTTAGGTGGTGCAGTGGATAGAGCACCAGCCATGAAGTTAGGAGGACCTGAGTTCAAATCTGGTCTCAGACACTTAACATTCCCTAGCTGTGTGACCCTGGGCAAGTCACTTAACCTCAATTACCTCAGAAAAAAAGCAACAAAAAAAAATCCAATTGGAAATTAAATAATCTAATTCTAAAGAATGAGTGGGTTAAACAACAAATCATAGAAATAATCAAGTTTCATACAAGAGAATGACAATAATGAGTCAACATATGTATCAAAACCTATGGCATGTAGCCAAAGCATTTCTTACGGAAAATTTTTTATCTCTAAATAGCTGCATTAATAAAATAGAAAAAGGGGAGATTAATGAATTAGACATGCAACTAAAAAAATCTAGAAAAAGAACAAATTAAAAATCCCAAATTAAATACCAAATTAGCAATTCTGATAATCAAAGGAGAGATTAATGAAATAGAAACTAAGAAAACTATTGAACTAATAAATAAAACTAAGAGTTGTTATCTGAAAAAAAAAAACCAACAAGAAAATAGATAAACCTTTGGTTAATTTGATTAGAAAAAGAAAAGAAAAAAACTAAATCACCAGCCTCAAAAGGGAAAAGGGTGAATTTACCACTAACAAGAAAGAAATCAAAGCAATAATTAGGAACTATTTTACCCAACTTTAAGGCAGCAAGTCTTGACAATTTAACTGAAATGGATGAATGTTTACAAAAATATAAATTGCCCAGGTTAACAGGAGAGGAAATAAATTACTTTAATAGTCCCATTTTAGAAAAATAAATTGAACAAGTCATTAATGAGCTTCCTAAGAAAAAATTTCAAAGGCCATATGGATTCACAAGTGAATTCTACAAAACATTTAAAAAGCAATTAATTCTAATACTTTGTAAACTATTTGGGAAAATAGGTAAAGAAGGAGTAATGCCAAATTCCTTCTGTAACACAAATATGGTACTGATACTCAAACCAAGAAGAGCCAAAACAGAGGAAGAAAATTACAGACCAATCTCCCTAATGAATATTGATATAAAAAAAATTAAATAAATAATTAGCAAAAAAAGATCAAAGCAACTTACCAGTAGGATATTACACTATGACCAAATAGGATTTATGCCAGGAATACAGGGATGGGTCTGTCATAAAGGAGGGGGTTAGCTAGTTGGATAGTGGATAGAGCACCAGCCCTGAAGTCAGGAGGACCTTAGTTCAAATCTGGCCTCAGACACTTAACACTTTCTGATTGTGTGACCTGGGGCAAGGCACTTAACCCCAATTGCCTCAGCAAAATAAATAAATAAAGATAAAGGATGGGAAGGGACCCAAATGTACAAAAATGTTTGTAGCAGCTCTTTTTGTGGTACCAAAGAATTGGAAAATGAGTAGATAACCATCAATTGTGGAATGCTTGAATAAGTTTTGGTATATGAAGGTAATGATATATTATTGTTCTATTAAAAAAATGATGAACAGTCTGATTTTAGAAAGGCCTGGAAAGATTTACGAACTGATGCTGAGTGCAACAGAACCAGGAGTACACTGTACACAATAACAGCAAGAATGTGAGATGATCAACTATAAACGATTTGGTTCTTCTCAATGGTTTAGTGATTCAAAGCAGTCCCAATAGATTTTGGACAGAAAATTCCATCCAGAAAAAGAACTAAGGAGACTGAATGTAAATTAACACATGCTATGTTCACTTCTTTTTTTTTTTTAAATCTCTTCCATGGTTTTTCCCTTTTGCTCTGATTTTTCTCTCCCAACATGATTCATAAAGCAACATGTGTTAAAAAATAAATTTTAAAAAAAGATTTATAAAAAAAAGAACAAGAAGTAAGAGAATGATTAATCAATCTGAGATTTACAAGTGCAACTGGCTTTTCTTAAGTCATCTTTCTGTACAATTGATCAGATTACTGAATTTCATTTTGGAAAAAATATTTACAGTAGATTGAGAAGCAGTCTTGCTTAGTGGAGAGAAAACTGGATAACGTGGGAGTCATGAAGATGTGGGGTCATGTTCTTATTACCACAAACTAATTTTGCCACTACACTGGGAGTTCCCTACGGTGATCAAATCACAGACTTGAACCATCACCCAATAGTGCGTTACTAATCAATTGACTGATCAATAAATGGTCAGTTAAGGGGATGTGGGAAGGCTGGGACACTGATGCATTGTTGGTGGAGCTGTGAACAGATACAGCCATTCTGGAGAGCAATTTGGAACTATGCTCAAAAAGTTATCAAACTGTGCATACCCTTTGACCCAGCAGCATTTCTATTGGGCTTATATCCCAAAGAAATCATAAAGGAAGGAAAGGGACCCACATGTTCAAGAATGTTTGTGGCAGCCCTTTTTGTAGTGGCTAGAAACTGGAAACTGAATAGATGCCCTTCAATTGGAGAATGGCTGAATAAATTATGGTATATGAATATTATGGAATATTATTGTTCTGTGAGAAACAACCAGCAGGACGATTTCAGAGAGGCCTGGAGAGACTTGCATGAACTGATGCTGAGTGAAATGAGCAGAACCAGGAGATCATTATACAAGGCAACAACAATACTATATGATGATCAATTCTGATGGACATGGCTCTCTTCAACAACGAAATGTTTCAAACCACTTCTAATTGTTCACTCAAGAAAGCCATATACACCCAGAGAGAGGGATGTGAAATGTGGACCACAACATAACATTCTCATACTCTTGATTGATGTTTGCTTACATTGTGTTTCCTTTATCTGATATGTCTTTTATGTAGATACGATTTTTCTTGCACAACAATGATAAGTTTGGAAATATGTATACATATATTCAATTTGCCAAGTATCTTAATGTAATTAACATGTAGTGGATATCCTGCCATCTAGGGGAGGGGTGGGGACCTGGGGGGAAAAATCTGTAACAGAAAGCTATGTAAGGGTTAATGTTGAAGAATTACCCATACATATGTTTTGCAAATAAAATTTAAAAAAAATAAAATAAATGGTCAGTTACTACTTGTTCTTTGATAAGTTAATTATCACTCATATTATATTAGGAATTCAAGAAAATTAAAGTTGTTAAATAAATTGAAGTGTTTAAGAACAGATAGATGATCGATCAATAAAACAATTACAGAGTTGACTATTACTTTATAGCAAATCTCAAACTATGGGCTGCAACCCCATATGGCATTGCATGCTAAATGTGGGGGTCATGACTTATTATCAGTAAATGTTTGATTCGTATATCTATTTTATATACCTACCTACCTGAAGTCATTTAAAAATTTCTTAGGTGAAAAGGAGTCACAAGAGGAAAAAGTTAAAGAAGCCTTGCTTTACAGAACTGGTCAGAAAGTAAAAGAATGTATTAAAGATTCAGGAAATACATAGATAGATATAACAACATTTTTATCCTTCTTGTATGTCAGGTTTCCTTTAAAAGCCTGGAACATGTACGAGTGTTCCATAAGCACATAAAGTGGCTCTTATGACTTCCAGAAAATTGACAGACAAAAGTTAGCGCTGTTTGGCAGAACAGCAGAGGGAATAAATGATCTTGTTTTCTGGGAACTTCTTTCCACATTTTTTTTTGTAATACAATTGCTTTCTCAACTGCCTCTGACACCTACAGATTGGCTTGTGTTTAAACTAATTCTCTCCTGACAGGTAGGTTGAGATTTGCTCCCTATGGCTCAGATGTTAAGCATTAAGCATCATTTACAAAGCAATTGCAACTTGGATAATTAGAACCAGATCGAAAGGAGAAGACTTTGCTCAAAGTGTTTCTTACCAGTGTGTCTTTGCTTGTATAGTGAACCATCCATCCTTCCTTCATTACTGTGCTGCTTTTCCTTTTTGTATGTTTGACAGATTGAACCACTCTCATGAGAGGAATATTGTTACTGGTTGATGGGCTAGGAGAAAAGTAAAAAAATTTTAAGAAAGAAATGTTCTCATAAACAGAACCATTTCTCATTCAAAGATAAACGTGTATATATATATATTTGTTAATATATGATACACACAAATACATGTATGTATCTTTTTCAAAAATGAAGTACTTAAAGTGATCCGATAGTTCCCACTAAAACAAAACTAGGTGGTTGAAATTAACCATACACATACTACAGAAGTAGATCATCTAAAGGTTAGGACTTACTTCATATATGTATATTAAAAATTATGCACCTCTAATAAATACATGAATTTTGGACTTACTATACTATTATCTTGGTACAGGGGTGCAATACTTAGAAATAATTATGTACATAACTATGTGGAGAGCCACATAGGCAGAGGCCTGAAGACTTGAATTCATGTTCCATATTTGACAAATCCAATCTGTGTGGCCCTGGCCAAATTACTTAACTCCCTTTTATTACTCTAAGAAACCATCTAAAAATTGCCATTTCTGAGAAGGTGCCAGTCTACATTGATAGAAGGACTTTTCTCATCCTAAAGTTCTCTATATCAATGAAATCAAATGTCCTAACCCTATCCTTTTATATAGATATTAACATCGTTATGAATTAATTCAGAATATGTGTTAATCTGTTTATATTTTACATTATCTCAATTTGTTAACTGGAATGTGGATGTTTTGAAAGAATTGTCTACTAAAAATGTGATGTCCTTCATGATGCAACTGATTTCCTCTTTTGGAGTTTCTAAGTTCTCTCTCTCTGTCTCTGTCTTACTCTGCTTCCCTCTTCCCTCCCTCCTATTATCCACCCCCCTCAAATCCTGACTTCCAGGATCATCTCAGGTACTATCTCATATACAAGTCTTCTCTTGATCTTCTGATCCCCCAGTAGCTATTTCTCTTCTTTTCCTGAAGTTACTTTGCATTTATTTATCTGTACACAGGGACGATTTTGTTTTTGTTTGCATTCCTACAACTAGCATAGTGTCTCACACAAATGCATGTTGAATTAAATTTGTCAATAAATCAATTTCCTCACTAAGCAAAGAAAAACAAGCACTTTAAGATTATTATCTCATTTGATCTTCACAACAACCTTGGGAAACAACTGCTATTATATTCATTCCCATTTTACAGATGAGGAAACTCAGGAAAATAGAGGTAATTGACTTGCCCAGGGTTTCATGGCTAGTGAGTATCTGAGACCAGTTTTGAATTCCAATCTTCCTGACTCCAGATCTGGTAAAATATCCATTGCCCCAACTAGGCACATATTTAAAAAAAAAATGAGGGAGGAGAAGTGCCGGAGTTTCAGACCTATGATTTAATCAGTGTGGGGGACTCTCACTGTGAAAACTCATTTCATTGATGCTGACTACCATCCCTCCTATAATTTAGAGGCTTCAGTTTTTTAAAGTATTTTGTCCACACTCTGTATTTAATATATTATAAAGAGACGTCTTACTAATCCAATGTTAGTTTTCCACATAATTCCAGTTGGGTCAATATCTTTAAAATATCCCCAACATAAGAGTTTAAAACTTCTGATTCTAAGATTTTTATTCAGAAATATTCCCTCAGAGGCAAGCTCCCTAGAGCTTCTTACCTGATCATTCGATTTGAATCATCGTGATCTTGATCCAGGTCCTGTACATCCCCATTGTCACTGTGGCATCCTGTCATGGCTGCCTCAGAATCCTGGACCATTGATTCTTCCATGTCATCCATGAGTCCACTATTTCTTTCACTATCATTATCATCACTTCCTTCTTCCATAACCACATCAGACTCTGCCCCAGGACTAAGCAAATCTGGAAAATTGGATTAAGTCAGCCATGAAAATAAACATTGACCCAAGAGGCCACGGGTGAAAATAAAATTAAGCATGCCTGATGAAAATCAATTAGTAGTCTTAAAAGATATTTATGTAAGTAGCCCTTATATTTTCCTGGGAATCTTTCTATGGGAGAAAATGTTTGTTTCAAATGGCAGAGTTTGAGGTTCCTTGGACTTCTGATGAGGAAGAGGATGGGAGGAATAGAGAAAATGTGCCATTTGTAAAGGTGACAGCAGATACAAAAGCATAGGAGGCACCCAACATACCACTAGATCCAATTCTCCTTTGTCTCCACTCTAACAAGCAGAAATACACAGAGGATTCCAGAGCATGCTTGTATGCTTGTTACCCAGTGGGGAGGACAATCAGGCTCATTAGTTGATGCTATTGATACTTTTTAATTGATATTTCTAAGAAGCAACAGATCATTTAAGAAATTGCCTTTAAATTTTCTGACATATTCAAAATGTAAAAAAAAAACAGTTCATGAATACAATACAGTATTATTAAATAGTAATGTAAAGTATTAATTTTAAAATTATAAATTGTCTGATTAGGAACACCAGTCTGCCAAATTACAAAAAGTAAGTAAATTGAGAGTTTACCAGATTTTTCGGCTTGTGTGGGAAATAACATTTTCAAAGCAATCAATAGCATCTCTGAAATCGCTCTGTTCTCCCACGGTTGTAGCTGTCAAACCTACCCTGATATTCACTATGCTTGTCACAAAGTCAACACCACACTATAGGAGTGGGAAAATTGCCAGCCTCTCAATTTTGGCAGCTAATCTAGAAGACTAAGGCCAAAAGGCAACACTGGAATGTTTTCTGGAGAAATACCCCCACCTTCTCCTTCCAGGTAAAATATATTTGTCTCCAAGTAAAGGCAGTCTTGGGAGTCTCCCAATAATGAAGGTCCTCCAAGTGAAGGAACCATATCTTTGCCTACACCACAAAGAATTCTTGCAATATTTAAAACACTGAAGCCATTTTCCCCTATAATGTTTTGAGCATTATTTTGTTACCCTTATGCACTGGGAAACAGATACTAAATCTACATAAGGTCACAAAGTATTTTATTGTTTTAGGAAGCTTGTCTGTGGGAATATTATACTGAAGACTAATGGTATGGTATGGGAATCTTTGGGAAAGAAAATTTAAGGTTGTTTTTTCTTCTTCTTTTCCTTGAGAATGGATGATTTGAATTGGATCATAGATGAACAGATTAGATTATGGATTTAGAGCTGGAAGAGGAATCACTGTAAATTGTGATCCCAGATGGAGTTGCATAACTGAATGTGGGGACTGAGAAATTATGATTTATTATTAGTAAATATTTGATTTTTATACCTATTTTATAACAGGGTCATGTAAAATTTCTTGGGTGAAAAGATATTGTGAATAGAGAAAGTTCAAGAAGACCTTGTCTACACAATTCTATCCTTTACAGATACCAAAACAAAACTAAAACTGAAGTTCAAGGCAGTTCAGTGACTTGGCTAAGGTCATTCACATAGATAGTGTCAAAGATGGGATTTGAATCAAAATCTTAGGACTGGAAATAGAATATTTGTTATTCCACTATGCTGCTTCTCTTTACAATTTTAATTCAATATTCCAAATTCTAAAGGGAAGTTTAAAAGAAAAAAAAGGAGGGGGTTTCCTTCTTAAAAATGGACCTCCTGAAAATTCCATTTTGTTCTGAAAAAGTCTGACCATAGATTCTTTACCTGTTTTTACATGTGGACTCTTTTGGCAATCAAAAAACCTATAGACTCCTTCTCGGGATGATAAGGGAAATGCAAGATGGTTAATAGGATATCCACCTTTCTCTTCTTTTTCTTGGGAAGACTATTGAGGGTATTATCTCTGTGGGAGAAATGACTGGGTGAAGGAAAGCTAACTGTAGCTTGTAGGCAACCTTGGCCTTAATGTCTCTATATTACTGATTAGACTAAAACAGAAGAGATGTGAAAGCTCATTAGTAATTAGCATTTACGGCTACCATTTAAACATCAATGGCTGTAATGTATCCTCTAATATTTGAAGATTTGTGGGTTTTTTTTTTTGAAGTTTAATGCATTAAAATGAATACTTTCCTGGAATGTGCTCAGTTGCAATAGAAATGCCAAGACCAGGCAATAATTCACATTAGGCATTTCAGAGAACTTAGATATGGGAGGAGAACAATCACTCAGTAATTGATCCTCTTTACCTAGTAGGGAAGTATCAAGGATACATTTATTCATTTGCAAGGTCCAAAAAGAACTTTCAACCTACCTCCATTAATGGCAACTTCACCCAGGCAGTTGTTTGGTACTTTGGGGGCACAACGCTTATGACAGTTGAACCTACAATCTGATCAAAAAAATAGAAATCAGTAGCCATGGACTTATATGCTGGAGAATAATATGAGTAACAAAAACACATGCATTTCATCATAAGCACTTAATGTTTATTGACTGATTTCAGACTGATGTACTCAGAGTTTAATTGGTAAACAAACTCAGATTGTTGGTTCTTATTTTCCTTAAGAAATTGGTCCAAGAAAAATGCTTCCTTACCTTTACACTGTAGGCCTTGTCTGAAAAGCCCTTTGAGAAGCTTCTTGCAATACTGGCATACTGTTGGCCGTGTGTAGGAGTGGATGACAAATGTGTGAGGCACTTTAACCTTGGACAGTAAGATCTTGTCAAGCTCAATTGGTCGTCCAATGTAGGACTGAGAATTGGATCTCTTCTCTCGGCCAAGAAAGGATTCTGATGGTGACTTTTGCTATAAATAATTAGAGGAGGAAATAAAAAAAAATGATGTCACAATGCTTGTAAATATAATGCAAAATGCTTGTAAATTTACTGTCAATGTCTCATTACTTTTAATTTCTACTCCCCCCCCCATTTTGTTTCTTACAGGAGAAGAATTAACTAAGAAACAATTTTCTAGACTTAAAATAAGAGGTCTGAAGATAAGGAAATTTTCTTTCAAAATTCTAAGAATTTGTAATTTGAGTCTGAAATAGAAGCCTTTTTAGAGGCTTTTATTTTAGAGAGAAAACACTTAAGAATGACAATAAGGAAATCGAACAGTTGGGTTGTGGTTATATCCATTTACTTTGATGCCACTCAGTTTGACTCATATTGTACCATTGAGCAAACTATTTCATTTCAATGTGCTCATTATTAAAATAATACATTGCAAAAACAAAACCAAAAAATCTCAAAGGGGATTTGAGAATTATTTGTGGCTTTCATATAAATTTATAAATAATTGAACTATTATATTGATTTCCTCAAGCTAGGGAACTTCTGGTATAAGAATGCCCTATACTGGACTATAACTGTCTAATATTTAGGAGATTAATTCTAGTGACTTGCTTAAGAATCATGCTTCCAATTATCCATGATCAAAAGCCATGTTTTTTGTTTTTTGTTTTTTATTTCCCCCTTCTCAGCTACTAGGTTAAACTTCACTAGCCATTCTTCTATGATGGAATTCTATTGTGTTTTAGGAAATGGTTAAAAAGGATGGTTTCAGAGAAAGTTGGAGAGATTTGTATGAATGTGAGCAGAACCAGGGGAACAATTTATATCATAACAACAATATTATAAAGACAAAAAACTGAAAAAGACTTAGTCTCTCTGATCAATACAATAACTAGCCAAAATTCTAAAGGACTCATGATGAAACATGCCATTTATCTCCATATAAACAAGTGATGGATTCAGAGTGAAACTTTTTTTCTTTTTTGAACATAGCTATTGTGGGAATTTGATTTGAAAGTCAACATCTCTCTTTTTTCCTTCCCTTCTTTCCTTCCTTCCTCCCTCTCTCTGTCGCTCTTTTCTCTTTTTTTCTTTGTTTTTTCTTTCTTTCTCCCTCCTTCTCTTCCTTATATGTATATAAGTGTGTGTACATGTGCATATATGTGTAATAACTTTTATTTTCCATGTTTCCTCAGTGAATGCAGAAGGTGAAACAGAAGGAAGATAAATCAGATTTGAAAGTGAAATAAAATTGGATTAAAATACTTTTTTAAAAAGTTCATGGATCCCACTTTATGAACCCCTATTTCTAGGCTAAATAGTCCTTCCTCTCCAAAATAATCCCTTCAAACTATCTTCATATAACATAATTTTAAAGTTCCTCACCATTTTACATGTTCTCCAACATAGAAATATCCTTACCAAAAATGTGGTACAAAAAACTAAACAATATTCATGATGCAGTCTGATCAGGAAAAAATACATTGTTATCTACTCTTTATTTGTGCCGATGATTTGTGAAACTGTATAATATGCCATATTTTGGTGAGAATGCTGGAATTATTATTATTGTCATTATTATAACCACTAGCAACTTAAAAGATTCTATAAATATTATATCATTTTAGTCACAACATCCTTGTGAAAAAATGTTATTTTTATCACAATTTTACAGATGATTAAATAGGCTGAGAGGTTAAGTGACTTGCCCAGGCTCACACAGATAGTATATATTAGAGACTGGATTTGAACTCAGTGTTTTCTGATTCCAAATTCATCGGTCTATTCACTGTACAACTAGCTATTTCTATTATTAAATACTTTCTGTATAATTGGCAGGTCATTGTCATACTTTTTACTGAGATCTGTCATTTGATAATTAAAGATGATATACACACATATTTATATAGATTAACAGCTTTTAAGCTGTAAAAAATATTGTTCTATGTGAAATAAATCCTCAATCACAATCTTTCTGTAAGGAACTTTTTTGTTTAAAATTTTAAAAATATAAATATAAGAGTCTGATTTTACCCTCTTCCACTTCCAGGAGGGTTTCTCCATAGTAGAAAAATTCCATCTTCCACTGCAGATCACTGTGATTTAGTAAAATATGTCCCAGTGAATAAAGGTTAAAATGACTTACTCATAGTCACACAATTAGTAAGTAGCAGATGTGGGAGCCTAAGTCTTTCTATAAATCTAACCCAGTAATCCACTGTCATAATCCATATAATATTCTTGCTCTTAATATGAAAAAGTCAGTTTTGAAAATCTGTAATATAGCCACAAAATGAAAGAGCAATTGGTTATATATATATTAGACTGTGGTATGGTTTTGCTTGACTTCCTGAAAAAAACACCTTAGGGTGAAGAAAAGTGGGCAAGAATACTTATAGCCTATAGGATGCATTCCTTTTTTGACTCAGCCTCTTAGAATTCTCAGCATCCTTTAAGATTACTTTAGGTGTGACTTAAATGAAGCCTTTCTTTAGGGCTGTAGTTTGAACTAGTCTGCTCTTCCTCAGATTATTTTAGATTTATCTTTTCTGTTAATTTCTTCATATGCCCCAGGAGAAAATAAGTTTAATGAGGAGAGAGATTGTTTTTAATTTTTATCATTCTTTTCACACATTTTTTCCACAACTACAAAAAAGAGATAATAACAGTACTTACCTCCCAAAATTGTGAGGATTAAATGAGAAAAAAATTATAAAAGACTTTGCAAACTTTAAAGTGAGAAAATTTTCTTTGTTTTCTTATTCCTCCTTCTTTTTGTGTTCTCACTTAGTGTTGTATAATTAGGGATAGAGATTGGATTTATGATTTCATTGGTTTAGGGAGCTCCCTAGGAGGAAATTCCCTCAACCAATACAGACTGGCATCTTTTCAAATTTCATTTTTTAAAAGAGTTGTTTAAGATTAAGAGATTTTCAGTGACCTAAGATCACACAGCCAGTATATGTTAATACGCAGTCTTTGAATCTAGATCTGCATGGCTTCCAGGCCAACTTTCTATCATTTAAGTCATGTTATCTCTTTCATTTTACTAGGAGGATGCTTAATACATGCTTAATGAATCAGAGAGGCTATCACAAGTCATCTTGAATTTTGTCTTGCCATTGGACTTCATAAAACCAAGTCCACGGAAGTTGAAACATAACCCTTGTAATCTCATTGGTCCTCTGACAATGAAGGATAAACAATAAAAGCAATGAATTAAAAGGAAAGGCAAGTTAGATAAGTCTATCATAAACCGAAATGCTTTCTTAATTCATCATATTTCATTTACTGGTATCCATTTGTAGATTAGAACATACTTTTTAAAATGTGTCATTATAACAACTATTTCTTTAAAAAAATTTATCATAGTTAGGACAGGATTTGCCCCTAATCACTAGTCCAAATGAATGAAGTTTTATAACATTTGCATTCATTTTATCTAGTTACAGAAACAGAATGCATGATACTTATTCCAATTTGGCAGAGTGCATTTGAGGAACCTGGACAATCTACAAAATGGTGATGGTTGCTGTTGAGTTTTTGTTGTTGATTTTGTGTTGTTTTTAACTGGAAGAGACACACTTAAAAACTGAAATAATTTGGAATGCAGCAATATCAAGCTGCTTCATTATTATGTTCAGAGTAAAAACTGGCTCAAAATGCAGAAATGTAAAAGCTTTTTCCCTACAGAGATAGTAGGTGTAAAATGAAGAGATAATGATCAGAGTTTAATTCTCGGATGAGCTGTCAGTTCTGTAAATTCTCTTTTTTTTCCCTTGAGAAAGTTATAATATTTTAGAAATTTGGATCAAAACGCCAGTTAAAAACATTTCTGGGGATTTATGAGTTTTAAAACATGACTCAGGAAGAACTTAAAATTAATTAATTCCTTGGTCAAGTTACCTGACAAAAAGAAACACAAAGGTCTTCATTTTCGAATACCGATACTTAAAGGATATTGATTTATATGAATCACATCTGTTTTTGTTTGTTTGTTTGTTTTTTGGTGAGGCAATTGCAGTTAAGTTACTTCCCTACTAGTTAGGAAATGTTAAAGTGTCAAAGGCCACATTTGAACTCAGGTCCTTCTGATTTAAGGACTGGTACTTTATACAATGTGCCATCCAGCTGCCCCAAAGATCTCACATTTCACAGCTTAATATGGAAGAAGGGCATAATAACAATGACAATGATGAAGATGAAGATAATAAGTAATAATGATAAGATAATAAATAATCTTTAAGGTTTGCAAAATGTTTTACAAATATTATTTCATTTTATCCTTATGGCAACCTTCAGAGAGAAGTAGGTGAACATTATTATCTCCATTTTACAAATGAGGAAACAGACAGGCAAGAGTCACATAGCTGGTAAGTGTCTACGGCAGAATAGGAATTCAGATCTTCTTGATGCCAGGTCTAGGAGTCTATTCATTGTCACTAATCTGGTGGGACAGGCAGAAATAATCTATGATTTTGAGCTTTCAGGACTTAGCTTGCCACTTTCTATTTCCTTTGATATTGGGTCAAAGTTAAAACTGTATTAATTGACCATCTACTTGTAAAGGTGGCTTGTCCTGCTTTTCTGAGTATAGAAATCCCTTTTTAAAAAAAATTTTTTTCCTGGTAACAAGCCAGATCCATGACTCAGCATCTTTGGAAGCTCACCAGGAAATGATTGCTTAGATTACATTATGGAAACTCCAACTGCCAGCATGTGTTTAAACATTTAACAGGCCCCTGTAAGAATTTCCCAACAAGATATATCCTGTTTAACAGGTCAAAATGGAGTTATCTGAATTAGGATATCCATCAAAAAAAATGTAGAAAAAAGTATGAAAGTTGTTTGATTTTTTTTTGCTAAATTTTGAGAAAATTCTATCATTATGTGGTTTGTTCTGGTTTATAAACAAATTAATGGAGAAGATAAATATAATCTTGCATAAAACATGCTTTGTCAAATCCTTACTTCTACAGTGCTCCTTTTAAAGGGCCATATTAGGGATGAAAATTGGGGGCAATTGCATTCCTTTCAAGGTCAAGAGAAATGATTAAGTAGAAAATGTACAAGTGTGTTTAGAAGCAATAACTAATCAGGTACCTTGACACAATCAAAGACATAGGCTTTAGGGAAATTTCTGAATAAATTGTTTTCACTAGAAAAAAGAAGAGATTTCATTAACATTTGTTGTAGAAAAAAAATTGCTATAGGTTTAGGTCTTTATAATGGAAGAGATCTGATCTAATACTGTTTGGCAACTTAAAAAGGACCATCTGAATCTATCTGACTGTCCCCTTTTTTCTTCCCTGAAACATCCCCATTTTAATGGAGTTGGGGACTTCAAGTATAACATATTAGTACAGAACTACTCTGCTCTCAGAGAGAGTAGATGATATTTTCTTCTCACACAAAGAAAAAGAAAGATGCTGACTGCACTGGGAGAAAAAAAACCAAACAATTTTTCTCTTTATAAGTCAGGATATATTTATTCTCTTTGCCAAAAAGGACATTGACAATATTGTGAACTACTGACCTTGTTTTCCAGAAGGAACTCCTGACTAGATAGTTAGATACCTGTGGGTTGGGATCACCATGCCTCATTCTTCTTCTGTGTCTTTCACAGACAAAAAGTTGGTGCTTAATAAATATTTATTTGGTTTGGCAAACACCTATCAACTATCTTTCAGGTACTATTGCCTTTTCCACAGGATGTTATGACTAGGTTTATTTGACTTTGGAGAAAGTGAATCAACCCAAAGCTTCAATGTTTTATTTTATTGTGGGGACTGGTATTTTCATTCTTGTTAAAATTGTTTGGAATTTTGGAATTTGGAAGGGTGAAAAGATTACTATATTTTGAGTAAGAGGATGTAGGATCAAATGCTAATTGTGCCTTATCTATAACCTGTGTAACTTTGGGTAAGTCACTGGGCTTCAGTTTTCTTATCTGTAAAATTAGTGGATTGGACTAACTAGTTCCTGAAGTCCATTCCATTTAGTAGATGTTCCTATGACCTTTTGTGGCTCACTTTATTCACTTACAAAATGACGGGTTGGACTAAACAATTTCTAAGATTTCTTCCAGCTTTAAACCTATGATTCTGTCATATAAAGACCATTCATTACTACTAAAATTAAAAAAAAAAATGTTGTCATAAACAACTCTCAATTATTCCAAATGGATTCTAGTGTAGTTTCATTGTCCTGCCTGATTCTTCATGATCCCATTTGGGGTTTTCTGGGCAGAAATACTGGAGTAGTTTGTCATTTCCTTTTCTAATTCAATTTATAAATGAGGAAACTGAGGCAAGCAGCATTAAATGACTTGCCCAGGATCACACTGCTAGTAAATGTCAGAGGCTAGATTTGAACTCACTGAGAGGAGTCTGTCTTACTCAAGGTCTGGTATTCTATCCACTGTGCTACCTACTCTCTTAGTATAGTCAAGCCCTAGTCTATCCTTAAATATAAATTATTATCTCAGTCATGTACAAATGCTAACAAATAAAGATTTGGATGCTCAGCATATGAGCCCATTTGGTGACCCGAAATGAAACAATAATCTCCTTTCAACAGTGCTTATATGAAGTGATAAACCTCTCATATGAGGAGTCAGGGATTTTCCAGCACTCAGCCTTCCACCAGCAACAGACATGTCTGGAGACCCTTGAGAAAACAAGTTCCTATAGAAACATCCTTGTCTCCACACCCTGTAAATCACTGAACCTAAGATCTGAGGCTTGATGAGTTGTAGATTATTCTTTGCTACTATGCTGTATTCCCTTTTCAGTCCTCCTTGAACTGCCTGCCAAGGTTCCAAATAAATGAGTTGTGACTCCTCAGTTGGACACCCTAAATATGTAGCATAAATAAAAGCTAATCAACACCTTTTCATACCAGTGAGAAAGGTTGCTGTGAGACAAGAAAAAGGTATACTCCCTGCTCTGCTGTGACATATGCTGTGGTTTACTAAGAGAGACTATTTCTTGAAGTTCGTAGCAATTTTTGAAAGCTTTTGGCATAATACTGTATATAATCTATTACAAAAATAGAGAATGATAAGATTCCCTGAGTGCAGGGGCATTACTGAACATTGATCATTTCATTCATTTTATGCAAATAAGAAACAACCTTCATTACTTCATTACTATAGGAGTCAAAGGGGATGGTAAGAAAACATTGCATTTTCTAGAATATTTGTAGATTCTAAGCATTCCTATCCTTATCAAAGTAGCCATTTCTGACGTCTCTGCTGCTGTAGCTGCTCCTTAAACAATGAAGATATAATCTTGTAAAGAGGTATTTTTTTTCCATTTGAAAGTGAATAAATTGCAGGGTCATGTATTGTAGGAGTATGAAATAAAGGCATGATTTTTTTTCTCCTAGGGAAGTATAAATGTATGTTATACAGATATTTGTCATCAAGGTCTTTTGTAGACTCCTTAGCACTGGGGAAAAAAAAAAACCAGGTTCTGTCTCTCCTTCTCTTTTCTCTGTCTCTTTCTTTCAGATGTCTGGCTTCAGTAGTATAAGAAACTTCCACTGAGGAAACCTCTACCAATGGAGATCAGCAACTGATCTGCAATTGATAATCTTCTTCAAGAGTGATTGGAGGTATGGGGCAGCTAGGTGGTGCAGTGGATAGAGCACCAGCGCTGAAGTCAGGATGACCTGAGTTCAAATCTGGTCTCAGACACTTAATACTTCCTAGCTGTGTGACCCTGGGCAAGTCACTTAACTTCAACTGCCTCAGCAAAAAAAAAAAAAAAGAGTAATTGGAGGTAGTGAAAGGTTCAATGACTCATAGACTCATAGTCGGTATGTTTCAGAAGAGGGGTTTAAATCTTTAGGTCATCATGATTATGAAGCCAATTCTCTATCCCTCTCACCTAATATTGCTATGCTATATCTTTCTACACATGCAAATTAAATACTAATGATAATGACAATATAATTACTCATATTTACATAGGGCTTTCAAATTTTCAAAGGGCTTTATATACACATTCTAATTTGATTCTTACAACCACCCTGTTAGATACCTGCTATTTTTAATCCATATTTTTACAAATTGAGGAAACTGAGGCTTAGAGAGATTCAATGACTTCCCAAGGGTCACACAATAAGTACAAAATAAAGCCAAAAAAATTGCTTTGACTAAAAGACATACTTTGGTTATTTGGAGATTTCAGCATTTTGTTGTGCACTCCTGCATGTGTGTGTGTGTGTGTGTGTGTGTATGTGTGTCTCTTTTCCCCCTCCAAATTCCCATAGTTTTTCAATTAATTTTACATGGGTAGACAAAGAATAAATGAAATGCCCCAATACCAGTTTATGTCTACATGTAGAAAAAAAAAGGATATTTATAATTTAATCAGAAAAAAAGGAAAATACTCCTGAAGATAAGTTTTCCAATTCCCTGTAGTGTTTTGAGGAATAAATCAAAAAGTACTATAATTTACAAGAAAAATTTAATTTAAAAAACAAAGCATATATGGGGCAGCTAGGTAGTATAATGGATAGAGCACCAGCCCTGAAGTCAGGCGGACCAGAGTTTAAATCTGGCCTCAGACACTTAACACTTCCTATGTGACTCTGGGCAAGTCACTTAACCCTAATTGCCTCAGAAAAACAAACAACCAACCAGCAACAACAAAAAACTCCAACACACACATATAGAATTTAGTTTTAAAATATGTCAATTTTTAAAGGCTTTATAGCATTTAAAAGCCAAACAAATTAAATGGTTAAAAGGGAAGAAAAAAAAAGAGCTGTTTCATTAACTTATTTACTAATAACTTTAGGTTCTGAATTCTTGAAACAATAAAAGGAATAGAAATTGAAATTTTTTGCAAATCTATCAATAAAAAGTAAAAAATATATAAGAAATATTTCCTTTATGAAAAAAAAACTTAAACCATATTTGGGAATATTAGAAGATACTGCCACAATGAAAGAATATTGTTCACCTATGTTCCCAAGGAAATTTACTATCCCTAATACAACTGCTATGGCTGAGATAGGAAAGGTTAACTGAAGATGAACAATATCCTTATGTTACATACTGATAACAACCTAGGTGACTGGGAAGTAGCTTTGTAAAATAAAGAGAAATGGCTCAGTAGTAACCTACTGGGTTTTCTAGTAGGGGACTTACTGACAGTGAGACCCACTCCATTTATAAGTATGAGCTCTTGGCTTTGAAGTAGGCTACATAAGAAGTATAATACCTGTGACCAGGATGTAAAATAAAAAGTGCTACCCACTTCAATTGCTTATCTAGAGATTAAAGACTTTTTTGCTTTTTCAAAAGGAAAAGGAGAACATTAACATCATCTCAGACTGACTGGCCAATTTAATTGGTAGTCATGGGTCTACCTATTCAATAAACAGAAAGCTTCTGCAAATTGTTCACAGCCTTTGACTCAACAATATCATTGGTAAGTCTATATCCCAAAGACATCCCCAAAAAAGTGATGGGGGGGTGGGGAGGACTTATTTGTACAAAATATTTTAGTGGCTCTTTTTGTGGTGGCTAAGGATTAGAAATCAAAGGGATGTCCATCAATTGGGGAAAGGTTAAATAAGCTGAGATACATGATTGTAATGGAGTATTATTGTACTATAAGAAATGATAAAAAAGATTGATTTCAGAAAATCCTAGAAAGATGTATATGAACTAAAGCACAATGAAGTGAACAGAAGCAGGAGAATGTTGTACACAGTAATAGTAATAATAATGTCTGATGAAGAAATATAAATAACTTGGCTATTCTCAGCAATATAATGATCTAAAACAAACTAAAAGGACTAATAATGAAGCATACTATTTACCTCTAAAGAAAGAACTGATATTATTTGAATACAGACTAAAGCATGCTATTTTTTACCTTCTTTCTTTCATTTTTTTTGTTTTGTCTTCTTAAATAAAATGACTAAGATGAAAATATTTTACATAATTGCACATGTATAATCTATATCTAATTGCTTACCATCTCAGGGATAAGGGGAAGATGAAAGGGAGAGATAGAATTTGTAACTCAAAACTTTAAATAAAAATGTTTTTTTAAAAATTGAGATGGGGGAATCTTCCTCTGTATCCAAGATGTTGCAGAAGCATCTCTCAGTTTATAGTTTCCCTAGTAATCATTAAATTAATTTTGAATTTGAAAGCAAATTACTCAAAAAGCCAAGAGACGGGGAAGAATCATTAAGTTTAGAACTATATCATTCCATTCACAACATAGACTGAACATTAAAAATATATGCTACTGAACAATATGGGGATACTGAGGCCTGACCTCAGTGCAGTTAGCATATAGGCCTACTAATACATGTCAATAATGTCACCATGGAATGATAACAGAGGCTTTACTTTATATATTTTTCAATATCAGCATAAGGCCTGGATGCCTATTGATTGGAAAAAGCAGCCTTTAATCAAGGAAGATAAGGCTCTTCACATTAAAAGCTTCAACCTCTTATTTTCCTTCTGAGAGGATCCTTGAAAGAGCTAGGATTCTGAGAAAAAATTGCTTCCCAAATAAAAGGAGGGGTGAGATTGTGAGACTGTTTTTATTCAAGAAACATATGCTGTGATGATTTTTCTTTGATCTTCAGTTCTTTGTTGATGAAACGTTTTGCTATTGTAATGTTTTCCTTTCAATGGATCTATTAGTGTAGTGAGCAAATGAAAGGTTAGTATTGTTAACTCCAAAGGTCCCAGTTTTCTGCCTAGTTAAGGGCAGAATAAGCCAGACAATGGATTCACAATTGAGAATTTCCCAAGAGTTTCATCAATGTCTGAATATATTTATATTTAAAGTCAACTGCAAAAATGGTTGCAATTATTATTTTTTATTTATAATTTCTGGGTATTGTTTCAGCATACAATTTTTACTATAATACTCCTGAAATCATTTGATATATTTTAAGAAAAATTTCATTAGGGTGGATATTCACTTTTCTGAAACAGATTGATGAATTCTTTACTAATTCATAGTTTTCAATACTATGGATGAAAAAAAAGCAACCCAATTTTAAAAACTAATTTTTTTTCCAATTAACAACAACAACAACAAAAACCATTGTGTCTAAAACAAATAGAAACAGTCAAGCAAAGCAAATTCTCTCACTGGCCACATCCAAAATAAGATATATATCATTCTATATTCTGACTTCATTATCTTACAGTTAGGAGGGAGATAATATATTTTATTATTTGTCCTCTGGAATCATGATTGGTCACTGAGATGAAAATAGTTCTTAAACTATTCTTTTTACAATGTTGATATTATATAAATTGTTCTCATTTCACTTTGCATCAGTTTATTTAAATATTCTGAGGATTCTCTGAAACTGTCCCTTTCAACATTTCTTACAGGACAAAAATTAGTATTCCATTATATTAATAGTTTAAAGTTTGTTCAGTTATTTCCCAACTGATGGGTATTGTCTTAGTTTCTACTTCTTTGCCATCACAAAAATGTTACAAATATTGTTATATATATGGGTCCTTTGCCTCTTTCATTCCTCTGAATTTAACTAGGCTAGTATAGTATTGCAACACAGAAGAAACACTGCTTGGCCATAATTGAAGATTTTAGACTAGAGTAGTCTTTAAAATTAAATTTTTATGAAGAGGTGGGGCATAATGAAATAGATAAGTACTGAATATGGAATCAGGAGGTCTTGAGTTTGAATCCTACTTGACTTACTTACTAAGGGACATGATCCTGAACAAATGAATTAACTTCTCCATATCTTATTCCCTTTGTTTATAAAATGAGGATATTGGACCCAAAATCCTTTAGAGTTTCTTCTAGTTCTAAATCTATGATCCTATGAATAATTTGCTTGTCATATTCCAGAAAATATTAAGTAAAATCAGACATCAGCCAACAATGAGATACTAACTGATGAAGTAACATCCTTCTTATTGTTGGTAATGATTTTTATCACTCTTAAAAAAATAGAAGTGGAGCTAGATGAGTCTGAATGGATTTTTATTTCCTTCTTTCAAGTAGGCTACTGACCACTGAACCATACTACCACACCAGCAAATTAGAGACATGAGTTTATTTTTTTATTTTAAATTTTCAAAATTGTAAATACTACAACAATTAACACAAATGACAAGTCTATATTGGATTGGACCTATGATATCATTTGTATAAATTTCATTCAAATAAATACTTTCTGAATAATAAAATTTTGAAAGTTTGAAAAGTAAAAATGGTCATATTTAATTCCACATGCCAGGGACTTGGGAAGGTATAATCATATGCAGTTGCCTATAGCTCAGCCAGGTCATGAATCACCAATGGTCAGTTTATAAGTAATAATGAGGGCATTTGAACTTATGTATTCCTGCTAACAGATATAGTAGACCACTAAAAAACACTGCTGCATATAAATCCATAAGCTCCAAAATTAATGTAGAGTGGAGGTGTCAAACATGAGTCTCTTGGCTGTGTGTGACACAACAATTTTGAATGTAGATTAAAATATAATTCCAATAAAATTATAAAAGTACATAGAAAATGTTAATTTGTGGTTTTCTAAGTCAATATGTGGCACAAAAAGATCTGTTTCTATTTGAGTTTGATACCATTAGTCTAGACCATCCATCATTTATATGAAAGAAAGAAATCCTTATAATATCGGTCAGTTGAAATATGAAAGTCTCAGGGTACATGTTTAAATAGGAAAGACAAAAAAAAAAAATCCTTAACTAGAATGAATCACTAGGCTTTTTGGAACTCCAGAACTCCACAAGTGAAACAATTTTGACCTTTTTTTTAGATTCACTTTCACTACACTGGAAAATATCTTGGAAAATATTAATTGGGCATGACTGCATCATGTTTTCACTTGTTGATCAAAGATTTTTTATTTGCTCAAAGTTTAAGGGGTGTGTGCATATGGTGGAGGAACAAAGAATCTATGCTGGAGATTAGAAAGCTATGTTAGGGTAATAAGCATATCCAGCTTTAGACAATTAGTGCAGCCCAATTACAGTTTCATTTGTCTTTGGAAGTTTTTGTTAAATTAAAACAGTAATCAAGTGAGTCACTTCTTGGGAGATTTTCTAGGAATGCATGCAGCCAAGCTTAGATTTTCTTTTAGTACAACACTTGTCTTAATTAAATATGACTCACTAAAAAAAAATAGGGAAAATAATAGCAGTTTGCAGCATTTTATTATTTATAAAACACGTCTCCCCACAACAGGGAGTTGAACTAAATATTATCTGCAGTTTATAAAATTCATGCTATTTAAATTAAGAACATAAAAAGAAAACTTCAAAGCAGTAAGCTCTACAGTGATTAGACACACAGAGCTCTGTTGGTGTGAACAGTTCCTTTTTCTAGTAAATTCTTTGAGGCTGTCAAGATATTGAGAATAGCCAAAAATGCATGGGCAAATATCATTATAGTATGAAAATGAATAACTAGAAATAGTCTGCCTTTCTATATACAATTAGCATCAGAAGACAGTTAGAGTCCTATTAAATAACACCTGAAAAAAATCCTTTGTTACTTCTGGTTTAAAAAACAACTTAAATTCCATAAATACTTGATATATGAGATGTACTTGGATTGATTACAGTATACTTTTTATAATACATGTAGGTGTAAATAAGTATTGAATGAAGTATGCACTGCATCTAGTAAGAGAAAAAACAATGGTAAAATGAAAAGAATCTTGGGCCCCAGCCTTGGTTTTTAGAATGGTCTAAAGAAGGAATGCCTATCTCTAAGGGCATAAGTAATATGTAATATGTGAGAAATTGTCTATTTCAATACAGTTTTGAATGAGAGCCATCCTTGACATTATGGCAAAGAGTTGAGGAAAGAATTGGAAGAATCAGGAAAATGTGGATTCAAGTCCTCTCTGTTTCCCAGGCTACTCTTTAAGACTATAAATTGTAGGACAGCTTCCAATATGCACTGGGAGAAGGATCCTCTCATTGGAGGTTTCCTACACCAATGAAACCACAGGTCTGAACAAACAATGCATTCCTGAAAACTAATTTCATGGCGATTACATGTTTGCACTAGCCATTGAATCTATAAAATATTTTAAAGCCAGTATTGAAAATTTGACATTAATGTTCATTAATTTTGTAAAAAACCCAAACACTTGTTTTTTGTCTTTCTTATGTTTTTTTTTCCCTTTTAATCTGATTTTTTTTGTGTGTGTAGCATAATGAATATGGAAAT
Source organism: Myrmecobius fasciatus (assembly GCA_023553655.1). Taxonomy (NCBI): domain Eukaryota; kingdom Metazoa; phylum Chordata; class Mammalia; order Dasyuromorphia; family Myrmecobiidae; genus Myrmecobius; species Myrmecobius fasciatus. The sequence continues at coordinate 200,459 of JAJPUD010001743.1, read as the reverse complement.
GTTTAGAAGAATTACACATGTTTAACCTATATCAGATTGCTTGCTGTCTTGGGGAGAGGGACAGGGAGGAAGAGAGGGAGAAAAATGTGGAAAACAAAGTTTTGCAAAGGTGAATGTTGAAAACTATCTTTGCATGTATTTGGAAAAATAAAATCATATTAAAAATAAAAATAAAAAGATTAATTTGCCTAGAAAAACAAACTAGGATATTATTTCCAGAAATCACTGAAATTTAGAAAAATTAGGTATTTCAAATCGCATTCTGGTAATTGAGAGGTTATAAAGTCATCTTTATCGATGTCAGAGCCTAGGGGAAAAGGTATGCTATGAAACCCTTACCTCAGTTTATAGTTGAGGACCATTCCCTGCCTAACAATGAGCTTAATGATTTGAAGCCAGTATTTGGTACTATAGTAATAATTCATCTATTGGTAAAAGTTATTTTGGAAATTTCTATACATATAGCACCTGAGATATTAATAACTTTCTAATATTTGTTAACACTTATTAAATTGACACATAATAGGTACTTTATAAATAATTTTTATCTTTCTACACAAATCCCCAATTCCTATGAGCCATGAGTTTCAAGGTAAACTATTTTAGAAGTGATGAGTATTCAGCAAGCCTTCAGATTCTATATTGGATCAATATGCTTTTGGTGGGTTTTTGTATTGGGATAATCATTATACCCATAAAAATGCATCTGGTTGCTAAATATAGAATCACTATAAAAGAATTTCTTAAAAATGCATTATAAGATTTAAATTAAGAAATTTATCCAGACTTGCTTGGAAATAAAATGAAAGCTCAATGCTTATATCAGCTATGATATAATGGTAACAACAATAATAACTAACATTCATAAAGCACTTTAAGGTTTGCACAAATATAATCTCATTTGCTCCTCATTATAACCTTGTGAGATAAGTGCTATTACTATATCCATTTTACACTGAAGGAAAGTGAAGTAGAAACAGCATAACTGAATAGCCCAGTCACATAGTAAGTGCCTGAAGCTTAATTTAAACTCCACCCTTCCAGACATCCAAGTCCAGGATGATCTAACCACTTTATCATCTAGCTGCTTCAATCAGAATTCACATTTACATAATACTTTTAGATTTGGAAAGCATTTAGCATTTATCACATTATTTAATATACACATATTACCAAGTGTGCAAATGCATCCTGACTGACCATCTGAAAATACTTCCTGTGTGTTTGGCAGGAAGTAAATGGACACACAGGTACTAATTCTTAAGCAAGAATGATCAGCAGAGGGGCAGCTAGTTGGTGCAGTAGATAGAGCACTAGCCCTGAAATCAGCAGGACATGAGTTCAAATATGGCCTCAACACATACTATCTATGTGATTCTGGGCAAGTTATTTAATCTCAATTGCTTCTACTAAATATATATGTAAACAGAGAGCATAGTTAAATGTCCTTATATCTAGAAAACATTAGGAACCTATGGTGGAAACTGAGGAAACAGGAATGGGATGACTTCTCATTCTCTCTGTCTTCGTAGAAAGCAATTAGCATAAACCTACATAAACAAATTCAGAAAAATGTCACTGAGAATATTGATATGATTTTGGCCATTATCTCAGCTTAGTTAAGATCAATAATTAAAACATAAAATTCCAATTTTAGAAGTGGAAAGGAAACTTCAGCAGGAAATTTCTCCTAGAATCACTAAGATCCCATCTTTTTCTATTTGAATTCATAGGATCCTAGATTTGGAAATGAAAGGGATTTCAAAGTATTTATGTCTAATGCCCTCATTTTACAAAGGTAAGGAAGATGATTAGCCCAAGATATGTGAGAGAGAGAAAGAAAAAAAGGAGAGAAACAGGGACAGAGACAGAAAGAGAGCATAAATATCTGAGGGAAATTCAAAGCAAGGTCTTCCAGAAGCTTAGTCCAAAACTCTATTCCCTGTACTATACTGAGGTTATATGCCTGCCTTGGAATCCTCTCATGAGATACTGATCCAAAAAGTAGTTTCTCTATTTTCCAAGGAATGCGAATGCTGATATGAAGGAAAAAGTATTTACAGTCAATGAACTCATATTTGAAAGTCAGGTCTGCTCCTTATTATTATTAACTGTCCAGCAAGAATGAACAATTTCAACAATTTGGTTTTCAGTATTTTTCAAATTTAAAATAAGGGGGTTGGGTTATATGAATTCTAAGGATCTTTCCAGTTCTAAATCTATGACCTTATGAAGGTGGGAGTCTTTTGTTAGAGATTTTATATAGAGGCTCATATTTACCTATAGGTATGAAAAGCCACTGGAATTGGCTTTATTTGGTTAAGATTCTTAGTGGAGGAGTGAAGAATAGCATCAGACAGGGCAGCCTTAGGTCTTACCAAAAATCATGGCTCTAAATCTTCCATCCACACTTTCACATGATGACATGAATTCAATATGTATAATGTCCTTTTTTTTTTTTTTTTTTGGACAGTAGATGGAGAGATTTAAATGATCTTGCTGTATCTACCAACATGACCATAAGTTCCAGTGATAATGTTTTATCTGAACTTCCTAATTCTCCCAGAAGATAAAAATGTTCTTCAGAGAGCAAGCACACAATGGAGTTATTTTTAGATGGATACTCATTGAAAACAAATAAAGCACATACTTCCTACCATAGCAATTAGTATTATTAACAACATGATTGGGACTTTCTCTTCCAGACTTTTCTTTCAATATTCTCCATTACTAATTTTTCCTTTTCTCCACCCAATCACACCCCAGCATTTCTTTGGGTCTTTAATAATTCATTACATATTAGCACCGTGGCTAATAATGAGTGATCCTTTGGCTCCTGCTCTGTTCACCTATGTTCTAGATGATTTCCTTTTTACCTTTTCTAGAAAGTAAATCATTTTTGACAACTGAGTGTTGTCTAGTTTTGTCCAATATACCTCTTGAAATTAGCCTTTGGGTGACCTTACATTTTGCTTCTTTGGAGAGTGTGGAATTCCATACTGTTCAAGTAATAACACCATTTGAAAATATTAATGCTAGGAGAATGCTAGCATTGAAGTCATGCTACCAACAACTTCATAGTTAGTCTATATGTACTTATCTGCATATATATGATCTTCCTACCACTTAGTAAATGCATGGTAAATTGTTAAATATATACATATATATGTATGTATATATATAAAAACATATATATATGTATATGTATATACATACATACACACACACACACACACATATATATATATATATATATATATATATATACATATATGCACCAGTCATTGACATATGATAAATGTATGTTCCTTGAAGGGAGGGATTGTTTCATCAAGTCATCACCAATAATTTATTCAGAAACCTACTTTAATACCCCCAATATAGAGTATTATTTTAATTGCCCAGTCCAAACTACTTTTCTTCCATTTAGTTCTGGGCCATGTCCACTGTTACTATATCATAGATTTAAATCTGGAAGGACCCTAGAAACCTTTGAATCTATATTTTGACAGCTGAGGAAGCTGAAGCACAGAAAAATCAATGACTTTGAACTCTTATACCAGATACCAGTAGTAAGAGTTTAGAACTCAAAAGTCAACTTCTTGCCAATGTCCCACACTGTCCCCTGGTGTTTTGAAAGGTAAGATTAAATGCTTTTAATAGCTAAATGGTATGAAAACACATTTTTTAATATATCAAGAAAAAGTAAAAATTTATTTGGCTATCAAGACTTTTTTGGAGGAGGAATCCTTTAGTATATGGATAATATATAATTATAGAAATAGAATTTCATGTTAGAGTAATTAGGAGCTTATTACCGACACACACATCTCCTCCTCTTAGACCTCAAGAGTCACAAATTCCTGATTCTTCAATGAGATTTAGACAAGAGCATTTTGGTTGTGCTTTCAATTAGCTTAATTGTGTGAGATGCTTTAAGAACTGTCTTAGAATGAATAATAATAATAATGCTATCTGAATACTGTATCACTAAAAGAAAAAATACTAAGTCAAACTTCTTATGACTAGAGATAGAAATATAAAAAAAAAATGGTCTGGCTAGTTTAACGTACCACAAAGAAGGACATTGTGTTCATCATTGTGTTTAGCATGCTATCTAAATTTCTTTTAAGGCATTCCAAGCTGTTAGAGGTTTAAGTTATATAAAGGAAAAATGGCCAAATACCAATTTTCCATTTTATTTAATTAAAAACTTCAGAAAGGAAATCTTTTGTGTGTCTGTTTTGGATAATTTCCAAATATGATTTCCTCTCTGATTGAGATTTTGGTATTTCTACCTAGACCAAATCTTTTTTTTGTTTGTTTTCTTTTTCTGTTTTTCTCCTTCCTTCTCTTCCTTTCTCTCTTCCTCCCTCCCTCCCTGACTCCTTCTGCCTGTCTGTTTGTCTCTGTCTTTCCCTTTTTCCCTTCCCTCCCCCTTCCTTTCTTTTCTTTCTTTCGATCATCTTTCTCTCTTTCCTTCCCTTCTCTTTCTTCTCCCTTCCTTTCTTAGCTAACAAAACTATGTTGTGTTGAATATGAGAAAGCCCCTTATTGTAAAAAAAAAAAAATTGAAATACAACTACAACAATATGTCCTCTTCCCCTATTCTCTTCAGAACTTTGCAATATGTTCTCTGTATATATGCACAGAAAATATACGAGTTTTTTTTAGATCTATAAACTGAAAGTAGAATTTGATGTATTATACCTAATTCAATCATTTCAGATAAGGCTATTAATTTTTCTCAAATCTCTGAAATGAAATTTTGTGTGCTTTTTGGAGTTCTGCAAGAAAGCAACTAGATTCTTTTCCTTACTTCTAGGACTGTTGTGAGGCTCAAATAAGATAATGGATATAAAGCACTTTGCAAACTTTAATATATAAATCAGAGGTGTCTATCTATCTATCTATCTATCTATCTATCTATCTATCTATCTATCTATCTATCTATCTATCATTAGCCTACAGTCATCAGACTTCCAGTCTAGTGATATCTTTATTCTCTAAGCCTTTCATTTACTACATATCTGTGAAGTTCAGACAGTATTTACATAGTAAAAGCAGGAATGTGTTAGTAAATATTTAATAATCCAATAGGAGAAAAAGAATATTTGTAGTCACATTTTTAACTTTAGTATACATTATTAACAATTTCTTAATAGTAGATAATCAACCAAATAATAAATTAAGCCCTGATCAATAGTTACTATGATCTGAGGTATAAACATTCACACTAAATTTAACAATGGACTTTTCAAAGCAGCTTAGAGCTGAGTCCAGCATACTCATGCTTAGTTCTCATTTGCTTTACAATCATTTTATCTAACTACTCCCTTTACAAATTCTGTTTTGGTTTAATTTTCATGCTAGTTGTTCCTTATATGCAAGATTCCGTCTCCCCTGTCCCCATATCTTTGCACATGGTTATCTATACCTGTGCCTCTTGGAAAACCCCACTTCCTTCACAGGACAGCTTAGAATTTCTTTTCTACATAACCCATTTCTTGATCTCCCTATTTGTTTGTTTTCACTGACTCTTGAGATGAACTTGTACAACTGTGAAAGGACAAAGATGTTTCTGGGAATTGACTGGTCCCAGCTTTCCTGATGCAGCATGTCAACTAAGGGCATAGAAAATTCCAGCCAAAATTCCAATAGACTAGTGATGGAAAGTGCCATCTGCATCCAGAGACAGAACTATGAAGACTGAATGTGGATCAAAGCACAGTATTTTCACCATTTGTTTTTTGCTTGCTTTTTTCTTTCCAATATGTTTTTCCTTTTTATCTTATTTTTCTTGCACAGCAAGACAAATATGGAAATGTGTATAGAAGAATTGCATGTTTAACCTATACCGGATTGTCTACTATCTTGGGGAGAGGGGAGAGAGGGACAGAGGGAGAAAATTTGGAACACAACATTTTGCAAAAGTGAATGTTGAAAACTATCTTTTCATGTATTGGAAGAATAAAATATTATTTTTTAAAGAAAGGAAAAAAAAGAAAAGAAAATCCCACCTAAATGGAATCTAGACATCTCAGACTTTGTGGGTGCTTAAGACTCTTATCACTAAATCTCAATGACCAGAATGAGCTCCAGATGGAGAAGAAGCCACCCACAGAGAAGCTAAGTGCTACAGTATCTATCCTTGTTACATATTCTTGCTATTAGAGCAAAGGAAACCTCCCTTAGTTAAATGTGCAGTGACTTGTGAGTTTTTGTCCTAACAACAAACTTGAGCTAGGAGAATGCTAGCGTTGAAGTCATGCCTGCAAGAACTTCATAATTAGCCTGTACTTACTTATCTGCATACATGTGATCTTTTCTTCTCACCGCTTAGTAAAATGTGTGTTGCTTGAGGGAAGGGATTGTTTTGTCAGTCACCAAGAATTGATTCAGCAACCTACTTTAAGTAGGTACCATGCATAAGTATTATTACCAATATACAACATGCATAAGATGTTGGGGATACAGGTACAATGAGTGAGACAATCCTGACTTCTGAGGACATTACAATCTAATAGAGGAGATAACTAATACATAAGTATATAAAGAATATATGTAAAGAATTATAATGAAAATATTTTAAAAGTGGTGAGATTCAAGGTAGTTTAGGAGGGAGGGTACCAGCAGTTAGAAGGTTGAGAAAAAGTTTCATATGCAAAATATCTCTTAGTTAAGTATCCTTATACATATCAGGGATTTATACATGTTTATAATGTTAATTATATTTGGCAAAGTCTGAACCAATCATTCTCATTAAGATAATACAGATTCAAAGACTTAAATGAATAGTTGTTTTTTTTTTCTTGAAAAAGATATAGAAACACATTCTATAAAAAGAGCAGAGTAGAGTTAGTACATACCTCAAAGCCTGGGCTGACAGGAGACTGACACATAAAGTTGAGAAGAAGAAAGGCAAGGCAAAGGAGCAGATTTTTTTAAAAAAGAAAATGCAAAGAAGAAAATAATGTTATTAGGGAAAAGAAAAAGACACATATATTTATTCATTTAATATATAAGTATATATTAAAAATGACCTTAATAGGTTAAAACTACACTGGCTTTGGAATCCTGTGTACATTATCTTAAAACATTATCGTATTTGAATTTCATAACAACTCCCTTGAGGTAGATCCTGCAGCTATTATTATTTTCATTTTACAAATGAAGAAACTGAGGATGATAGAAACTAAGTGACTTGCCTATGGTAATTAAAAATACTAAGTATCAGATATAGGATTTGAATATATGTCTTCTCTACTCCAAGCCCAGAACTCTACCATGTTTGGTTAAATATATATATATATATAATAAGTGTTTCATTCTAATTTAGTTCTTCTTTGCAGAGGTGGGAGGCTATGTGTATAAAAGTCTGTATATAATATCAGATTTAATTAATATATTATTTCATTTTGCTGAAATGTTTTTCTTTTCTTTTATGTTATAAAGACGGCACTCTGGGGGTGAGGAGGAGGGAAATGTGGGTAGCATAAAAACAAAAAGATACCCCAAAAAGCCACAAAATGGGGAAAAATAAAAGAGGTTAGGTTTTCTTTAGTAGAATCGATCTTTTTGAGGAAAAAAAAGAAACAAAGAGATCATCAGAATAATGCAAAATTTCAAACTTGTCATACACCTGCAATCAGAAAGGGACAATGTATTCAACTGTAAGCATTCTAGTTATGTTGTTCCAGCCTGGACAGAAGTTGCTATTAAAAGTTAATTTTTCAAAAAAGACACGCATAAGCTGCTATGAAATTGATCCAAAAGAATGTTCTTTCTGTGTTAGATTTGCAAATCTGACAAATTCCAGTTTCAAAATGGTTATAAAGAGTAGCAAGAGAATTGTAGATTTTTACAAAGAAGGATTATAATTGAACTACATTGTTAAAGTCAAGTGGAGTAATTATCCTGCAGATTTGATCCCTGTGAGTATATATGTATTTCACATATATATATATATATATATACATATATATAGCACTTCATGGTTACAAAACCTCTATGTGCATTTTCTAACTTCATCTTAACAGTCAAATCATTAAGGTTGCCTTTTAACTTGAGATTTTATTATGGTAGAGAGTTCCAGGTGATAAATTTCTTCTATCAATATACATCACTAACTTCCCTGCAATTTGTGGTAGCAGAGAATTCCCTAGGTGCATTGAGAACTGAAATGAATAAATCAATATTTATTAAGCGCCTTATGTGTGCTAGGCACTGTGCTTAGCATTGGAATGCAATGAAAGGCTAATGATAGTGCTGTCCTTGAGGAACTCAAAATCTAATGTGGGAGACAATAAAATTACATACAAAATGATTATAAAATAATGAAGAAAGAAAAGGCACTAGAATTAAGAGAATGGGGACGTTTCATGCAGAAGATGGGATTTCATCTGGGATTAGGATGGATACAAGGGAAATCAGGAAGGGAGATAAGGAGGAAAAACATTCCATGCATAAGGGAGATAAAATTAATCAATCAGTCCTTCCCCTTTCCAAGGGATAGAGATGGCTTCACATTCTAGAAGCAGAATAACCCATTTACCCCGCTGTACCCTCCAAGAATGTGGGGGTCAAACCAAGTCAATTCAAGAATGTGAAGTCGATTAGACTCATGCTGTGTGAAGAAGCATCACTGTTTTGACACAGATAAGTCTATTTTCAAATGTAATAGCAAGATTAAGCCCTAATAGCTATTATATCCTGAAATACCCCAAAAGGAAGAAAATGCATGCTTTTCTCTTTTCAAAGTTGGGTAGAGTTTATGAGGGTTAAGTAGAGAGTTGCATAGGAAAGGAGGGTTTAGGGTAGTCAAATTCACTTAAGTACTTTCACTGTGAGGGACACAGGGGTATGTTAAGTAATAAGGAAAAGTCACTTGGATATCAATATTTAGTACATAATACTAAAAATTATTTCAAAACATGCTACAAAAATAAAACTGAAATCAATCTAAAGGATACTTTCCTAGCATATTAGACATATATAGAACCAATGCCACACTTGGAAGTCAGGATGATCTGAATTTAAATCTTGACCATATACCTATTAGTTGTGTGATCTCGAGCAAAACATTTGATTTTTTAAGACTCAGCTTCCTCATGCATAAATTTGGGATAAGAACACCTACCTTCTTCCAGGGTATTTGTGACAATCAAATAACATAGCATATGGAAAGAGCTTTCTAAAATTCTAGGGAGTTCTTTATTATACTGAAATGATAATCTACTGGATATAATATCTCATGGCATCATGGGGAAATAGAGAATTTTATTCATGAACATTCCAAGTAGCTATGCTACATGATGAATGAAGATTACTAAAAGTACATATTTTATTTATATAATATTTGGGGAGATTAAATGAAAAAAAGGACAGACCATTTATTTGTCATTTATATATTTAGAAAGGAGGATTTTACCACCTCACTATGTCTTTGATTATCTTCCTATTAACAGTAAGCCTCTTGGTGATAATAATTAGAAGCAATAATAAATAATTGCCCATTTCTTGTGCTCTGTGTCACTTCAACAACGGCAAATTCAATGAGTAGAACATTTTAATTGTGAAGATGACAAAATTATTTTACATTTATTCTATCATTTTCTTTTATCCAAATTAAATTGACTCAGCAAACTTGACAAAACTAAGCCAGGAGTTTAAATCAGTCAAAATTTAAAGACCATATTAAGATTTATAAATGTTTCATTTATTTTCAAAAAGAAAACACCAGAACAATATAATGCATTTGCATACTGACAGATCCACCCAAACTAATATATATTGTTTGGCTTGGGTTTCCTCAAATGAGGAATGCACAATATTTGAATGCATTCAGTGTATATTTTGACAACCTCATATATGTTGATGGAATGTAATTCTTCTCCTGGAGTTATTTGATCAAAAACTGAAAACGTAATACCTTCTCTCCCCTAAAACCCCTTTATGTGCCAAAAACAGGAGACAAAGCTATAGGAATAACTGTGGGAAAATATTTATTAAACATAATACACTGCATTTGATATGCATTTTATTTAAAAGAATATTTGAGGCTTTTTTTACAATTAAAATTGGGTGAAGAATTAACAACTAAAATATGTGTTAAACAATAAAGCTATTCTTGGCAATGTATAATTAATTTTCTCAAAATTGGCTAATCCCCTCTTCTTAATCCAGCTCTCTTTCCTTATTTCTTTTTGACAATCTTTTTTGTGATGAAGTCTGGTGCTGATGTCATTTAATGTATATATAAGACAACTATGCTGAAAAGTCAAAGCTAAAACTCACCATTCACTATTAAAACTCATGTTAATTATCTGTTTCTTTATCTTTTTGATCTTTGCGCAGATCATCAAGACCTGAGGATATGATTCAATGAGGGAAACTAGGAGAGCAAATTCTGAGATTCTGGCCTAGAAAAAGGATTGGGACTTATTTATATCATCTTGAGAATGATAATCAGAACAGAGTTGCTTGAAAAATAAATGCTATTTGTGTTAAACTATCTTCTTTGCATTCAACAAGGAAAATATCTCGCTTTGTCACCAGTATAATGCAAAGCCAGTTCAGATCTGGTAACTACTATGAAGACATCAGACTAGTGAGCAAAGAGAAACCTTATCTTCTTTACTTTTCTTTAATGAACAAGCCTGGGATTAGGGAAGAAAATAAAGTGAGTAGCCGTTCTCCCATTATTCCTCCTGATCTATCAGTATGCAGGTTTGGTTTCACACATATCTGGCAAGGAACAGTCAAATTTAATTGTTAAATTCAAACTATGGTATGACATTATGGGGTACCAAGGGAATAAATCTGAAAGAATGAAAAATCTCAATGGGTGAGTTCAACAGGCCAAAACGTGAAGAACAAATTAAATGTCTTAACATTTTATTAATTTTCATTCTCTAGATTAAGTTGAAACCTAAGAAAAAAAATAAATATCATCTAGTGGCCTTGTTCAGGATGAAGAATATTACTTAGGTTCATTCAGATTTTCATTGTTCAGAAAGTTATTATGCAGAGATATAAAGGAAGAATTTGAGTAGATTGTAATTTAGTAATTAATTCATATATGACATTCCTAGTTATTTCAAATTGTTTGGCTGAATATCTTTCTATATGATTGTAAATTAAGTTACTATTCCAAGTTAATACTACAAGATACAGATATTTACTTAGCACATATTATATGTGGATGAATGTCCTTTTCTTGTACATTCAAATAAATACCACTAATAATTTTTCCTAATTAAAAACAAGAAAAAACCTAAATTCTCAAGTCTGCTGTTTTCCTGAGGAAATCTGTTTACTGCAAAATATAATGGGAAAAGTACTAAGTGCATACCAATAATTCCAGAATACAACCATTTTATCTTTTTATAAAAATATCACATATTTCTAATTTTATCCTGCAATAATTGTTCACTTATACCACTAATTGGTTTAATATGCTTTTAAAAAGAATGTCTTTAAAAAAAATGTTTGGTTTCCAGATTTGGACAAATTCATTTCACAAATGATAAGGAAAGGAGTGTACTACTCTAGCTTTTTGGTCAGTAATTGATTCAGCATTCTCTTCCCCATCCCCATTCTATTAAGGTTAAAAAGTAAAGACCCAAAATTGGAAAGATTTTCTTATTCATCATTCAATCTAAGTGAAAAGTAATTAGCATAAATGTATATTGTATATCTATAGTTGCCTATCTTAGGATCTCAAAGCTCTTCATTTTTTACACATATCATATCTTACTGAATGTAATTCTATGTTTTAAGCCCAGCCCATTACCTTAATATGAAAATGGAAATAGAAAAATGGAAAACCATACCAAGAGGGCTTCATCTTGGGTGTTAGGTGAGAATTCAGCAGATGTTGTCCGGACAGTAGTGAGTCCCGTTAAAGAAACATTGGATAGCCGCCTTCTTCTCACACCACTGCAGTTGTTAGGGATTTTAAATGCACATCTCTTATGGTAGTTCAGGCCACATCCTGGAAAAAGAATAATATCCAGCCTATTAAAGGTTATCCAATACCACATTAAAACAAACAAACAAACAAAACCAAGGAATAAATTGATTTTGAAGATTATTTCCTGAATTTTTCTTGGGAGTTAATTCTGAAATATAAATCTGATTTTGATTTTAATAATTTTTTATTTTTTAAAAGTTTTATTGGTGTGTTATAACAGTATAAACATTTATAGATTACTTAACTTCATGTCTTGTAACAAAAAAAAGTGATATAGTGACTTCATCTGAAATCACATATATTTCAAATCTGCATTTCCCCTCCCCATCCCACATCTATTTAAAAAATTACAGGAATCTATTTTTTCCTCTTTCTATCCCCCCATGGTGGGGGAGGGGAGAAAGAAAAACAAGTTTTTTGTAACAAATATCTTTATTCAAATAAAACAAATTCCTTTATTGGCTGTGTTCTCTCTGTGCCCTTCCCTCTCTCTGTTTGTTTCTGTCTCTCTCTCTCTGTCTTATCTCTTTGTATACATACATATATATATATATATATATAGATAGATAGATAGATAGATAGATAGATAGATAGATATGGATATAAATATTCAATATTCAAATTCTTTTTTTCTCTACCCTCTGTGTAGATATGTTTTATATGTGATATATATGTGTATATGTATAGATATAATTCAGTAGTCAAATTCTGTTACATCACTGTAATCGATTTTGGGCATTGCAAATTTGCTACAAATTTACAAAATTTACAAAAGCAGATATATGGTTAGAAATTGAAAACCATAGTACAAGGTAGTGATAGGATTCAATGACTACCATTTTGACAATTCATGGTCCTACCTGAAGATCACATGGCTCTTGGCAATCTGCTCCAATTCAACCCTTACTTTTGCCACAGTTAGGGCTATCCCGAATGAGTCTAGATCATGGAAAAGTGTTCCCTTTATGTTTATAACTAAAGAATTATTTTTGTTATAGCATTGTAGTGGAAGTTCAGCCATAAAGAATATGCCTCAAAATATTAACTGACTAAATTAATAAGCTATTCTTGATCTTAGGTCACCCAGTCACTTTTTTACTAGGATGTTTTCACATTATACATAAAGAGATTATATTATATTTATGAACAATACCCAAGTATTTAGGCTATTTTGATTGCAAATTTATCGAAATGTGAATTTACATCACTTCATTAGTAAGTGATATCAATAAAGATGACACCCTTAATGATCTGGTAACAATTCTGCTTGTTTTTAATTCCATGTCATTTATTTACTAATTAATTTCTTCAATTTAAAGATTTGCGAGAGCTTTCTTTCTCAAAGAAAAGATGGGAATATATTTAAGCAAATTCTCAATTCTAATTAACATAAAAATAAAATGTCTTGAAACAACTTGAAAAGTAGAACACTGGGAGAATTATTGATATTACTTAATCATAAAATCAAAACATTTAAACAAAAAAAACCAACAATGTAAAATACAGTATTTGAAGTTCTTCTTTGGCCTGATGAACAGGAGTTTTTCGATAGAAATCAAAACAGTGATTATACCGTTTAAGTAATAAAATAGTTTTATATTCTGATAAACCAGTGCATTACTTCACATACCTAAAATGGTAAAAATTTTGGCTTAAAAAAAAAAAAAAAAAGAAAAGTCAGGAGGACTTGAGTTCAAAGACACTTAATACTTCCTGACTGTGTGACCCTGGGCAAGTCACTCAATCCCAATGAAGGAAGGAAGGAAGGAAGGAAGGAAGGAAGGAAGGAAGGAAGGTAGGTAGGAAGGAAGGAAGAATTCAGAAAGTTCAATTTAAAAAAAAATATTCCATTCAGAACACTGGATTGAGAAAAAACAGTAAATCATAGGTAAGAAAGATGTGTTAAGTAATTCTTTTCCCCCTGTCATAATGTGGCTGAAAGTAGAATTCTTTTAAAATAATTCAAAAGGAATATTATTGTTTTAAATATATATATACCTGTAATGATATGCAATAAAACTTAGAATTTTCTACATTTTAAAACTGTTTGACATACAATATATTCTTTTGCTACAGTTATTTATTTTGCATTATTTGGGATTGAGTTCACAAGATTTTAATTCATATTATCTAATTTTTTTAATCACAAAATCATGCTTTTATCATATTAAATGTTAAGTATACCTCAAATATATTGTCCATTTTTCCTAATCAAATCTAGATTACAGGCCATAGGTTTGAGATTTATTCAATTAACAAGTACTTTTTATTAATCTGTCCTGCCAAGATTAGGAGGGAAGCAATAAATTGGGAAATCATCTTTACATTTAAGGGTTCTGATATATTTCTAAAATATATAGAGAATTATCTCATATTTATGAAAATTCAAGCCATTCTCCAATCGATAAATGGTCAAAGGATATGAACTGACAATTTTCAGAGGATGAAATTAAAACTATTTCTAGTCATATGAAAAGGTGCTCCAAGTCACTATTGATTAGAGAAATGCTAATTAAGAGGTACCACTACATACCTGTCAGATTGGCTAAAATGACAGGAAAAGATAATGACTAATGTTGGAGGGGATGTGGGAAAACTGGGACACTGATACATTGTTGGTGGAACTGTGAACAGATCCAACCATTCTGGAGAGCAATTTGGAGCTATGCTCAAAAAGTTATCAAACTGTGCATACCCTTTGATCCAGCAACATTTCTATTGGGCTTATATCCCAAAGAGATTTTAAAGGAGGGAAAGGGACCCACATGTGCAAGAATGTTTGTGGCAGCCCTTTTTGTAGTGGCTAGAAACTGGAAACTGAATGGATGCCCATCAATTGGAGAGTGGCTGAATAAATTATGGTATATGAATGTTATGGAATATTATTGTTCTGTAAGAAACGACTAGCAGGACGATTTCAGAGAGGCCTGGAGAGACTTGCATGAACTGATGATGAGCGAAATGAACGGAACTAAGAGATCATTATACACGGCAACAACAATACTATATGACGATCAATTCTGATGGACATGGCTCTCTTCAACAATGAGATAATTCAAACCAATTCCGATTGTTTAGTGATGAAGAAAGCCATCTAAATCCAGAGAGAGGGATGTGAAATGTGGACGACAACATAACATTTTCATGCTCTCTATTGATGTTTTGCTTGCATTGTGTTTCCTTTCTCAGATTTTTTTTTCTTGTAGATACGATTTTTCTTGCACAACAATGATAAATGTGGAAATATGTATACATATATTTGATTTGTCAAGTATTTTAACATAATTAACATATAGTGGAATTCCTGCCATCTAGGGGAGGGGTGGGGACTAGGGGGGAAAAATTTGTAACAGAAAGTTTTGTAAGGGTCAATGTTGTAGAATTACCCATACATATGTTTTGCAAATAAAAAGTTTTAATAAAAAAATTTAAAAAAATATTAATCTGTCTTGCCCACTAATTATGCCTATCCTTTCATTAAGAAAAAAAAAAATATAAAGACCAAGACAAAATCCTTCAGTATATATCTACATAGTTCAGTTAAAACAAATTTTCTCATGTTGTTGTTCAATAATTTCAAGTCATTCCAACTCTTCGTACCCCCATCTGGGTTTTTGTAGGCAAAGATACTAGAGTGGTTTTCCATTTCCTTCTTCAGCTCACTTTATAGATGAGGAAACTGAGTCAATCAGGAATAAGTGACTTACCCAGGATGACACTTATTTCCACGTTAGCCTCTTCTAGAAATGTATGTCTCTGTCTGCATTTTAAGGTCAGTGGTTTGTTTCATCTTCACTCTTTTAGACTTTTAAGATCACAATTTTATTAAAAAGAGAAGATCTGAGTGTGAGGAAGGAATTGGTAAGGGACAGGAAAGAAAAAGGCAATCTAAACATACCTCGATTTAGATTTAATAAGGGACATAACCTACCTTCACATTTAAGTCCTTGACGGACAAGCCCCCATAACATTTCTCCACAGTGATCACAGAAAGCTGGAGCCCGATAAGAATGAACAAATAGTGTGTGGGGTCGGATCTGAAAATCTTCAAAGGTTGCAGAGGCTGCAAAACAATAAAAATACCAAAAAATAAGGTGAATGAATACAATAGCCAATGTACAGTAATCTTGCTCAGGATTAAGTGAAATATTCCAATCATAAAATTTCATCCTATTAGACTCAACCTTTGCTTAAGAACTATTAGGAATATATTTGACTCACCAATCTCACCTTTCTATGCACATATTCTTTCACTGATTGAGATGTGACTAAAGTAGAATATAGGCAAAATATAAACTCTAAATTTAGGAAAAGAAAGTTGGAAAATCTATCAATGGGAAAATTAGTCTCTAAATATTTGAATTGCAAAATTAGACTACAAGATAATTTTCTGTTCCCAAAGGATTTGAAAAGATTCAATTGACAGTGACTGTGCTTTCTTCATACATGTTACACAGCCTGTTCTCCATTCATGGAATACACTCCCTTCTCATTTATGCCTCCTAGGATCTCTAATTTTCTTCAAATCTCCATTCAATTATTATCTTCTAATAACCCTAAATTTATTTTGCAAAAGTTTCTATGTGTACATATTGTTTCCTCTGCTAAGTTTATAAGCTCTCTGAGGGCAGAGATTGTTCCATTTTTGTCTTTGTATTACTAATAATCTAGTATACAGAGGTATATTATTAACTAATAGTTGACAAATATATTAAGAAAAAAAAAGATGAAGGCCATAATTAAGATTATAAAGAGGAGAAGAAAAGGGTAGGGGCCTTCTGACAAGAAAGTCAGAATTTCTAGAAAATGTTAACTCATCATAGAGTAACTAGTAATAAATAATAAATAAAACAATAAATTATAGGTTTATATAAAACATTGTACTGTCATACTGGAAGGGAAATTATAATATAAACCATATATATTTGTGCTATAAAGTGTGTTTTTATGTGTGTTTATTAAGTTTATGCAGTTTTAAAAAGCCATTTCTTTAAAACCAGTACTTGTTTTCCTCTGATGGCCTCACTGCTCCATTCATTATTATTCCATGTTTCAAAATTATCATTAATGTGCACTTTAATCTACCCAGAGAGGCCTTGCTAAGAATTTGCAAATGATTTCTAAAGATGGGATAATCATCATATTCTGAAAACCAAACACTGATGAATAATTATGATACAGACAAATGTTTTCCTTTTTATAAAGGGGGGAGGAGATAAAATGGAAAAAAAAAACCCACCACAAACTGGTCTTTAAAACACACCTGAATATCAGTTGTACCTTCATAAACTTGTGCAATCAATTTATTTCGTTCTCCTTCCTGGAGTATAATAAAATATTTTTACTGAAATATCTGGATTTTCACATACATACTCATATAAATGTTACTCACAAAATTTGTGGTGAGTCAATAATATATTTTAGCCAAAACCTTGGATAATGGGGAAGGGGGATTCCACCAGACAATAATGGCATCAGCACTTACCCAATGGATTAGGTCCAAAATTTAATTTTGCCAAAACAGTGAATCCAATTTAATATTAAATATGGTAGTGATTTAAAAGCAGCAGTTTCCAATGAAAACTGAGCATTAAGAAGGTGTTGCTGTTTCTTACTTTGTGAGAAACTAGGGACTAAAACCCTCAAACTATTCTTGATAAAATGAAGTGCATTTGGCTGAAAGCAGAGCCAACTTGCTGAAGTTGCCAGGTTGAAGTAAAATAATTTAAAAAAAAACTTTTTTGGAAGCAGACAATCATATGAGAACAGAGAAAAACAGATTCTTCTGGAAACGTTTTACCTATTCCATTCTCTGTGGAGATCCTACTGGAGCACTTCCTGAGTTTCTTGGGAGAATCCCTGTGGATGCAAATCATCCCTTTAAAAGTAACTTCTATAATCTAAGTGACGTGTTGGTCACTCCAAAGTTTTTAGAAACCAAATATGAATAAACATAAAATTGAATTAATAAAGTCCACCTGTCTTTTTCAGAAAGTAAGCAGCCTATAGCATAGGCTAAGACACTGAAAAAGTAAAAGGAAGCCACTCGTTTAAAACAGGAGTTCTTAGGATTTATTGCACCATAGAATCCTTTCACAGTCTGGTGAAGCCTAGGGCTCTTCTATAAGAAATATGTTTTTAAATCAGTAAAATATATAGGATTACAAAGGAAACCAATCATACTGAAGCAATTATCATTTTTTTAATAAAAAGTTCACAGACTTTTAAAAGATCATCTGATCTAGAGGAAGAAACATATACTAACAGATATACATCAAGCAAATGTGATTTTAATCATCATCCATTCCAAGTCCTTCATATTATACACAAAAAAATAAAAAAAAATGATATGCCCAATATTATATAATTTTTCTATAGCAAATCTCAGTTTTAAAACCATATGTAATTGTTAAATGTCATTTCCAGAGACATGGAGAGGCCATGCTGCACATAGTAAACAGATGCCAGATTTGGGTCCAAGTGACACTTCTGACAAAAGAGCTATGTTGTTAGAAAGTCACTTAGTTCCCTTAAGTCTCAGGCAATTCTTTTAAGAGGCTAAGTAATGGAGGAATTGTAAAAGATCAACCAAGTTCCCACACAAGAAATGATATTACTGAAGTTACAATTGCTTGATGTATTGACATATTTAAAAAGTGAGTGCAGAATTGGTATTCTTCTAAACAAATAGGCTTGGCTACCTCAAAAGCCACAAGGATGGAAGGGGAGGGTGGTGATGGTATTATTGGTATGACCTGGTTCACTGTTATTCACCTTTAAAATGGAATTATATTCCTGTTGGTCAACTTTGATCAAATAAAAGTATCCTCTTCTTCAAACCTATGGAAAGTGTTCATTAAAGCTATAGACATGTCTATATCATGGCTCATGTCTTCCCACCACATTTTTAAGATTACATAACCAGCCCAGTCTCCATGAATGGAAAAAGCATCTGACCAGCCCATCATGGCTTGCTTTCTTGCTCCATTCCCCTGATGTTCAAAAGCTTACAAACTTTCCCAGTGAGTTTCTATTCAATCATGAATTAAATCAGGTCAAAAGCTGGGGAAATGATATTCTGAACTTGCCTGAGCTAATCACCAAAATACATTTCTCTCCCAGCAGTGTGCCAAGGAAGAGAAAGAAAGAAAGGGCAACTGATCATGAGATACCTCATTTGTGTCAGCTATAAAATGAAAGGCTCTTTCTAGTTGACCTCTAAGATCTCATAAACTTCTAGCTCTATGTTATTATTTATTTAATGCTTATGTGCTTGAATCTATGTGTAGTAGCATAGATGTAGTTAAAGTAGAAACTAAATCCTAAACAATAATGGAATCATTACAGATATCACCAGAAACAAATCCTCAGGGTAAAAACAATATAGCATGTAGGAGTATTGATTTCTTCTGTTAAAGAAAACATGAAATGCTGCAATCATCTAGAAAGGGTAGAGTAATATTATCTCAAATGCCTTCCTTTAGCAAATGCACTAATATCTTAGATCATCTATTAGAGTGTCAATGACTAACCAAGGAAAGAGAGAAAATACCGGGGAGAAGGAATATAAATGGTCTCAGAAAAAGTAATGGATTTTAAAAATTAGCAACCATTTATACTTGTAGCCTTGGACCTAAAAAAAAAAAAAAAAAAAGACCAAATGTGGTTAATCAACTAGTTCCACTCCAACATTCCCCCAAAAAGCATATTCAGTTCTGAGTATGGAATAAGTTATTTGTCATAAGACCATAGAATGAGAACTAAAAGGAAACTTCAAGATCATGAGGTCTAAATCTGTTATGTTATTGATGAGGAAATTAGAGCCTGATTTAAAAAACAAAAAACAAAAAACTAAGTGTTTTGCCTAAGGATACAAGTGAGTAAGTGATAGTAATGGGATTTGCAAAAGCCCCCACCTCTGATTCTCAAATCTCATAATCTTTTCCATTGAACTTCCCTAAACATCAGCCTTAATATCTGTTCACAGAAAACCTTCACACCATTCCATTTTGTAGGCCAGAATGTAGTTAACTATGGAGGGGAAAGGAAAACATTTTAGAACTTTTTGACATGGATAGTTGTCTAAAAATAGAAATTTTTCAATATTACATGTGATTTGGTATGAAATGTGCTAAGAGGTAAACTTATATCTTTTTTGTCATATGTAATTAGTGATAAAATGTGTTGCCTACCATTGCATTAGAAAAGTATTTCTAGTTTCTTGGAGGACAGTTGTTATAAAAATGCCACCTGAATACCCATTGGTGTTTTCCAAATCCACCTTGACAACATTGCTTCAGACATTTCTTCAGGTTACTTGGGAAAGACATAAGCAATTAAATCCTGAAGAATTATAGTGCCAAAAAAAAAAAAAAAAGTGTGGCAAATAAGTTTGTTTTTCTTTTTGCAAGAGAATTAACATTCACAAGCAGCTAGCACCCTTGACTTATGTTTAAATGCCGTATTTCTAAAGTTCAATTTTAATATTCTTCTGTTAATTTTAGAATAATTAAATACATTTTAAAAATAAAACCTACAGAGTATGGTAAGGTTTTTATATTCATTTGAAATCAAAACACAACATCCATTCATTATGAATTTACCTGTTCTGTACCCTGGGGGAAATCAACATTAGCTGAGTTTATGCATGCTGTCTCAACTAATCACAAAATTGCACTTCAGAGATAATCACTTAGGATCAGAAAACAAAGTGAAGACTGTAATTCAAGTTCATTTAAGTGCTGGAGCCAAAAAGGATTGATAAGAATAGGCACATGAACCTGTCCGGTAGTCTGGAAGGCAGCAACACTCTTATCATCAGTCAATCCCAACTAAATTAAAATCTCATAACAGGTATACAAATAGAATAGGCTCTTTACACTTATATTTGTGTCTTTTTGATTTGCTCTATTCACAATCCATTGTTATGCTCCAGTGTGGATGAGAAGGGAAAATGACATGCTTTATTTGGTCACTGAGAGTTTGAAACATGTAATTGAGTCAGAAACCCTCAGATAATCAGTAGTTTCTTTAAGGTTCATTATAAATTGTTGCATTAAATGGAATAAATTCTTTGGTCCTTGTTATAAAAAAAAATGAAACTCTTAAAAACAAAATAAAGAATCTTTAGAGGTCAAACTTCTATATTGAACAGCAAGATTATTTTTTCCTCTACTTTTTAAGAGGAATTTGAGAGGCACATTGATTCTGGGGACCAGGAATGTACATGTGGTCAAGAACAGACTTAGAATGAATGAGAGTCGTCTTTGACAAACTGAAAGGTTTAACACAGAGATATCAAATTTTAGATCACTGATCCAGAACAGGGAGTACTTTGGAGGGTATCTAGTCCACCCTCCCTGTTTTATAGATTTAGAAACTGAGAATCATGAAAGACTTATTTATTCAAAGTCACAAAGGTGCAATTTGAACTCAGGTCCTTTGACT
Organism: Myrmecobius fasciatus; assembly: GCA_023553655.1. Classification (NCBI taxonomy): domain Eukaryota; kingdom Metazoa; phylum Chordata; class Mammalia; order Dasyuromorphia; family Myrmecobiidae; genus Myrmecobius; species Myrmecobius fasciatus. The sequence continues at coordinate 179,038 of JAJPUD010001743.1, read as the reverse complement.
AGGGCATAGCATCTTTTGCACCATAGTTTACTCCTTGTTCTGTTTGACCAAAGAGAACAGAGCCAGAATCATGGCGCAGACGTTGAACAAAAGGCATACCGAGGCCTGAAGTTAGGAGAAAATAAAACCAAAAACTTTCTGGTGATTAAATCTCTCCCAAAGTAGAATGGTTTCCTTGGGAAGTCCTGGATAATCCTGTGATTGAAGGTCTTTGAGATGAATTACTGAGAGGCAACTTTTTCAGGCCTAAATTAGACTAAATAGTCACTAAGAAGTCTTCCAATTGTGTAATTCTGTGATTTTGGTCCCTGTGACTTGAGGTTGATGCTCCAACTATTTTATTTGAAATCATTTTGAAAAACTAAAGAAATTCAACAGACCATGTATTCTGACATTTTACACAATTCATGAAAATCCTTTATAAGATCCCTGGCAGATGGTCATTCAGCTTCTGCTTGAATGCTTCCAATGACTAGGACAGTCACCATATTCCAAAGCATATGATTCTATTTTTAGGCAACAGTTCTAATGAAAAGAAAATTCTTTCATATATAGCCAAAAGCAAATTCCTTGTAATTGCCATTCATTTATCTTATCTACCATGTTCCAAGCACAGTGCCTGGCACACAAAGGTGTTTAATAAATTCTCATTTTCTTCTCTTTCCTTCAGCTCTGGCCTTTAGTAGAATAAGGTAACTTTTTTCCCACAAAGCAATCTATTTTTCATTTGAAGATACCTACTATGTTTCTCCCCACATTCAAATTTTAATATTGAGCTCCTTCAACTATCCCATTAAGGATATGATCCCCTTCTCAATATTGGTTACTTACTCCGGAATGGCTCTTATTTTTTAGCATTCTTCTTCAAAAAAGAAAATACAGTATTCTAGATTGAGCTGACCAATGCAAAGCAAAATGGACAAGGTCTTTTTTTGACTAAAATACTGGCAATATCTGATAAACTTGCTATAATAACCACAATGACTTGTAGAAATTACAAAATTCAACAAAAAAAACAACAAATATTTATGAACTGCTTCCTCAATACCATGCTCTGTTCTAGAAGCCAAGGATAAAAACATTTTTGTGAGGGACTGATGTATTTAATTCATTATTTCTAATATTTACACATCTTCCCTAAGGTTTCTGCTCTTCTGACCATGCAATTTTTGGAGACAATTCAATATATTTTATTGAAACTTTAGATCATCATCATAGGAGAATCACAGATTTAAAGATGGAAGAGTCTTTTTAAGTCTAACCCTCTCATTTTACATATAAGAAAATTGAGGTTTAGACAGATTAAGAGACTTGTCCAAGATTAAAGAAGGAGGAAGTAGAAAGGTCAGGATTTGACTCCAAGACTTCAGAATCTAAATCCAGCATTCTTTCTGGTGGGGTCAAGTGACATATTTGGGAAGAGACAAAACTAGAAGAGATAGTTATTACGTTGAAGGACAGAATCAGGATGTAAAAACATCTTGACATACTGAAGAAATGGGTTTAATGCAAGATGAATAATTAGGATGTAAAAATACCTTGACATTCTGGAACAATGGCCTGAATCTAAGATGAATAATGAAATCAATGTCTTATAGCTTTCAAAAAACTCTCTTTCTCTCTCTTACATATCCCTACAGTTTACATATTTATACACATATAAATATACATGTATTCATATATACAAATAAATGACACATAATATATATGTACATATATATGTATTCATATATTCAAATAAATGATAAATTATGTGTCTATACATCCATATGTATGTATATGTATACATATACATATATGAATCTCGGTTTTGCCTCACAGAAAATCTGTGAGCTATGCATTATTCTCATTTCACAGACATGTGGAGAAACTGATTCCTCAAAAAATGTACTTTAGACTGGATATACTTTTTTCTTTATTTCATCATAGATAGTGCTTCATGGATCCTTGTTGTAGAGATTATTTTAATAAATTTTGAATGAGAAGAAGCCATGGAAGAATATAGAGGGTTGTCTATAGTATCAAGAAATTCAACCAGATTGAAATTCATCTATTATGCCTTACTTCTGATTCATGACCCATAGGGTAATGTAATCCTAGATAAGTCAGTAAATCCATTAAGAGTCTTGACCAACCCTCTAAGACCATACATTTCAGAAAAGGTGAAAATATGCACTGGTACAAGTATCTCACTAGGAATGTACCATATTGATAACTCACAGTCTGGTTTACCCTTCTCTCTCTGGGAAAAAAAAATAAAATGATACTTTTTCTCCATATTACAATATAATTAAAGTGATTTCATTTAAAATTATGAAAATATTGACCTTACAGGATAGGCATGTATGAATATTTTATTTTCTAGGAATGAATTTTACCATACATATAATATACTTTCTTGCCTATCTTGTTAGGAAACAAGTTTCTTCTGGTTAATAAACTACCCTGGTTTAAATTAAACTCTGCAAACATTATTAAATATTTGCTATGGGCAAGACATAATGTTATATACTAATGATAGAAAGATGGAAAATAACTTAAGATCTGCTCTCAAGAAGTATATATTCTGGCAAATATGAGAGAAAAGAAGGACACATACATAAACAATTAAAATATAAAATAAAATAGATGAAAGTCATAGGAAAGGTCAAATAACATGGCATAAAAAATGCTAGGAGAATGGGATCACTTCTATATGGGAATACAAGGAAAAATTTCTTGGAGTGGGTATCACATGGGCTGAGCCTTGGAGGTGTGTGTGGAAGATTTCTTTTTTCTTTCTTTCTTTTTTATTAAAGCTTTTTATTTACAAAATATATGCATGGGTAATTTTTCAACACTGACCCTTGCAAAGCCTTCTGTTTCAAATTATTCCCTTCTCCTTTCCCACCCCTTCCCTTAGATGGCAGGTAGTCCAATATATGTTAAATCCAATATATGCATATATATTTATACAATTATCTTGCTGTACAAGAAAAATCCAATCAAGAAGAAAAAAAAACTGAGAAAGAAAACAAAATGCAAGAAAACAACAACAGAGAGAGTGAGAATGCTATGTTGTGGTCTACACTCAATTCCCTCAGTCCTCACCCTGGGTGCAGATGGCTCTCTTCATCACTGAACAGTTGGAACTGGTTTGAATCATCTCACTGTTGAAAAGAGCTACTGCTGCTAAATGAAACAAGCAGAACCAGGAGATCATTATACCTGGCAACAAGACTGTAGGATGATAAATTCTGATGGGCATGGTTCTCTTCAATGATGGAAGATTTCAACAGGCAGAAATAGAGAGCTCATTTTAATAATGAAGGAAGAGTCAGTACAAATATAGAAAAGCAAGAGGGAACAGGTTAAAGACAGAGAATAGTAAGTAACTGAGTTTGTTTCAAGCACAGAATGTGAACATACATACATTACAAAAACATGTAATCTGAAGCCAGGTAAACAAGAGTCAATTTCTAAGAATGGAGTAAACACACGTATATTTGTAAAGTGAACTTAAGTATCTCTGGATTGGAAAAAGGAGAAAAAGGAAACTTGGAGGCTAGTTCAGACATTACAATAGTAAATCAGGTGAGATACAATGAGGTATGAATTAAAGTTATGGAAAAGGAGGGTATATATATATGTGAGATATTACAGTAGAGTATTATAGATATTATAGTAATTATAATATTATTTTTGGAATAAAACTAAGAAATTAGACATGGGATAGGGGAAGAAAGAATAAGAACATTGAGAAGTTTTAAACCTGCAGAATTGGGAGAACTGTGATGACACCAACAGAGATGAGAAGATGAGATGAGAAACAGGTCATACTTCTAGGATCATAGACGGAGAGTTGGAAGGGTTCATAGATCTTTTTCAATTTCCACTTTTGATAGATAAGGAATCTGAGGTTCAGAAAGGTGAATTGACTTAAGCAGTGTCGATCAAATGTTAACTATCTAAAAGTTTAGCAAGATGAGAGACAGGGTGATAGTTTGAAGGTATGACATTTTTAAAGGTTTGGGAGACATATTTCTGAGTAATTTAATCATTTTGTTCATAATGCTGGCATGTTTCTTGATAAAAAGATGGTCACTGGGCCATTTCTCTCTCAGACCAAAAACAATCATGCAGACTCACAGTTTGCACAAGGTGTTCTCAAGGGTAGCAATCAACTCTGACTGGTTAACAATTAATGAGAATGAATATTACAATGAGGGGCTACACCTGAACTTTGATTCTATCCTTTACTTCTTAAGTTACTCTGAGCCTTGAGCAATCTATTCAAAGAATTTATCTTCAGTTAAACCTGCATACAGCACAATAGCATCCCCACCTCAGTAAGGTCTGAATATGAAAGTAAATCTAATCTCACTATCAGTACTGTACATCCAGAAACTGGAAATTTTCACAATCAGGCCTTTGGAAAAAGGTAAGAACTCTGGATCTTCCTTGATATTGGTTATTAATAATCATTTTTTCCACAGGATTAGTACAGTCATGATCAAATGGAGTCTTTTTTGTTGTTTGCTTATTTTAAAGCATGAACAGAGCTGAGAATGTCGGCAGAAGGGAAGAGGGAAAGAGAGGAACAAATTAAAATGAGACAGAGAAGAGTGATTATTGAATAAAGTTCTAGAAAAGAGGCAGATGATGAAGTCAAAGGTATAGGTAGAAGAGTTTCTCTTGGCATAGAGGAGCTCTACTCAGTGTTCTAAGTGTAGCAGAAAATATGAAAGAAGACATAAAAACTTTGAGTTGAGAAGGAGAGTGTGGAGGAGCTCACAATTGATACCCTCAATCTTCTCAGTAAATAGGAGGTAAGGCTAGCTTACAGCAGAAGATTGAGGACTTGAGAAAGAAGTTTGGAACATCTATTATGCAGGAACTAAGTGGGGCTAATATGATATGAATCAATGATGCTTATAAGAACATAGATTTAGAATGGAAGGAACTTTAGAGGGTAGTTATCTAGTCTGACACCCTCCTAGTGCAAATGAGGACACTAAGGGTTAGGGAGTTTTAAGTGATTTGAATAAGCATCAGCATCAAGATTTGAACTAAACTTCCCAGGTTTTATGTGGAATGGGACAAATTAGCCTTTTTTCTTTCTTTCTTTCTTTCTTTTTTTAATTTTAAATGAATTTGAAAAATCCTACAGGTAAAAAACAGAGTACTTGGCAGAAAGTTACCAACTATATAACTTCTGCATTTTACTTATTTATTTTTTTATTAATACTTTTTATTTGCAAAACATATGTATGGGTAATTTAACTTATGCATTTTACCCATTTTTCAAACATTTGAATAAACAAAGAATCCTTAATTCTAAAATGATGCTGACTACAATTCAACTCTTTTGATTTATCCTAAAGGCATTTCAAGACAATGCAAGACTCATAGTCATTATGAATTTAGATGATTACACTATGGTAGATGTGAAGTACCAATTAATAGGATATAACAAATGTCATTAAATAAAGGACCTTTTGGAACACACTGTCAGAGCTCCAGAACTCTAAAATGCAGATAGGAGCTGGACCTACTATTTCATTAGTAGAAGGGATTCCTGAGTGAAAGAATTCTCTTTATTAATTCAATTCTCTGCAAGGTAGCATGCCTTGGTAGAATTGGATATAAATGAGGAATACAAAGTCTAATTCGAATACCCACAAGTCAAAATATCACCCTATGGATGTCATTGGTCCTTTTTTAAGAACAAAGGATGGGCAATAACGTTAACAAGGCCTAGAGAACTGAAAACTTGGATAACTTGACCCAGATCAATACACCCAGGATATTACTGGAGGGACTGGACTTTGAGTCAGGCTCCCCATACACCATGCTTTGCCACCTCAATTACAGATTTCCCTCTTCCCTCAAAAGAAGAAAATAAACTGTATGAAAGAGGGATCCTAAAGTCAGAGTGCTTCTACTTAATGCTTTTATAAGAAGTCAAAATCTACAATCTATGAAATCAATGCATTCATTGGATGTTAAAATAAAAACTAACATATTATTAAATTCTCTGATCCAGGCTTGTGTTAAACTATTAAATCCATGTCTCTTCAAATCTATAGTTGAAAAAGGAAAAATGCTAAAAATGTAGCACATGCCTAAGTGGCACTTTCTACTATCAGTCTGAAATTCAACCAGAACCAAAAGGTGCTCCTATGCTTTCTCAGAAGCATGAAACCCCTAGCCTTTGACTTACAAAGAGAAGAAAGGCATGGCAATAACCAACATTGGGTAAAAAGCTAATTTTGTACCAAAAAGAAAAAAAAAATCAAATCAGTTTTCAAAGTAAAATGTATTCTCTTGGAATACAAGAGGCACTGAAAAATACATAGTTAAATAAACTTGTTTAAAAATAAATTTGATGTATCTTTAGCAAATAATGATTTTTACTGAACCAAATTTTTAAATGTTTAACATTTGCATAGTGAAAATGAGACCCCAAATATTAATTTCCATTATGTCTAATAAACTAAACACTTCCTTTAGTTATAAAGACATATTAACATTTCTATTAATCTTAATTTTTGCATTCATTTTCATATTAAACTGTAAGTACAAAGAAAAAAATCAGAAAAGTGACTGTCACATTTCATTATTTCAAGAGTTGCAAGTTTTAGTTGTTGTAGATAGAAAATTCAATGATAAAACAAAATGCCTCTATCCCTTAAAAGATATGCCAATGTTGGGCAAATCACTTAAATTTTACTGGGCCTTATTTTTATATCTTTAAAATCAGGGGGTTGGAACACATGATTTCTCCTTCCAATTCTAGAACTGTGATCCTGTCTTCTTGAGTTGCTGTGACCATTCAATTCATCCATCTGTTCATTTATTTTATTCATTAACCACACATTTATTATTTATTATATTCAAGACACTATGATGCCTGATTGGGATGGAAAGACAAAAATGAAATGTCTTTGACTTAAAATAATTTACATTTAACTAGAGATAGGGTGAGGGGATTAAAAAGTTCACAAGTCAATTAAAAATAATATTTCTGGGTAGAAAATTGGACCAAATAACTGGAGAAATAAGAAATAACCTTGCATAGGACCATGGCACTGAGCTAATCCTTGAAGAAAGTCAATGATTCAGTGAGGCAAAAATCAGGAGCAATGAATTTCAGTCACGTGGGACAGGCTATGGGAAGGCACAAAAACAGGAGCCAGGATGTCCTGTTCAGAGAACTGCAAATGTGCCAGTTTGGCTGGAACACCAAGTACCTGTCAGGGAAGAATGGGAAATAAGTCTTGAAAAAATAGGTTGGAAACAGATTGTGGAATGACTTTAAATACTAAATGCAAATGTTTGTATTTTATTCTAGAGGCAACAAGGAGCTACTGAAGCTTCTTGAGCAGAGATGATATGGCCAGATTCTTGCTCAAAAATATTCATTTGTCAATTGGAAGTTGAATTTTGAAAGGGAAAGTCTGCAACTATCTGGGCAGGAATTGATGAGGGCCAGAACCAGGGAGATGCTGACGAGAGGAGATTAAAGAAAGGTATGAAAGTTGCTATGGAAGTAGAATCAACAGGACTTGCCAACTGACTAGATGTGAAGCATGAGGAAAAGTCAAGGGTCAAGGAAAATCAGTAGCTGCAAACATAAGTGACTAGAAGGATGCCAGTGCCCTCAGCAGAAAGGGGAAGTTAGGAAGAAAATTGAGTGGAAGGAGAAAAAGGGAAAAATTCATTCTTTTGTGGCTAGTTTAATGTTAAAAATTCTTTCCCAGCTTAGTTAAGATGGTCTTAAGATCACAATCTGCCACCAATCCTATACTTGAAGTGAGCTTTTTACAAATTGGAAGCACTTTGACACTTCACTTTGCTGATAAATCTTTTGAGAAGTCAGAGTCATCTCCACTCTAAAATGAGAAGCCCATGTAAGATAATGGAAAAGAAAAATTGATTCAATTCTAAGCATGCTGTTGCTTCAATACCATTGAGGAAAACAAAAATGAATAATTTTTCTTATCTCTTCCCTGCCTGTACCCCAGCTCTCTCCCTGCAAAAAACAAAACAAAACAAAAAACCCTATAAATACTACTCATATTTAAATTAATTATTTTGTGAGGAAAAAAATCATGAATTTTCCATGAACTAGAAACTCAACTAGTATAAAATACTGAGTTTGAAGTGTGCATTGTCTTCTACTTTTTTCTTTATTTCAGTTTTAATTATTTTATTTTGTCAAATATTTTCCAATTACATGTAAAAAATTTTGCACTCTTTTTTTTGGGGGGGGGCTGAGGCAATTGGGGTTAAGTGACTTGCCCAGATCACACAGCTAGGAAGTGTTAAGTGTCTGAGATCAGAGTTGAACCCAGGTCCTCCTGACTTCAGGGCTAGTGCTCTATACATTGTACCACTTAGCTGCCCCTACATTCATTTAAAAAATTTTTTTTTGACATTTTTCTCTCCCTCCTGCTTTTCTGCACCCTTTGAGAAGGCAAATTGATATTGATTATGCATGTGAAGTCATGAAAAAAATCTCCATATTAGCCATGTTGCAAAAGAAAACAAAATCAAAAATAAAATAAAAATGAGAATTTAAAAAAAATCATCAATCACTCTGTATTCAGAATTCATCAATTATCTTTAGAAGCAACTAGCATCTTTAATTAAGGGTCTTTTGGAATTGTCTTGAATCTTTGTTTTAATCAGAGTAGCCAAGTCTCACAGTTCATCATCCTTACATCCTTACAATATTGTTGTTACTGTGTAAAATATTCTCATGGTTCTGCTCACTTAGCTTTGCAAGAGTTCAAACTTCCCAGGTTTTTCTGAAATCATCCTTCTTATAGTACATCATTTCTTATAGCACAATAATATTCTATTACAATCATATACTACAACTTATCTAACTATTCCCCTTAATGAGGATCGACTTGATTTCCAATTCTTTTCCATCAAAAAAGAGCTGCCATAAACATTTTTGTATAAATAGACTCTTTTCCCCTTTTCTTTGATCTCATTGTGATACAGACCTAGTATTGGTAGCACTGCTTTTTACTTCCAAAGAATTATTTAGAAGTCAAAAGAGGCTTCAATTCTTTGTGATCTCTATTTTCAGTCTCTTCTGCTTTCCACTCTTTTGTCTACTTTAGACAGTTTAACCTTCCTAAAAACTGATTTCAGTATATCACGTATATGCTATTCCTCCCAATAGCTTTAACACTGTCTATTGAATCCAATCAACAAATAGTTATTGAAAATGAATTTTATGCAAGGTCTAAGCCTGAACTAAGAATGAAATTCACTTTAATTTGTCAACTTTATTTTCTAGGATTTCTCAACATGAATTCTTTGGTTTACTCAGACTAATCCACTATGCCCTAAGGAGGTCATGTTTAATCCTAACTTACTTTACACTATACCTTAAGGCCACCTGGAATTTTTTACATATTTACTTATTTGTTGTTATTCAGTTGTTTCAGTTATGTCCAACTCTTTGCGATCCCATTTGGGGTCTCTTTGGCAGAGATACTGGAGAGATTTGCCATTTCCTTCTCCAAATCACTTTACATATAAGGAAACTGAGGCAAACAGGATTAGATGATTTGCCCAGGGTCATACAACTAGTGTCTGAAGCTGGATTTAAACTCATGTCTCCAGACCCAGCACTCTAACCATCAACTCCTCAACCTTTAAAACCTTCCTCTATCACTGTAACCTATAGGGTATCTTTATCTCTTGAAAATATCAATGTTAGGAAAATTGTTTGCTTTGGACTCTGTTTTTGATAAGAAGTATCTTGTATGATTGGCTCAGATGAGGGAGGGAAAAAGGAACAGAGTGTGAATAACAACATCAGCAGGTGAGAAGGAGAAATCTGCCCAGCAACCAAAGCAATATCACTGACAGAAATAAAATCATCAATCCAAACAGTTGAAAGAGATATGTGCTAGGAAACTGTTTACTTCAGGAATATAATGTATAATTTCAAAAATTAGGGATCACTTATTTTCTTCCTCAATCTGCCAGCCTCTGAGAATGATCTCTCTTATCTAACTCAGACTTAAGTAGGAATCAGAATTTTAGACTTTGTATTTGCTGAGATATCTCTATCCTCTCCAAATATTCCTTTTGAATTGTACATTCTGACCTACGCCATGCTTCAATCACAATATCTCTTTTCTACGCCACTCATTTTCATAATGAATTCTATTGCTATCTGACAAATTCATGAGTAAGCCTATGCATCTATCTGATACCCAATAACTGAAGAGCTGGAGAAAATAGTGAGGGGAGTACCTCTACTGATAGATAAATTTAAGATGAAGTTGATGGGTAAGATATAAATGATTAATTCCAGATTAATCACTGAGACATTCTGAACCTTGTTGCAGAATTCTACAGTGCCTAAAACACAATCTTTTTCTTCATTAAATGGGAGGTTGGGGAATGGGGGGGAAAGTGAAATATTTCATGAGTGTAATAATTTAAAGTATAGCAAATTTTTAGAGGAAAATCCCCTGGATCTGCAATAGACCATTATGTATTATCTAAAGGTATACATGCGATGAACCCACTGAAAGCTGAATTAACAAGGCTTTAGTTTTATATCACAGATAGAAAGGAAGCATGGTATAATAAAGAGTTGGCTTTGGAGTCAGGAAGATCTAGGATTTAAAACCTAATCTCACATATTAGCTATATGATAGTAAACAAGTTTCTTAAATTCTCAGTGTTCAAATTGACTCTTTAAGTCTGTAACTGGCAGAGAAAATCCCAAACAATGTCAGTGGGGTTTCTGGATCCAGAGCTCACTATATCAATGAAATCACATAATGTTGCAAAAAAATAAAAGATAGCTAAAGACTAGTATTATCATAAAAATCATCATAGGATCATGTTTTAAACCTGGAAAGGACCAGGAGAATTATGATTCTAATTTCTCATTTTACTGATGAGGAAATTGAAGCCCAGATTGTTATGCCCTGAATTATTAAAATTATTGTGCTATGCCCTGAATAAAATTATTATGGCCACCCACCCCCCTCTTATTGCTATTAGGAAATCAGAAATCAGAAAAGAAGTCCCACATATCACTGAGTCATAAAACTCCAGGTGCCTTATCTCAAATGCTTGCTGGGATAATTCTCCCTCTGTTTGAATATTGCCCCTTGCCTGGCTGTCTCCTGCCCTTGACCTTTTTATCTTGTCTGCTCACCCAGTGTCCTTGTCTCCCTTACCCTTATTCTGTCAGGACTAAGTTATGATCCTTTCCTGGAATTATGGCTTGTCCTCTTACCCAGGGTTTGTTTTTGTTTTTTTTTGGCTCCCCTGCCTTTGTTTCCCCAATAGCCAAAACCCTATAAAGGTTTCCTGCATTAAGTTGCTCTCTGCTGAATGCTTTGAGACAAGAGCCCCATGCAGCCAATCTTTGTCTTGCCTCAGTTTCTCCGACATTATAAGATTGATTAAATGACTAGTCCATAATCATAGAGATATTTTAAGTAACAGGCAGAATTTTGCTACGGGTCTTCAGATCCCAAATCTAACATACTTCCATTATAATATTCTACCTTCTCTGAACTACAAGCTAATTTTCAGTCTAAAGGTGACCACAAATTCTCTATACCATTATCTGCTTTGCTATCTGATTTATTGAAGGGCCCAGATCATTCTAATTATTATTATTATTATTATTTTTTGCTTTTTACTGAGGCAATTGAGGTTAAGTGACTTGCCCAGGGTCACACAGCTAGGAAGTATTAAGTGTCTGAGACCAAATTTGAACTCAGGTCCTCCTGACTTCAGGGCTGGTGCTCTATCCACTGTGCCACCTAGCTGCCTCCAGATCATTCTAATTATAAGAGAATTCTTTTATTAGTCAAATGCCTTCATTTTGCAAATGAGGGAATCAAAACCTAGAAAGGTTAATGATTTGCTCACAGTCACATGGCTAGATAGTGGCATCCTTCCAATACCCAATACCCATATCTCTAATTTTGCCTTGTTCTTTTCACTACACTGAATTTTTTCCCACAAATCTTTTTTTTTAATTTTAAGAACATTTTAAAATGAATTAATGGTTTTGGTTTTAAACCCACCAATCTTTTAAACTACTATGGTTTGGGGTTTTTTTTTTTTTTTTTAGTTTCAATATGTATACTGATATACCAGGAACCACAACATTTCAAAAAACACTTCTTAGAAGAAACATCTTGGAGATATTTGGGGAATTGGGTGGGGCAGAATTCCACTATTACTAGATTGTCTTCAGATTATTTTCTCTCTAGCACCTTTTATGATCACTTAATGAAAATATCAAGAAAAATAAAAGCTAAGCCAAGATCATTTATCAATATGATATCTGACCTCAAAGACTGAGAATAAGGGTCTTTGGGGACTTCCATTAAAGTGTTTTTTCTGCCACCTCTCTGTGGGTGGGACCTTCAAGGAAATTAATTTTCTCTCTACCTTTCAAGTTTATGCTAAATAATTAAATAGAACTAAGTCCATGGAATAGCTGTTAGTCCCTATTCTAAAATGGATTAATTAGCATTTAGGATTTACAATGGGGAAAAAAAAGTCACCATATCCTGATGGGGCTGAATGACAAGTGTCACAGCTGGAGACAGATTGGAGAGCATCTCAGGTCAAGAAAAAAACATGAATGGTTGCCCCATGTGTCCAATATAGAAAAAAAAAATAAGGAAATCAAGTAAAAATGTCAGCCAAATTCTAGTTAATGAGTACAGGCTCCCCAGGCCATCTAAATAGTTAGGTAAGAAAGGTCAGATCTGCTTTCTAGAAAGCTGGCTCATGTAGAGGAAACATCATGACTTTAAGAGGATAATGACCTAATTTATATGGAGGACACAGCACACAAATTTCCTTTAAGACCACTTACAAAAGACCGCAGATTGAGAGGCATTGTATTGAAAATTTCTGGCTAAATGGGATATTGCTACAAGAAGGATAGCATTATTGCCATCCCATTAATTTCTAGCCCATTTGGCATAAACGGTCTTCTACATCACAGATGTCAAATACTAACAGCCATTCTTAAATGTGGCTGAAATCAGATTAAAAGGTAACTGGATAATATTTAACAAAATAAATAAAAATATAATAAAACAAATATTATATTTTAAAACTAAGTCAAATGTAGTCCACATGAATGCATTTGAGTTTGACATTACACCATGTAATATTGAAGCCTTCAAATCTCACTTTCTTTTCATTTATCCATTCAGTCATTCTTTTCCTTTTATTCACATCCAAAGATTATAACAATCCACAAGCATTTATTAAAGACTCCTATGTGACAGACACTGTGCTAGCTTCTGAGAATGCAATAACAAAAATGAAACAGTCCCTGCCCTCAAGGAGCTCCTGCTATATTGGGAAAAATCACATGTACAAGTGTGCATATGAATGTTTAAAGTCCTTTTTAGGTCTAAATCTATGATCCTGTGATTTAAACCTGCAATTAAGGAAAATCACTTTAGCATCTATGAGGATGGATAAAGGAGGAGGGAGACTCAAAGCAGAAAGGTCAATAAGCAAGCAATTCTGATGTTTGAAATGAAAGGTGATACGTGTGAACTAGCATAGTTACCCTATGGGGATAGAGAAGAGGAAAGATCCAAGAGGTGAAAAGAGGAAGAAATGAGAAGTGTTGTTAACTGAGTGGATATGCAAAGTAAAGAAGAGTAAAGAGACCAGATTAATTCCAGCTAATGATTCTCTCATTAGAAACAGACAACTCTATGAGCAGAATCAGCAAGTTTGTGTGATGATCAACTGTGACAGACTTTCAGTTCTTCTCAGTAACACAGTGATCCAAAATAATTCCAATATTCTTAGGATGGAACATGCTACCACATCCAGAGAAGGAACTATGAAGACTAAATCTAAATCAAAGAATAGCATTTTCAATTTTTTTTTGCCTTTTTTTTCTTTCTCATGGATTTTCCCTTTTGTTTTGTTTTTTCTGTCATAACATAACTAATACAGAAATATATTTAAAATGATTTTACATGTATAGTTTCTATCAGATTGCTTGCTTTCTTGGGGATGGGGGAGACAAAGAAGGGAGGAAAAAAATCTTTAAAAAGTGAATGTTGAAAACTATCTTCACATGTTATTGGAAAAACTAAAACACTAATAAGTAAAAAAAAAACAATTGAGTTTTGGGGGAGGGAAGATAATGTATTCTGTTTTGAACATGTATAGGTTGAGATATGTACAAGGGATATGATCATAGAATCCACTCCATCTCACAGAGGAGGATGTGAGGCTGAGAACAGTTAATTGACTTTACCAGGAACTATGAAGCGTCTTAGGATTCATAGTCAGGTCATCCTGACTTCAGGTTTAGGGATGTGTCCTCTAACCATCCTGGTTATCCTATGCCAAAATGCCCATTATGCATTTGAAGGTGTGCAGCCCGTGCACAGGAAAGAAATGAAGGCTAGGAAATTAAGTCTGGGTGTTATCGGCATATACTGAGGGAAAGGTCATAGGGAAAGAATAGAAAGTCCAGGATAGAGCCTTGGGGAACACCAATAGTAAGTAGGGAAACATAATAAGAATTATGAAACGGTGAATGAAGTTCAGGAGGACCATTAAACAGATAGGAAGGGAAATAAAAATCCAGTTTCTTCATTTATAAAATAAGGGAACAGGTGTACACCATCTCAATGCTTGTTTCTAAGTCTAAAGCTGATTCTCTGGTCTTATAATTGGAGCCAGAAAACATCTTTATTTCTTATATGCTTTGGAAAAATTATATGGTGATTCCAAATAAAATAAAAACCTAAAGGATTATTCAAAAATTTAAAAACATTGCTTAAAAGATGTTATTTTTTCTGATAATTTGAATTTTTAAATAGCATTTCAATTATTTAGTTCTTTATGTACACATACACCAAGACACACACACACATATACATATACATACTGTCATACCACAACTATTTTGTAGATATGTACTATTTTCTGACTATACAAAGTAATTGTTATAATTTTATAATTCAGCCTGTCTTCTTTCTCACCCCCCCCTTTTTTCAATCTTATTTTTATTTTTTCATGTTCTAATATGCCTACTTTTGAAGTTAAGCTTAATTTGGGAAGGAAGCCCACTAACTGGGAATAGAGCTTGTTATGGAGATTGTTTATTTTGTCTCCAAAGATTATTAACCTGATTAAATTCAGAAAAGCTCATTCACAGGTTGGCCAAAAGGTGATTAAATTTTGTCACAACTTCTGGAGAGTACATGTAAAGTAGCAAAAATATGATAGATTGGTGGCTGGAATACCCACAATGACAAAAACCACAAATCTTTGACCTGCCCCCCAAAAATGGTGTCACATACCTTTCATTTTATTTTTTTCTCAATTCCCTGTAGATAAAAATTTGTTGACATTCTTTCTAAAAGAATTTTGAGGGGCAACTAGTTGGCACAGTGGACAGAGCTCTAGCCCTTAAGTCAGGAGGACCTGTGTTCAAATGTAGCCTCAGACACATAGCTGTGTGACCCTGGGCAAGTTACTCAACCCCAATTGTCTCAAAAAAAAATGTGTTCTAAATTCTCTCCCTCCTACACTTGCCCCTCCTTTCCTTGAGAACATAAGAAATTTGAAATACATCATGAAAAATATACTTCTATATAATCCATTGCTGCAAAAAAATTAAAAATAAAATAAAACCCAAAAACAACAAAACAGAATAATAAAGGAAGTAAAAATATTATGTTTTGATCTTCATTCTGGAAAAAGAATGGAGGAATTTGAATGAAGATCAAAACATCATATATGCTTTTTTCATCAAGTCTTTCATAATTGCCTTGGATAATAGTATTGCTGAAAATAGTTAAGCCATTTCACAGTTGATCATTGTACAATATTGCTGTGTACAATGTTCTCCAAGTTCTGCGCATTTCACTTTTCCCCAGGTTTTTCTGAAAGCATTTTGTTCACCATTTTTTAATAGCACAATAGTATTACATCACAATTTGTATCACAACTTGTTCACTTATTCCCCATTGATAGGAATTGTCCTGATTTCTAATTTTTTGTCAGCACAAAAAAAGCTGGTATAAATATTTTTGTACATATAACTCTGTTTCCTTTTTCTTTGACCTCTTTGGGGTATAGACCTAGTAATGATATTGCTGGGTAAAGTTATATAGCCCTTTGGGCATAATTCCAAATTACTACAGAATTTCTCACACCTCCTGCAACAAATTTTCATTTTTTTTTTAGACTCTTAGCCAATCTGTTGGTAAGAGACAATATCTCAGAGTTATTTTAATTTGCATTTCCCTAAACAATAATTATTTGAACATTTTTATATGACTTTAGATAGTTTTGATTTTTTTCTTCTGAAAATTGCCTTTCATATCCTTTGACCATTTATCAATTGAGGTAAAGTATTAATTTCCTAAAATGAAGCTAGGTTGTATAGTAGAGAGACTTGGAATCTAGAAAATTTGAATTCAAAATCTGCCTCAGGTAATTAACAGTTGCTTGACTCTGGACAAATTGCTTTGCCTTGATCTACTTCAGTCTTCTCATCTATAAAATAGGAATAATAATTACACCCATGTCTCAGAGTTGTAGGGGGAAAGTGAAATATTTTCAAAATGTTTTTTAAGTTGTAAAGTGATATATCAATGTGAGCTATTAATGTTCTGTATAATGACCTTAATATTTAGTCAGCTATACTGAAATGATCTGTAGTTCCATTTTCAGTAATAATGGCCATTCCTTAGAGATACCCTTATTATTCATTGATAATTTTTCTTCTATTTTAACTGGGAGCTAAAGGATACTTAAGTGATCAAGGATAATGTCATCTCTCAAAAGTTAAGGTGAATATTAATGCAATTATTACTTCATGAGGAGCTATAAATTTTCTTTCTCCTTAAAAGGTCCTAAATCATATGCATAACAGCATACCTTTTACAAAGTTCAGCAACTTTAAGCCCTATTGAACCACTTCGTATATGTGTTATCAAATAACTCTCTTGTATTTACTCTATATGTTAATATTAAAAAGCAAATACAATCTGGTTGAAAAATGCCAAATTGATTTTGGCAGATCTCTTTTATATTTGTAGATTTTTAGGTTCATTTGCTTTACTATCTCAAAGACTTATTAAGATCACATAGAAATACAATTAGGAAAATATGCTTAGTGAGTAGTATATTTAACTGTTCTCATTTTTATTTTCAATTGCATTTTTATGATTATGTCTGGGAGTTTCTAATGTTGCAGATGAATGTGATTAAAGTGTTTTGTATCCTTGCAAGCAATGTAACATCATCTCCCTTATTTTATTGCTAAATGACTGAAAGAAAAGAAAAGGAATAATAGGACAAATAACTTTTTGTCATCCATTTATTTCCCCCATTACTCTCTGTATTAGCTAAAATTTTGATGCTTCTGAGATATCAGTATTCTATGACTGGTACTCATACTATCACTTGGAAATTATTTGGTCTTTTATAGCAATGAACAGCTTAAAATCATAGAGATCACAATATAATTTTCTAAAAGCAATTTAGTGCTTTTCTGGTTTTTTTTTCTGTTACTATTCATTTCTGGAAGCTCACCATTGGTTATTTCAAGAATTTATCCAAAATATCTATGGTTATAGATGCAGATGTAGATAAGGACATACAGAGAGATGGGTAAATAGATGATAAGACAGAGTAATAAGAAAATAGATAATGTGAACAAATCAACTTCCAGTTTCATGTTATAATCAAATTAACCATACATTTTGTTTTTCAAGTATTTATGATAAACTTATTTTAATGGGAAATTTTAGATACTGACATTTCATATCTTGGTGTAATTTATAATATGAATTTTGCATCATCTGTTTATAGAAACAAGTAGAGAAGCTTATCATTTAATAGAGAATTCTTTTGTTTAAGCTTTCCTCAAAATGTCATCCATTACATTGGTGAACACATTAAGCAAGTAATATATCTTTTTTTATTTCTCACTTGATATTAATGTTAAACAAGCCAACAAAGTAATTTCCATTGTCACTTCTGTTATATGTTATATTATTTGTTTGCTTTTCCTTTTTTTTCTTTGGAATAGCTACTGGGGCTAAGTGATTTGGCCAGGATCATACAGCTAGTAAGTGTTAAATGTCTAAGGATGAATTTGAATTCAGGTTCTCCTGACTTCAGGGCCAGTAATTTATCCACTACACCATCTAGTTGCTCTTGTATTATTTCGACATACGCATGGAAGATAATCTATTTGGGTAGCACTATTTAAGGGAGCATTCTCGGTAGGTGATCAAATTCTTTTGAAAAACATACAACAGACAGTAAAAATATTATAATCACAAAACTGTTAGTCATGTGATATAAATGTATACAGTACACAGGTCTGTCCATATTACTTCCTTGCTCTAACAGAGTTAGAATTTCCCCATTTTCTCTATGATAACAAATAAAACTTTATATTTTACATTTAAAGCCCTCATAATTTGGCATTTGCCAATCTATCTGTCTAGGCTGATTACATGTTACCATCCTCCCCTTCCTCATAAACATATCCTTGTCAAACTACTTACCTGCCCCATACATGGCATCCCTTCTGCTTTTCAGAGGCTACTGCTCTTCTTCCTCCTCCACATATGATTGGAATGATCTTTGCCATCACCTCTACCTCTTAAAACATAGAGTTTCTTCAAAGCTCAGTTTAAATACTACCTTGTGAAACACATCTTTTCTAATTCCCAGAGTTATTAGTGCACCTCTCTAATACTTTGTGATTTATTTTGTATAATTTTTTAAATCTACATATCTCAGTGTGTGTTACACCTCTGCCTCCTTGAAGGAGAAAGTAAGCTCATTACTGGACAGGGACTGGTTTTTGGACACCTGCACAGTAAGTGCATTTTCTGATACAGCAGTGAGTTAATAAATGTTTGCTGAACTGATTCGATTATTTACAAAATTATTTGCAGGATCACCTGTCTCCTCTCTTTTGTTCATTTGCTTTGTATTTATTCCTTTATTTGTTCTTGTCTTTCTTTCTCTCTCTCTTTCATACCATCAAAGCATAGACAACTATTTTTATAAGGACTTTATACAGTTCAGAAAGTAGTCATATAAATCAGTAGTAGTTATTTTTTTCAGTTTTCTCTTTTGAGTAAAAGATATAATCTTTGACTTTTATTTTCTTACATTTCTTTGGAACCTTCTTCTTTTAAAAACAGACCCTGAAATGCCTTGAGACTTGGGCTGTTTCTAAAAGAGATATCATCTGGGCTTGGATATTACATCAGGTCATGAGGTGGCCATGTTTAAAGGGAGTAGTTCTTTTGTCGTGAGCACTAAGAAAAGAATACCGTGGAGTTTCTAGTAGATTGTCTTCTTGGAATGTTTATTTATCATTCTCTTTCTAGTTTCATCAAAAATTATCTTAGTATGATCTGGTTTAGCTAGAACTGACACCCATGATTTCTGCACATTCATTTTCTACTCAAAGACTTTTTGCTGTTTTGTAAAGTGATTATTGCTCATTATACTGTTCTGCAATGTTTTGTAAATAAACCTTTACCCTAAAATGATGTTGCCTTTGGCTGCTATATCACTCTACTAGGCAAGGAGATTAAATTATTTCCAGACTGAGGTGTTTCTTGGCTCTTTTAAACTCCTTGTGGCAATTTTTTTCATCACTTGACAGCTATACTAAGAAAAGTTCATAAAACCAAAATCATACTTCTGTTTACTTCTCCTCTGGGGAATTGGAAGGTTGCAATTTGTTATTTATTTTCATCTTTATTCTACCCAATCACTGAATGACAACATGCAGATGATTTTAAAATGACCACTGCATTTATAACCAGTTATTTACTCTCTGTTAAAATATATTTAATTTAATCTTAGGTGATGTCATTAGGTATTTACCATATCTGGCCTCTCCTAATTCAATAGGCACATGAAAACTGCAGTTCTTCAAAAATTTCAAAATAGATTATGATTTCATGAGTACGGATACTTCCAGTAATGATACAGATTATAGCTTCATTATTGCTTGTGCCACAAAATGATCTTCATGATTTGATATGGCAAGAAATAAATAAATCATTATTTGAAGTCCAACACACTAAGGACCCTTTCTTTACTTATTCTTGTACTCAAATGACAACCAAATCTGCCTCTTACTTCACATTCAAGGTTTTTCAGGTTGATAAGACCTGTCAAACCTCATGCTCTATTTACATAGCTTTTGGGAATATATGCCATGGCAAGACATTGAAGTGTGTGTGCATATAATAAACTCTAACAGTTTGTTTAAATTTAGGGTACCTAATTAATGAGAAAGCTACCTAGAAATTCAATACTGAGAAAAATGTGTTGAATTATTTTGAGGGGAGGAGTTTCTAGATAAAAATGATACAGAAAAATTTGCAAACCTTGAAACTATTCTGTTACTTATATCCAAATAGAAGCATAGGGAAAAATGAAAATTTAAGATGAGAGAAAAATTAAATCACAAATAAAAAATAATTTTGGGTTTCTTGAGTGAACATTCTTTAATTATGCTATTAAAAAAATTAAAACAAGGTTAATTCCAAAAGGTGACATGACACAATGACCAAAACAAACATATCTATTATAACTTTGACATAACTGCTATTCATTTCAACACCATCAGAAACTCAATAAATCACAGTATATCAGACTTAGAAAGTTCTTTAGATGTCATTTAATGTAATATTTATCTGAGGGAAAAAAACTAAATCTCCACAACATAACTGGTCAGTGACTATGTAGTCTTTGCTTCAAGGGTGAGCATCCATTGACTTTAAAGAGAGTCATTTACAGTTCCTACTCTCAGAAAGTTTTTCCTTGCACTAAATCAAAATCTTGCTTTCTGTAATTTAAATTTTTTCCCTAGTTCTATCCTTTGAGGACAAACATTACAATCTAATGCTTCTTCTATATGACAACCTTTAAATTATTTAACAGCAATTATCATGTTCTTTCACCCAGTGACTGTTCTCTAGATTAAAAATCTCCAGGTACTTCAACAATCCAATTATCATGTGATCTGGTCACTGGTTTTTTCATTACTAAGATTGCTCAGCATGTCCCAAATTGTTCATGTCTTTTTTTAAAATGTGATACCAAAAACTGATCACAATACTCTAGATCAGAGATTTTTAACGAGTAATCAATGAACTTTTTGACTTTTTGATATTTGATAATTTTTTGTTAATTATATTTCAATACAATTTTTTCCCTTGGTAATTCTTTGTATTTTATTTTATATATTTTAAAACATTATTCTTTAAAAGAGTTCCACAGACTTCACTAGACCAGTGATTTTCAAAGTATGATCCAGAGAATGCTAGCAGTCTCTGAAATGCTTTCAGAGGGTCTCCAAATTCAGAATCATTTTTAAAAATTTCTAATATGGTAAATATCTATAAATATAACCCACAGAAACAAAAACTCTTTGGATAGATCTTTAACAATTTTTAATAGTATAAGGATACTGAGAACAAAAGTTCTCATCATTGCACTAGATCTAATGAAGAGGACTATGATTTTAACAACCAAGGAAGAATATGGAGAGATCATCATACTGGACATAATTTCTTTTATAGTATAGTATAGTATAATAAATTAGCTTTCTTGGTTGCCATCTCATCATGTTGACTAGAATAAATTTGTCTTACAATTTTACTCGTGATCTGTTTCACATTTATATTATGAGTTCATATATCAAAATGCTGAAAATTCACATGGCAGTAAACTTGCTCAATATTCATATGCAGAGAGAAATAAGAAAAAAATTGTTCAAAATGTTTTATGGATTTTCATGGTCTCAGAATTTATCAACTGTAGGGTTTACTGGCATATGGGTATGACAATGAATAGAGCATGGGGGCACTGAGGAGAAAGTCCAGGACAGTCTTATGAAAGCAGCCTAGAGAGAAATGAAGATATGGTCACCCTGGATCTCCTCCTCCAAATATAGATTTTGTGGGGAATCAGTCAATCCAAGAGAGACAGAGGCTTTGGTAGCAGTGGGCGTTGCTCTAATACATCTTCTATTTTCTGTCATCATCCAATATCATTTTTTTTGCTAATATTTTATTTAAGATTTTTATATCTATAATTCAGTAGGGAAATTGGTCTACAATTTTCTTTCTGTTTTCATCCTACTTGGTTTAGCTATCAGTACCATGTCTGTATCATAAAAGGAATTTGGAAGAAGTCTTTTCTCTATTTTTTCAATAGTTTGTATGGTATTAGAGTTAATTGTTCTTTAAATGTTTGGTAGAATTCACATGTAAATCCATCTGGCCCTGTAGATTTTTTCTTAGGGAGTTGATTAAGAGCTTGTTCTATTTATTTTTCTAAAATGAGACTATTTAAGTAATTTATTTTCTCTTCTGTTAATCTGGGCAATCTATATTTTTGTAGGTATTCCTACATTTCACTTAGGCTATCAAATTTATTGGCATAATAACTTTTAATTATTGATCTAATTTCTTCTTCATTGGTGGAAAGTTCTCCCTTTTCATTTTTGAGACTAACAATTTGATTTTCCTCTTTCCTTTTTCTAATCAAATTATCTAAAGGTTTATCTATTTTGTTGGTTTTTTCACAAAACCAACTTTTAGTTTTATTTATTAATTCAATAGATTTTTTACTTTCAGTTTTATTAATCCCTCCTTTTATTTATAGGATTTCAAGTTTGGTATTTAATTGGGGGTTTTTAATTTGTTCAATGTTGAAAAATTACCCATGCATATGTTTCATAAATAAAAAGCTTTAATAAAAATTAATTAATAAGAAAAGCCAATGTAAAGTTTTGATGATTCTATCTTTTGAGTAACTCTGAAATCTGTCCCCCCCCCCCCTTTTTTAATTCCTTGACCATCAGGCCTTCATCCCTTTAATTACTGGAACAGCTTCCTAACTAGTCAGTGGCTCACTTTCCACTCTTCAATCTATGATCACATAGCTGTTGAGGTCGTCTTTCTAAAGAAATAGCTGCCATCATGTCAATCCCTAAATTCAAAGTTTTCAGTTGTTTATCAGCATATACAGAATAAAATACATACTCAGTTTGAGATTTAAGGCCCTCTATAATCATGGCAAAGTGGCACAGTAACATCGTGTGCAGGGCTAGGAATCAGGAAGATTCCATCTTTCTAAGTTCCAGTCTGGCCTCAGACATTTACTAGCTGAGTGATCCTGGGCAAGTGACCCAACTATGCCCTGTTTGCTTGATTTTCTGAGCTGTAAAATGAGTTAGAGAAGTAAACAGCAAAACACTTTGCCAAGAAAACCCCAAATGGGGTCATAAAACATCAGAGATGACTGAAATAACTGAACCCCTCCACCAACAGTCATGGATCCAACCTACCTTTCCATTCTATTTTACAGTTAATTGTGTCTTCTTCTCCCACTAGAACGTGGGTGCCTTAACGGCAAGACTTATGCTCTTTTGTCATTTGTAGCTTTTTCTCACTAGATAAAGTGTTCATACCATATATGAGATTACAGGATCCTGAACTAAAATGATGATAACAGGAAGTAAGAAGAGATTACTTTTATGAGATATAATTAAAAGAAGAATGAACAAGGTAAGACTTTAAGTCCTGAGGGAAGAAGGAAAACATATCTCCAAATTTGGAGATTACTTCATAGATTTAAACTGTAGCAGAACTATCAAAGATGGGGAAGGTAGTTTTTAAGATAAATTCAATTTGAAAAGTAGGTAAAAAGCAATCCCTAGCAAATATGAATGTGAATTTTGGTCTATTGAGCAAAGGTTATGATGGGCAAACTAACAATATTATTACGGTAAAATATCTAGCCTATTGTTTCTGACTAGTGTTGACTAATATTAACTACAAATTGACTTCTGTAGAAGACATTTAGCCTGTTCTAATATGGGGGGAAAAGCCTAATAGGCTGGTAAAGTCTTATTAACTACTTTGATTTAAACAAACAGCAAACATTTAAGTACTGGATTTATGAAATGTGTAATAATTTATTAGACGTTTTTAGTGAAGTAGATATAGTAACCATCAATTGGGAAATGGCTAAATAAACTATGGTAAATAATTGTAAGTAGTTGTATACATGGAAAGACATGAATTAATAAGAGAAATAATGAGAACCAAGAGAAAAATTCATATCATGACTGCAATGATGTGAAGAAAATCAATTTTGAAAAACTATAGCATCTATTCAATGTAATGAATGGCTGTGACTTCAAAGGCTAGTAGATTAAAGATATTAGATATTAGATAAAGATAGTAGATTAAAGATTCATTTTCAGATGTGTCTTATGCAAGGAGGGTTTCTATTTTGGGGAAGAGGTTTTGAGAGAGTGAGTTAATGGTTAGTGCTATAGATGAAAGGAAAGGTACATCAATAAAACTTTAAAAACACACGCACAAAAATAAAAAGAAATATGAAGGGAACTTAAAAGGGACAATTTGGTTCCAACTTTGTGAAACTGAATGCATACTTGTAAAAACTGTATATTGTAAAAAATTTGTTTTCAAATATTTTCCTCTTTATATATTAATGTTTATGTTTGTTGACAACTATTAAGTTAATTACAAAAATAATTTTTAAAGGCATGCTATTTGAAATTAAGAACATTATATTCTAGTTGCTCATCCTTTCATAAGAAAAGCATAATGTCTCAACATATTAGTTTAGTTTTTATATTCCTAAATACGGTTTACTAGTAAACATCCATTTATTTAACAATTTAATTACCATAGTTACTCTTAGGTGGCATTCTTCTATCTACTTAGTTATATGAAAAAATAATAGAAGGTATTATGTAGTAAATATACAGTGACCTTGTCAAGAGATTATTTATTGGATATGTGGTAAATGACCACAAGACTATCATCATCTTTATTAGTTTGGATAATATTAAAGTTGATAAAGGGTTTTCCTCATATAGGATAACATTTTCAAGTAATGTACAAATAATGTTTTCCCCAAATAAAGGCCCCCTTGAATGCTACATCTTTGTGGAAAGAAAGAGAAAAAAAAAAAGAAGACAAGACAGAGGGAAGGAATGGAGTGAGGCAATTTAGAAGGCAGGGAAGGAGTAAGAAAGGAAAGAAGAAAGAAAAGGAGGGGGGAAAGATATATTTTGTGCACACACAAACATAATAAAATAAAATTAACATAAAAGTGCTGACCTATTAGATACAGAACTATTATTTTTCATCTGAAGAGATAGAGACACTTGACAGCAAATATTTTGAAATCCCTATTATCTATAAGTATTATATTCCCTGATACTACCTCCATAGAAATATCCAACATAGATAATGCATTAAAACTGTGTTACAATTAAGCTGGGGACACTTGGAAGATGCACTTTATGGAAAGAGATGTTATCTATAATCCATCTTTTCCTTTTATGGCCTTCTAGGAGAGAAGTCAAACGGATAGTAACTTTCTCACCCATTCTTTCTGTATTTATACAGCATCCCTTCCAATTTGCACCCCATCAACTCTACCATGGACTTGGCACACAAATCAAAGGTGGAAGTAAATACAAAGCTATATTTTTTTATTTTGAGATCTCTCTCTCTCTCTCTCTCTCTCTCTTTTTCCTTCTCTCTCTGTCTCTCTCTGTGTCTTTCTGTCTGTCTCTCTCTCTTTCTCTGTTTAGAACTTTCACCTCATCCCTACCAACATGGCCTGGGATCCAATTTTTTTGGTCTCTCACAGTTTTGGATTTAAAGGGTTTGGATACAAATCCCAAAACTTCAACAAACTTTTTAGAAATTTAGAAATTAGAAAATTTTAATACAGATAAATTCCTCTCATTTCCTTCCTCCATTTCTTAAAAAGCTGTTCATTTAGTTGCAAACTTTAGACATCTATGAGTTCCATTATTCCTTAGATTTGACTTCTGATTCCTTCATTAAGCTCCATCATCCTATTCTATAATTGTGAACAACAGTTCTAAGGATAGCTCTATAGAAGTGGAAATTTGAATCTGAGATTGGGGACAAAGTACAAGAAACAGGATATAGGCTACATTTAGGGATGATACTTGGTAGAATTACTAAATAGAAAGTTGAAACTATATTCAAAGCATTGTTAATATTACTGTTGTTATTTATATTTTATATATTTCCCACTTGAGAAAGATCAAATCACTTGGTTGACTAGGAAGCAATAAAAGTAACAGGTAGAGGAGAACCCAAGAATTTTATTTTAAGCTTTTTTTAAAATTTATTTTTATTTTTTTTTTGCTGAGGCAATTGGGGTTAAGTGACTTGCCCAGGGTCACACAGCTAGGCAGTGTTAAATGTCTGAGATCACATTTGAACTCAGGTCCTCCTGACTTCAGTGCTGGTGCTCTATCCACTGCGCCACCTAGCTGCCCCTAAGCTTTTTAACAAATTTTCTTTTTTTGCCTTTTAAAAAATTTAAAGCAAATACAAAAGAGGAAAAGAAAAAGAAAACATTGACGTGCACAGCAGAACATAAGACAGGATTCAAAATATAAAGGAATAAATTTCCATTTCAAGACAGTACATAAATATTAAGCTTTGTGTTCAGAGATGTACCTTTGCTCCCTTTTAAGTTTTCTTTGGTTCTCTATTACACACTTTTTTACTTATTCTTGTCCTTCCTTATTCCTTCCTCCTCTCCCAAGAAGGTTCCAATTAAGCACAGATAAACAGACATGGATATAGATAGATATATAGATGTATATAATACATGTATGTATATAATACACATATATGTGTAGAAACAATACACATATACATACACATACATCAATATTTATAATTACATATATATATATTAGTATGCAAAAAACATACTATGGTTATTTGTCCTCTGTTTCTCTGAAGATGGAAAACAACTTCCTTCATAAGTCCAAGTCTTTCCATATTTTTGAACCCAGTATTTTTAATGAGATATATATTTCTTTTCACTACTCCCAAACAACTTGTCGTGAATATTTTTATCATCAGTTTTATTTTTGTTTCCATATTTTCTCCAGAAAGTGCTTTCCTTGTCATATTCATATTATTCATTGTGCCCTTGGATGATCAGATTTTGTATTCTGCTTTTCTGATTTAACTGGGTAATATGAGACTATTTGTATTCAAGAGCTCACATATTACTTAATGGTGAAATGCTTTTAGAAGGATCATTTAAAATTTGATATTGCTAACAGAATGCTGAGAAAATGAACTGTTATGTGTTGAAAATTGTTGAGTGTTGATGTCATTCCCAATTATACCATCAGCTACAGTTTGGGCAGTAAATTCTATTTTGTACTTTAAATAACTTTTATCCATTTGTTATTTAAAGTGCAAAATAGAATTTACTGCCCAAACTGTAGTTGATGGTATAACTCTTTATGATCCCACTTGGGGCTTTCCTGGCAAAGATACTTAAATGGCTTTTCATTTCCTTCTCCAGGTCATTCGACAGTTGAGGAAAGTGAGGTAAACAGGGTTAAGTGACTTACTTGCCCAGGGTAACATAGTTTCTGAGGCCTGATTCGAACTTAGAAAGATGAGTCTCCCTTACCCCAGCATCCTACCCACTGTGCCACCAATTGGCACATAGTTGGTGCTTAACAAATATTTTTTGACTATCAAATTAAAGGAATGTTAAATGAATTTGATTTAATAATATGCAAGCAGCATTTTGAAAAAAGACTGAGTCAGAGACCTGAGTTCAAATCCTGACAAACTCTACTTCTTACTATGTATGTAATCCTAGACAAATTGCTTCATCCCAGTTAAGTCTGATGATGGCCAGAATTACTGTATCATAAGTGGAGGAGAGTCATGTAAGAATGTCAGGACAATTTAAAGGGATCAGGTTATGATAGGATTTGAATACCAAAAAGAGGATTTTATAATTGATCCTGGAAGTAATAGGGAGGCATTAGAGTTTAATGAATAGATGGCAGGTGAGTAGAGGATTCTTAAATCCCAGCTTTAGGAAGATCAATTTGATAGCTAAATGAAGTATGGCAGAAGCCTTGAGGCAGGGAGACCAAGCACCAGTGACTGCCATAATCCATTTATAGGCAATAAACGCCTGTACAAGTATTATCAAAATGTTTATTTTTTTTTTAAAGCTTATAAGTTTACCCCTGATAAAGAATCCCTGCTCTAAAACTTAAGAATGTTTGAACATTCTGGCAATTTTCATTCTTTAAAACAAAAGTAAACCCTCAGTTTTTATCAGAGTTTTAATCACAAAGGAAACAAAGCATCTCAGTTTGGGCCCTTATTTTTACAATTACAAGGAAAATGAACTTTAAAAAATGCAACTGTAACTAGCACGTTGAAAAGAAGTTATGATTTAAAGAAACGTTTAGATTAAATGCAATTTTTAGGACTTGTGTCTAAGAGAAAAGCTTCATGAGCCTTTCTTCACTGTTATATTTTTAAGTCATGTTTGTAATTGTGAAGGCTGTGCTATTCTGCCATCTTCCCTAATAAATCTTTAATCCATTTTTATGATGTTTCCCCAAGCCTCAACCCTTTCACAATCTCTAAATTCATAACTGTCATCAAGTCTTTTGGAGACTCAAAAATAGCAGATTTTTACACATGTG
The DNA here is from genome assembly GCA_023553655.1 of Myrmecobius fasciatus. Classification (NCBI taxonomy): domain Eukaryota; kingdom Metazoa; phylum Chordata; class Mammalia; order Dasyuromorphia; family Myrmecobiidae; genus Myrmecobius; species Myrmecobius fasciatus. The sequence goes on along the minus strand of JAJPUD010001743.1, from coordinate 150,441 downwards.
GGATGGTATCTAGGATGAAAGTTTGACAATTGGAGTTGGTTTCTCTATATTTGCTAATATTTATGCATTTTATGATAAGCTGCAATTTGATATGAAATTCTGAAATATCAAAATTGTAGATAAAAGTTAAACATGGAGGGGTAGATTTCCCCCCCAGGGCTGTTACACATGGCTCTGCATAACTGCTGCAAAAGTTTTATTTTTCTTATTTTTTTTTCAACTGGGGAATGAAAAGGGAGATAGTTTAAGATTGCAAAATAAAAATGGGGGGGGGGGAGAAAGGTCACTGAAGTAGTTTTTTTAAATGCACAGAAAAAAGAAAGCAAAAGCAAGGCCATGGGAAACACAAGCAAGTTAAAAGTCTAAAAGTTACATATTTAATGCATTAAATTTTAGAAAGAAAAATCATACATAATAGAGGCTCACTGTTTCATTTACAATCCTCTTTTATTGTTTTACTTTGTATATGGAAATGCTCATTTCATTTGGTTTTTGTTAAGTTCTGAATAAAATAAAATAAAGAAAAAGTCCATCCTTTTCATTTCTGTAATGACTGCTCAGCCATACATTTGCAAGATATATTTTGAAATTCTCTATTAGATGCTAATTCTTTTTTCTTTTTTTGCATAATTTCTTCTTTGTAAATGAGAAACATCTGTCATTTGCTTGAAGAAAATGCCTGGAAAGCATTTTAGCTAAACATACAGTACAGTTCTGGTGCCCTTACTAATTGGATGAACTCTATAAAGACATTGTAATTCTTACTGTCACATTTATTGTCAACACTAAAAAAAAAAACTCCTCCAAAAATCAGGAGCTTGAAGCTTCCAATTTCCCACACCTTTTCCTAACACCTATTCAGGGTGATAGGATTGTATATCCCAGGGCAAAGCAGTAATCCTGTGCTGAAAAGCTAGCATATAAAAGAAATCCAGTTGGTCCAGAAGAACCCCTGCTATCACCGAGAAAAGTTCTAGGAAGCTGTAACAGGAATTTTGGAAAGATCATTACATTCCAACTTTTTTTTTTTTTTAACATTAATAAGGAGGAAGTGCAATATACATATATCCTTTATATTATATAATACTTTGTTTTAAAATGTTGTTTTTCTTTAATGAGTTCAAATACCTTTAAATCTATTATTTCCTATAAGATAGAAACTACCAATTAGAAGAAATCTTGGAACATAATCTCTTAACCACAGCATGAAAAGATCCTCTATGAAATATCTCTTTGATAGTTACTCAGCCTCTGCTAAGGTACTCCTGGTGAATGACAACTCATTACTTTGCACAAGAACTCATTTCATATTCTGAACCATTCTGATAGTAAACTCTTCTTTATATTGAATGGAAATCTACCTCTATGTAGTTTTTTTTCTTAAAATAAAATCCCTTTAAAGTATTATTCCTTTCAATATTATTGTTCTGTAAGAAATGATCAGCAAGATGATTTCAGAGAGGCCTGGAGAGACTTACATGAACTGATGCTGAGTGAAATGAGCAGAACCAGGAGATCATTATACACGGCAACAACAGTACTATATGATGATCAATTCTGATGGACATGACTCTCTTCAACAATGAAATGTTTCAAACCACCTCCAATTGTTCACTGAAGAAAGCCATATACACCCAGAGAGAGGGATGCGAAATGTGCACCACAACATAACATTCTCATACTCCTTGATTGATGTTTGCTTACATTGTGTTTCCTTTATCTGATATATCGTTTGTGTAGATAAGATTTTTCTTGCACAACAATGATAAGTTTGGAAATATGTATACATATATTCGATTTGCCAATATTTTAACATAATTAACATGTAGTGGATATCCTGCCATCTAGGGGAAGGGTGGGGAATTGGGGGGAAAAATTTGTAACGGAAAGCTATGTAAGGGTTATTGTTGAAGAATTACCCACACATATGTTATACAAATAAAATAAAATTAAAAAAAAGTATTATTCCTTTCAAATGAAACATTTAGAGCTGAAAAAATATTTTTTTATTATTTCAATCAGCAAAGGATTTAAAATATTTCTTTTATTATATACATGGACACTTTGACACCTAAAAGTAATATTTTTTTTTTAAAAAAATTACAGGTTTAATTAAAAATGCTAAAATATGTATAGAAAGTTTTGGGGCATTTAGATGGAGCAATGGATAGCACACCAACCCTGAAGTCAGGAGGACCTGAGTTCAAATAAAGTCTCAAGATATTTAATACTTATTAGCTGTGTAACCCTGGGCAAATCACTTAAACCCAGTTGCCTCAATGAAAAAAAGAAGAAAAATAGTCTTCATTTGGAATTTTAGTAGTTTGGAACAAATTTTTTTTTTTTTTTTTTTTTGCTTTTTGCTGAGGCAATTGGGGTTAAGTGACTTGCCCAGGGTCACACAGCTAGGACGTGTCTGAGACCAGATTTGAACTCAGGTCCTCCTGACTTCAGGGCTGGTGCTCTAACCACTGCGCCACCTAGCTGCCCCCGGGACAAAATGAATGAGACATAAATACAAAGACAATGTGAAAGATCGAAGCTTATGATATGTGTGTGAATAGCTAGACTGTTTGAAGTACAGATACTTAACCATTTTTATAGTAAAGCCTATGGAACTCTTCTCTGAATCATGTTTTTAAAAGCATAATATAAGATACATAGGACTATAAAGGAAAACAAATAACTGAAATATACTTATCAAAATATTTTTTAAAAAATGTTCATGCATCCTACATAAGGAACCAATATTATTTAGCTTTTGAGATTAGGTTGAAAGTGTAGACCCACTCCAGTGCTGATCAACACAGAAGTTAAGGCCTGGGACACTGAGTTAAGACAGTCTCTGGAATGAAGGAACACACTGACTAACAAGGGAAACCACACAAGCAACTATATACAAATAAACTGTATACACAATTAATCAGAATTAATCAACTGAAAGACACAACTACAACCAAGGCGATCTTGAAAATCTTCCAGTAAATAATGGGATTTTAGTTAGGACTTGTAGGAAGCTAAGTGAACCAGAAAGCACAGATAAGGAAGAGTGTTCTAGGTAGGGAAGAAAGTAAAGTTGAGCTGAGAATATCTTGTTCTAATTACTGACATGTTTTTTTTTTTATCACCGAAGTGCATCATTTTAAAATGAAAATTCCCCCAGAGATGCTATATGATAATACTATTTTTATCAATGGAAAACCAATCTATTTGAATCAGTAAAATTCATAATCAATATTTTGGCCCAACAATTTTCAAAGACTATTTTTAAGTCAACAAAGGGTATGATCTAGATTGTTGTAGTGAATATTAACATTGCTTTGCAGTTCAATATTTACTAAGCATTACATAAGATACTACATGGCTACCATATATCAAAATCAAAATTTTGGATAATTGAAAGCACAAAATGGAAAGACATATAGAACACAAATACAGTGAATCATGTAATCAATAATGACTTGAGTAAAAAAAAGTTAATTCATTTTTATAGAACCTTATTTTAATTTTTACAGAGATTAATTTACAACAAAATTATCAACTAGAGTAAATATTATTAGTGCCATTTTATAGATTATGAAACTAATTCTCTGAGAGAATATTTGCCCACGGTCCACCAACTGGTGGGTAGGGTTTGAAACCATCCATGTCTTTCCAAATGAGATGAGACATTCACAAGAACATGCATAATTTTTAAGAGGTTCATATAGTGAGAAGGGAATGACAAAGAGATAACCAAAATGATATACTGGTATCCAACCAACATGGAAGAATTATGGTAAAACATAGGAAGGAGTCATACGAAAAGCATGGATTGCTACTAATAAATGGAATGCCTACAATGATGAGATTAAGTATCCATTAATAATTTCAGTTCTTTGTGGCTTTGAAACTTGATACTATCATATTATACACTAGTTATCCTTCATAGCTATGTATCATCTGAAAGAATGAAGAGGAATCTTTTGTCTTCATTTTAGGCAAAAATGTGGAACTAGATAACATCAAGCATAGAACACTTCAGCATATGGCTACAGATCTGTTTTCTAGTTGACATTAATATTTAATCAATATTTTAGGAAACAAAGCTAGCTTTAAATTAAGTGTTTTCATTCAGTTTACCATTGTGTTATTAATGCTAATATATATATATATAAAGGGCTTTTTAAATATTAAAATACTATAAAATCCCTGATACTATCAATATTGCCTAAAAGCTAATAAATTCTTGACTAAAATTGAAATTCACTGTTTGATTTTCCTGATGTACCATTCTAATCCTATAAACAGAACACACATTAATTAATACCTTATTATCACTGCTTAACTATCATCTATTCTCTTTTCTAGAAGAAAACTTACTGGTCTAGAAATAAAATGATCCACTCTATATATTCACTATATTATCATATAAACAATTAAGTGCATAAATATTATTTCTCTACTTTCTATTATCTTCTGAGAGCTCTGGAGAATAGTTCTTACTATAATTCTTTCTAGTCTTATCTTGGAACTTTTCTGTGATAGTTCCTTAATTCAGATGAAGTCCCTATATTCAGGTTGGTAAATCTCCAGAGCGGGGTGAGGGTGGGGAAGGTTGTTGCTGTTGCTGCTGCTGCTGTTTTATTGGCTCCTTATAACAAGATGAAATATAACATCTCTAATTGGTGTTCAAATCTTCCAACCCCGCCATGCATGTTCTGAGGTTTCTTTCACCTAATTCCCTCTATACATACACTAGATTCCCCCAATGATAGCTGCTCACCACCTTCAACCCCCAAGTTGGAGAGACATGAGTTTAATGAATGTATAAATCAGTCTATAGTAAAAAAGAAAATTTAAAAAATAATTGTTATTATTGTTATAGTAGCTAACATTTTAGTGCTTTCTATATGGCAGGCATTGTGCTAAGTGCTTTCCAGCTATTATTTCATTAGATCAACAACCCTGGAAGACAGGTGCTATCAATCCATTTTATAGAGGAGAAAACTGAGATAAACAGATAAGTGACTTGACCAGAGTCAAACTGGTAAAAAGTAGTTAAAAAGGCCAAGATCTCACACTGTATCCAGGGTATCTTCAATCTTCCTGATCCATATCTTGCCATTGGACCCAGATGGTTCTAGAATTTAAAAATTGAAGCTCTTGACTTGGTATAGCCCACTTTCACTTACTTAAATTCAACTCATTTGCATGTCATGTCATCACCTTCCTAATGTTATGGTCCTCTTCAAGAACAACAGACAAAACAAAAACGTCCATGAGTAGAACTGCCCCAAGAGGACAGTTCATTCTTTTCTTTTCTTCCTTCTCTGTCTTCTGTCTACATAGGGTATCACACCTTTACTTATGGGTGCTCGGCCCAAAGGAATATAATTTACTTTTTCAACCACTGAAACCTCTCAGGTTACCTTGGAATTTACAGGCTAGATTTCTTTCTCAAGGCCCATGCCTTAAATCCAAATCACTCTGGTTCGATTGACTGGCCAAAAATAAGTTCCAGGCCAACCCCCAATGAGCCATAGTTTGAGCTCTGATTGATTAGAGTCAATGTAAATAATAATTGCTTCACTTTAGGCCAGAAACCCAAAGGGTTTTCTGTGTCCTGGATTGATGTTTCTTTTTTGACTGAGTAAAAAAGGCAAATTTTTGCCTCAACTTTTACCTAGCCTTAATCACTGATTGGGCATTGTGTCAATCAAACTGAGACCAGTTAAAGGGTTGAAAAGGCCAGGGTCTCCCACTGCATCAGAGACATCTCTAGTAGTCTTGATCTATATCTTACCACAGGACCCAGATAACACCCCAGTGGCACTGAGGTCCTCTTGAAGAATGACAAACAAAAGCAATGATAAGACAAAAACATCTTTTAATAGTGTCTTTGTTGTTATTTATGCTGGATTGCTCCAGGTTGCTGCATTTCTTTGTATTTCTTGCATACCTGTCTGAAATGTTTAAAAAGCAAATTAATTTCATCACATCTGGTTTTGTATCTAGGAATGTTTTGAGTATGTCTTTTCAATGGAATGTTTTGTTTTTTTAAATGCTTAAGCTCAGGTTTATATGATTACTTATCTTGGGTAATCCTCAGTCTATCTGTTCTTAGGAAAGTGTTATTCCAGACTCCTCTGTGGTTTCTGGTGGTTATAGACTAGTCTTGTTACTTGAATTTCTTTTCCCTTATAATTAAAATTCTTTTTCCTGGTTATTCCAGAATTTGGAGTTACAACTGTATTCATATGTCTTAGAAGTTTCCAGCATGAAGTTTATTGTTTTTATTGTTTTGTGGATTCTTTCAACTAGGACTTAAAGTTTTCTATGTTCAGAAGTTCTGGGTAGTTTTATTTTAAAGGTTGTTTTTTTTTTAATTTTTGGCCCACTATTTTTTTCTTGGAGATTTATAACTCTAAAATTCTATAATTCTACATCTTAAATTCAGGATCACTCTGTTATGCTTGTATAAAGACCACCTTTTCTTTGAACATTACTGATCTTTATATCTCAGCTCTTGCTTTTAGGTCTATTGCAACATGCCACACTGCTTTCCAATCCTAAGCGAGCTGCTACTTCTTTTTTCTTCTTCTTTTCCTTCTCTTTCTTCTTCTATTTTCTATTATTGTAAGTATATGTGGTAGAATTAAATTCTAGAACAAGTTCAGATAGAAATTTTCCTGCTTCTGAAGGAAAGAAGAGGGAGCTAAGTAAGAGTGTTAGGGATTAACCTTTATTGTTATTTTATTGAATTTTTACTTTTTGGGGGTTCTTGTTATCATGTAAAGAGCGGGAATTGTTTTATTTTTTGCACATAATTGCTCCTTCAGAAAACTCTAAGAGATTATGAGGAAAGAAAAATAGCTAAACCTATATTGTTAGTCACATGACCCAGAAGTCTACCCATAGTCTTTTTTTCCCCCTGAGGGGATTGGGGTTGTTACCCATAGTCTTTTTATTTATTTTTATTTATTTATTTATTTATTTTTTGCTGAGGCAATTGGGATAAAGTGATTTGCCCAGGGCCACACAGCTAGGAAGTGTTAAGTGTCTGAGACCAGATTTGAACTCAGGTCCTCTTGACTTCAGGACTGGTGCTCTATCCACTGCACCACCTAGCTGCCCCCAACCCATTGTCTTTAAATAATAATTATACTTTATTATTTCCACCCCTAGATCAGAGAGTAACAAGTGTGAACCCAGTCTGGTCCCAAAGCTTACATACAATTATATCTCTAGATGAGAATGAAAAAAAAAATCATTCAGAATTACAAGTACTATCAAAACAAAATTAAATAAACAAAGCTGGGATCATAATATCAGATTGAAGAATGGAAGAGAACTGAAAAATTATGTAATTTATCCTTTTCTGAGGCCCAGAGAATTTAAGGAACTTGTTCAAGATCATACAAGTAGTAGTGATAAAAATCAAAATTCATCCTATAAGCATGATACTCCTATTATACTACTTTGCTTAGGCATTTAGCATCATGCTAAATAACTATTAAAAACTAGATTGAATCATGCAAATTCTATGAGTCTATTTTAAAATACATAATCACTTAGAACAATGCTATTTTAGCAAGAGCCTGCATGAACAAACAAAGGCTACCTTTTAGGAAGAAGAGAACAGTGTTTTAACATATATTTCTATTTCACAAATTGAACCAAAATAAATTTTTTTTTCATTTTTTGACATGGTTATGCTAGTGATTTCCCACAGCACATGTATTTTTAACTTTAAAAACAGTAAGTTTTAATGTATTCCTTATTTGACATAACAAAATCATAAAACTCCCACAGCTTTTTACTTTTTTTTTATATATTATATAAGAACCCTGTAATTTTACATGCCAGAGAAGATAGAGCACCTGAGAATAAATGCCTTTTCAAATTTACTGAACAGCATTCAAAAGATGCATTACGCTTTTCTAAAGTAACTAAAGGTCAAAATGCATAAGAAAACAAGAGATGCTCAAATAAACTTTACTGAAATGTGTTTTGCTGATTATACATTATATTTCAAAATTTTCTAAAACTGTTATCAGCAGTCATATGGGATCTGTCAAAGTGTAGATATTAAAAAACATTAACATGTTTTCTTTCAGCATCTAAGACTAGGATTTTTCAAAGTACAAAATTAGGCTTCAGAGCAATTGAAAAATGACATCTTAAATAAACAGAGATTCCTAATTATTATTATCTTTGTTATGAGATAACATGGAAAATCTTTCCAATTTGCTAAACTTAAGTGATGTAGACGAACTTTACTAAGATGCCATTTGAAAATGAAGAAAGATGAGGAATAACAAGTATAACAGTGTTATTTATGAAGAAAGCTTTTTACAGTTTTGAAATTCCATAAAGAAACATTTTGAAGTTTGACAGACTACAAACAAGATACTCACAAATAAAAAACACAAAACACTAGCTTTAAAGTCAGCCCCTTTTGTGAACAGACTATCTGAATCCATTCCAGAGTAGACACTGCTGTTGTTTTAAAGTTATTTGGATAGATCTTGAAATGCTAGACTGTTTCATTACCTTGTGTACTGTCCAGATCTCAACAGAGTGATAGTCATGTATTAAATGTCTACTATGTGCCAGGTACTATGCTAAGCAGTTGGGATACCCCCTCCAAAAAAAAATTAAAAGACAGTCTGTAGAGATAAGGATGTCTTGAACTTAGGACAATGAAGACAGACTTGGCAAATTAATAAGATTTCTATTAATAAGATTTATTAAGAGTACTGGATTCTAGTTCTGCCTGAAAGGTTATTATACAGAAAGCAGATATTTAACATTTCTACACTAAAGAATTGGACTCTATCATGATCAAAGGATTTGACAAAACATGGGGCACAAACTTAGCTTGAAGGTGGAGGGGAAGTCTCAATGAAGAGGAAGTTACCTCCTTTATTATATTTGGTAAGGATTTTTTTTAAAGTGTTTATAAAAAGATGAGCCACCACAGAAACATAAAACTATAATTATGTCATAACCACAGAATGAAGCCATCACCAAAAATATACAAAATTAAAGGTTCTTTAACCAAGATGCAAACTATCCTCAAGCTATACCTCCATCTTTGCTCCTTCAGAATGCCTTCTCACCTTTGCTTTACCCACCAGGGATTTTTCTTGGGCCTTTAGTACTTACTTAGAAAAATATAATCCATATTCTACTTTCTTCTTTACCTTTCTTTCCAATGTAAAATATAAGATCCAGCATAATATTCTTTTAGCCAAAGGTCAAAATTCTGGGGAAAGCAAGTAAGGTAAGCTGAGGCAAAATTTTCAGGCACATTCAGTTAATTTATTGAAAAGGCTAGCAATTGGTTTCTTGGCTGCTCAATCAGTCAATAAACAAATGAGGTAGGACTTACTAGCCTTCATACAGTTCTGAGAAATAAAATAGAACAAAAAACAGGAAGCATCACAAATGGAAAACAAAATGTTTAGTTACAAAGTTTGAAGTACTAAAGACAGTAAAAACAATATAATTGGCTGGATATTTGGGGCTAGCAACAAACCCTCCCTCCATCCTGCTCTCAGGAAAGATTAACTGATAAGAGTCCATCTGTTAGTTTGTTGAACAGAGATAACAGACTTCTTGGCACCCACCTGCATTCTGAAAGGCTTGTTAGTAGGATAACAAATCTCCCTTAATTGTATATGGGTCTGACAAAGCTGTATAATGATGTTTTCTTTCAATTAAAGTGATTTATAGAGAAACAACTTTTAAACTTAATTCATAGAGGAAAATTAATTTCTGGACTCATGGACTTCTAAACTTAACTCGGAGATAAACATGGCTCAGGCAGTTACAGAATATAATCAGTTACAAAAAATGAGTTGAATAGAAAATAGAAAATCAATATTTGGTTTTCTTACAGTAAAAATATCATTACAAAGACATAAATGTATAGTAGCAAAAGCTAACTTTGTCTGAGTAGCAACTAAAAATTCATACATGGGCTAAAATTTTCTCTTTCTTTACTATATGCAAGATTCCAAGGCAAATAAAACTCAATTCTGAGAGTTCTGAGTACAAATTGGTAAAGCATCTGTAACCTTCGCACCAACCCATTAACTATCATGATGAATGTTTATCATGTAATATATTGTGTACTTGACTACAATGTTTATATAAAAATCAATGTAACCGTACTTTGGTCGGAAGGCCCTTCAAGATCTTGCAGTGACAAAAAGCCATTATTACAAAAAGCCTGTTATTGTTTATAAGAGGTATGTGGGAATGTTGCTTAAAATAAATTTCCTATTGATGTCACGGCCAACAAGTAAGATTTTAGTATAAAATTCGATGATTTTATCTATTATAAGGATATTCTCAAGATACACTACCTAGGAAAGGAGATTTGTATACAAATTATCATTCTCCTCTCATCAATATCATTAATAAATAGCAACATGTATCAAGTTGATGGTAGGCAGAAAGCAAACCATCACATTCCAATAAATTACTCTTCTTCACTAATGCTGGTTACTTTAACATGCTTTGTGTAGCTCCCCTTCATCTTTGAATATCTATGAAATATCCCATGGATTTGGTGACCCTCAACAAGAAAATCCTTGGATTTGATGTCTGAAATATCACTTGCTTTCTTAACTCCAGGCTTCTCATGCTGAATCTAGACGTGGCTCCTTTATGCTTCCTCTAGGTATAAGGGCTCTTATTCTTATTATTAAATAATTTAATACAGATAAGACTACCATCATTTCCAAATGTGGCAGCCAAAATACATAACATGAAATAAAATAATAGGTTAGAATTTTTAAAAGTTTCAAAATCTTTGTGTATATAAGGCAAATATCAGAAAACTGGAATTCTCTATATGTTACTGATATTTGGCTAAGAAACTTTGATTTTAGAGACAAATTTTCTCACTAGCAAAACAGAGTACAACTCAGTTACATTGCTAAAATGAACATTTTCCTTTTGGATGAGGGCAAATGCTTGATGATGGTCAAAAATGCTAAAACAAAAACTGATATGGAGAGAAGACAATTATATTTTAAAGAGATAGTAACAAAATGAAACAAGGTAAATCTAATAAGATAAAAGTAAATAGGAAAAAAATTAAAATAAAAAACCTCACTGAAGTGGACAAAATGTAAAAATAATTGGACAAAAAGTAAAAAAGTAATTGGACAAAAGTAAAAATCAAAAAGTGTGGAATATTGCATATACTGACAGATTTTTCCTATGCATTTATTTGTTTTGCTGATTTTTCCCATTTTCTTTTAAATTTAATTAATAATTCTTTGCTATATTGGGAGATTTTCTGGGAGGAGAAGGGATAGGGATGTGGGGAAACTAAGATGATGCAAAAACCAAATATATCAAGAAAATTTATTTTTAAAACACTTGTACAAATTTGTGGCTCAATATTTAATATAAAAAAGTTAAAAATTTTTTTTTATGTTCCATATTATTCAATAGTTTAATGTGGCTGTTATCAAAAGTGAGTTAATTAAATTAAGATGTCCATAATGAGAGGGGTAATTATGTGATGTCTTTCTAAGGTCAGATTTCATATTGGGTATTGTGCTCTCATATAAAAAAAGAATTTTAGAAGTAGAACTGAAAAACTGGAGAGAATTAGGGGTTTTGAGGTAGGTAAAGAGATAGCAAGGATTAGGACTTAGTACCAATGTTGTACAAGAAATTAACAATTTTTGACACAGAAAAAAAGATATTTAGGGAAATCTGATTATGTTCTTAAAACTATCTGAAGAGTTTTACTTAGATTTATTCAGATGGCAGAATTCTATAGCACAGCTATAAATTATATTGATGCAGACTCTATTTGATATAAGAATGAATCTCCAAACAACTAGGGATTTCCAAAAGTACTGGTCTGCTTCAGTCCATGAGTCATTGTAATGTGTCACTAGATTCTCAAGTGCATTCTGGATAGCTACTTATTGAAATTGCTGAAAAGAACTTTCCCCTCAAGTACATTTCAGATTAAATTCTATGTGAAATGTCATCAAGACACTAATGTTCCATGATTCTAAGAAAAAAAAGTAAAAAATTATTGAAGTTCTAAGTATTGTTTCTACTTGGATTTTAAAGTGATCACCACCGATAAATCATAAAGGCTGATTTGTGGACACCCAATGACCTGAGTCTACCTATACCAATATCGGTATAAGAATACCCAAAAAGACATAAAATTTTGCATATCCTTTGATTCATCAGTGTTATTACTGGGTCAGTATCCCTAAGAGATCATAAAAGGGAACAGGACCCATATGAACAAAAATGTTTGTAGCAGTCCTTTCTAGAGTAATAAGGATTTGGAAATTGAATAGATGAGGACTAACTGAATAAGTTATGGCATATGAATGTAATGGAATACTATTATTCTATAAAAAACGATGAGCAGGCTGATTTCAGAAAAACCTGGAATGACTTACATGATTTGATGTTGAATTAAGTAATTAGAACCAAGAGAAACATTGTACAGAGTAGTAGAAAGATTATGTGATGATCAACTATGATAGACTTGGCTTTTCTCAGCAATACATTGAGCCAACACAATTACAATAGATTAGGGATGGAAAATATCACCTACATTCAGAGAGAGAACTGTGGAGATTGAATGTAGACTGAAGCATACTATTTTCACCTTTAAAAAAATTTGTTTGCTTTTTCCTTCTTGTAGTTTTCCCCATTTGTTCTTATTTTTTTCACATAATACATCTAATATGTAAATTTGTTTTAAATGATTGTACATGTATAACTTATATTGCTTTATGTCTTGGGGAGGGGACAGGTGAAGGAGGGAGGGAGAAAAGAAAATTTGGAATTCAAAATCTTACAAAAATAATTGTTAAAAGTTATCTGTACATAAAATTAGAAAAATAAAATACTATTAAAAAAAAGAAAATAAGAAGAAAATCTTTTGTATTTGTGATTTTTCACCTAAATCACTCTTTTTCACGGTTTTATACCAGAATCATGAATGTTTCTGTTTTTTTTAAGATTTAAAACAGCTGCCTTTCAAAATTTGGCAGCCTGTAAACAGTCTTTATGTCAACAATAAATTATATGCCATCTAACAAAATGAGTGAGCAGAATTGTCTATATAACATTGCTTGTTTATTGAATGGAAGTGATCGTATAAGTTCTCAACCATGGCACTTCAAGTTGAGATAAGTGGCATCCTTCCAAATGGAGTCCAATTGTATCCTGCCAATGTCCATGCACATTTCAAATGACCTTTTAGAAGCTTCAAATCATGTGGTTGCTCTCCCATTTCTTTTATATTTCATTTCCTATTTTGAAGTTACATTTAAGTTTTACTCCAGTACTGCCATCTTTAATTCACTTGTTTCTTCCTCTGGACTTTCCTGTCACAGATTAGACAGACAGAGATAGGAGAGAGAAAGAAAAAAGAAACAGATATAGGTGGTGATGAATATATACATAAATATAAGTGATAGATAAGTACACATATGCTTGTTTGTGTACATATTTGTCTATACTCACCTACTTTATATGTTATCTTCTCTGTATTACACATTCTTTACTTGGGTATAGACCCATGAAATTCATAGATGTAGGGAACTGCCAATGAGAAAACTATTGTGCAGATTAGCAATTCTTCTGCAAATTACTGAGTTGCCAGTAGCCCCAGGGTCCCCAAGACTTAAACCAATGTCTTTATTATTCAGAAGCTGGCTATCGGTTCAGTACCATTCCCCTTCTTACCTTAAACCACCCTCCCCCATTGTCTTATTGCATAAACTATATATAACATGTTTTATATAATTCAACAGAATAGATTTGTGATTCCATAAGTATGAACATTCCCTTCAAAGATAAAACATTACAAACCAATCATGCCTTCTCATTCTGTAGGAATCTTCATGTCCTCTTAAAAATCCTCTACAAAGTTTCAACTCAGTGTTCTCAAGGTCTTCCTTGTCTTTTAACATTTCATGGATACCAGATAATAGTGCAATACTTGGACTATCCATTCTTATCCCATACTCTTGTTACATAAGTACACCATCCCTCCTCTTTTAGAATTACATCTTTTATATTTTTTTTCTTTAAGCAATTTCCTATTCTTATCAATATTTTTCAGGCAACATTGTACTATTATAAATTATGCATCACAACAATTTCCATGGAATAAATGCTTCATGAAACTCATAGAAGTGAGAAGCTTGTTGGCTAGAAATAGGATGCTACATGAATATATATGTGAAATATATATGAATATATTAGAAATTGTGCATTAATTATTACTAAATATTCATAGTACAAAATGCAGTTTTTCTATTATATAATATGTACATGTATAAAATATATACATAGTTTGATACAAATACATGACCATTTGTGTATTTAAGGGATTCATAATCCTAAAGTATAAATTAGTAGATTGATAGAATAGAATGGAAAAGCAAATAGTAAAGGCAAATAGAAAGGTTAGTCTAGAGTCTGATAAATCTTAAAACATATTGGGGGAAAAAATTTTTATTTGACATGAACTTATGGGAAAATTAGAAATTTAGACAAAATTAAGGCCAGAATGTTATATTATATACTACTATATGCTTCAGATAGATATTCAATATAAAAGTCCATACAATAAAATAAAAGGTGAATAGAAGGAAATACTTTTTAAACTATGATTAGGATAAGGATTATTTCTTTAAAAATATGGGATATGGAAGACAAAAAACTTACTTAGATCACTTTGCTATGTAATGTGAAAAAACTTTTACAAGAATAAAATTAATAAAAATAGACTAAGAAGAAATATAGGTGAATGAGAAAATATCTTTGTATTTATATTAGAGATAAGTCTGATAATATACATAAATAACTATATATGTATATATAAATGTAGACAAATACATATAAAGATATAATTTAAAAAATCATTCCCAGTAGATAGTCAATGATATAAGCATATTTAAAATGAAGAGTTACAAGTTTTCTATAATCACAAGAAAACCCACACAACAAAACAAGTCTCAGGTTTCAACTCATAACCTGTTAATTGGCAGAAATGATTAAAAAAAATTGAAGCAGTCACTGTTAGAAAAACTGTGGGAAGGCAAGTATATTAATATGTGGAAGAGTTTTAATCAAATATGATGTGTGTAAAACATTTTGTAAATCTTGAAGTGCTATATAAATGTTAGCTATTTTTATTCTTTCTTATAAATTGGTTCAATCTTCTTAGAAAAAAATTATAGATTATGCAAAAAAAATTGAAACCTTTCTTAACCTTTGATTCAGAATGCTGAACATATATTCCAATAAAGCCAAAGGAAATGGGAAAAAGGTCCAATATAATTAATCAAAAAGCATTTATTAAGTGTCTACTATGGGGTTAGACACTGCAGTAAGCATAGGGGGCACAAAAAGAGGGAAAGACAGTTCCTGTCCTAATAGAAGAGAACATTAAAACATATAGAATGTATAGCAAAAGTCTTAGCACAGTTTTAAGCTTTATAGCTTAACACACATGCTTTAATAGTTTAAAACAGGACTAAGAATTTTAGGATATTGCATAATAAAATAATCATAGTACTTTTTGCAGTAACAAATAGCTTAAAAAAAGAGGAGACATACCAATCAGCAGAGGACTGAATAAACACACTGTGATATATCAATATAACAGAATATTACTGTGAAAAAGATGAGGAATTTGGAGACACAAGCAGATTATATAAATTGATGATAAGTGAAATAAAACAATATACACAATGATTACAACAATATAAATGAAAATATAATGAAAGACAAACTCAAGAGTCTGGTGCAAAAAAAAAAAAACAGAAAAATGACCTATAGAATAAATAATGAAATATAGCTTCCTCCTCTACAAAGAAACACACACAAATACACACACACACATATATTTCACCATATGTAACAATATCTGTGTATATGTATACACACATATATGTACATATATATTACCATAAAGTAATAGTATTGAATTTTAAATAAATATCAGAATTTAAACATTCAAATAAGTGTTGTATCCTTCTGAGTAAATCCATTTAACTTCAATCCTGATAATATTATCTCCCCAACACTAGTACAACCACCTTCTTTGAAGGTAATAAAGATTAATGGCAGCTGCTTATCTGACTCAGAAGTGAGCTGAGGGGGACCAGGACAATCTTTGAAAACATATATATGTGTATGTGTTCATGTGTGTGTGTGTGTGTGTATTTAATAACTGCTCTTTGAGAATTAGTCAAAGACCTACAACACATTCATTTGAATCTCCTTTGTAAATGCCATAACTTTTCCCCTTGATAATGAATTAAAAATTATTTTATATACCCAATAAAATGTATGCTCTTCAAGGGAGAAACTGAATTCAATTTTGTGGGTTTTTTTTTTTAAAACACTCTAGTACATTGAACAGACTGGTGCTTAATACTTGTTTGTTGGAAAAGATGAGATACACAGTAAACAATGAGTCTTTACTCAGATTAATATTATTTTGGGTCAGAAATGAACTATGAGTAAAAGATGACTAATTTCCTTCTGTGGCTGGTCAAATGACACTGAAAACAATTCCAATAATATTTTGATTGACAACAGCAGCACTGGAAAAACACATAAGCTCCCAAGGCAAAGACTTTGATATTCATTGCTCATTTGTATAGATAAAAATAAAAGCATTACCATCTTATGGTAAAGTATCATATATGTGGCCTTGTTCAATAGAAGGATAATGTGTATGATAATCTCTCATTTCTTCCAGTGGTATTCTCAATTTTTCAGTCCCTTGAATTACTGGCACTTTACAGAAGCAATGATGCAATAACATTTCAATATTTAATTTCCTTCAGAAGTAAATATAAAATACTTGGGGTCAAAGGAAAATTTAAACAGAACACGAAGAGTCTTCTGCCAATCAGTGTAGGTTACTTCTATTTTCTCTCTATTCTCCTGGAATGCCAGTCACAGTAGATACATCTCATCAACCTCACTTTAAAGAGTTAACACGAAGAAAGGAAGTGAGAGAAAGACTCCAATTTCTGCTCTCATTTAATAAATGTGGAAAAACTAAGTTTTTATAATCACAATATGCTATAAGATAGGTGAAATGATTAAAATGCATAACTTTTATATGTTCTTTCCTGAAAACCAGAGCAACTAAATTAAGAGATCTCTAAGGAGATTTAGATTTTATCTTCCTGGTACCCACAGCTCAGCTCTTCTATGGTTCTTACCCACTGACTCTTTGGCTCATAAAACTATTCTCACAAATAAATAAAATTTGGGGAGTATAGTGAAGTAGAAGATAGAGAAAAAAATTTAACCATCCCCAGAGGTCTAAGAATAAAAGCCAAAGTCTTAGTTCCATCTTAGTTCCAATATGTATTTCTTGTTTATTTTAATGTCCACGTTTCAGCCAATCAGCCTATCAATATACTTGTATTATGTGCCTCCTTTGTATGAAGCACTATGTTAAGCAATTAAAAAAGGCAAAAAAAAAAAATAGTACCATTTCTCAAGGAGTTCAAAAATCTGAAGGGGTATGGAGACAACAACAACAATGTAAACTACTAGTCATAAATATAATATATTGGAGATAATTGATAAAGAAAAGGGATTAGTATTAAGGAAGATAAGGAAAAGCATCATTTTTAAATAGTATTTTATTTTTTTCAGATTGTGTGTAAAGAATATTTTAAATATTTGTTTTAAAAAATATGCTCCAAATTTTCTCCCTCTCTCCTTTCTTCCCTCCATCAAATGGTTAGCAATTTGACATAGGTTATATAAGATTATATATGTACAATCACATAAACATATTTCCACATTGGTTGGCTGATGGTTGTTTGTGGTTCTCAAAAAGGACATCACTATGTTAGAGTCAAATTACAGTATGTCCAACTGTGGCTGATTAGACCACTATGAGCTCAGAATGCTTAACCACAGGTTGGGCACAAATAGTACATAAGAACATTTGGGACACATAAATTTGTGCATTTTGTATTTCTTTTGAGCTACTTCTATTCTGCTTTGTTCAAAAAGCACAGCACCTTCTCTGATGAGGGTAATTCATGTGCCAGGGTCTCCCATATCACACAAGCAATTCCAAAGTTCTTCAGAGAGACTTTGCTTTTTCTGACCACCATGTGAATGCTTGCCCTGTGTAAGTTCTCCACAAAACAGTATTTTTGGCAAGTATGCATTTAATATTCAAACAATGTGGCCAGCTCAATGGAGTTACGCTCTCTGTAGTAGAGTTGGAATACTTGGCAGTATAGACCAAGGAAGTACCTTCCATGTCTGGTATCCTATCCTGACAAGTGATGTTCAGAATCTTCCTAAGACAATTTAAATGGAAGTGATTCTGTTTTCTGGAATGGTGCTAGTATTCATAGGCATACAACAAACAGCTCGGGAGACTTTTAGTTTGGTAGTTTGTCCGCTTTTTTTTTTTTAAATTCCATATTAGTCATGTTATGAAAGAAGAAACAGACCAAAAGGGAACAACTACATACACACAAACAGAGCAAATAGTATGCTTTGATCTGCATTCAAAATTCATCAGTTCTTTCTCTGGATGTGGATAAATTTTCCATCATGAATTTTTTGGAATTGTCCCGGATGGCTACATTGCTGAAAAGAGCTAAATTATGCACAGCTGATCAGTGCACAATGTTGCTGCTTCTGTGTACAATGTTCTCCTGATTCTACTTACTTCATTGTTCATCAGTTCATGTAAGTCTTTCAGTTTTTTCTGAACCTGCTCATCATTTCTTATAGCACAATAATAATCCATCATAATCATATTACCACAACTTGTTCAGCTATTCCCAAATTGATAGACATCCCTCTAATTTCCAACTCTTTGCAACTACAAAAATTGTTGCTATCAATATTTTTGCTATCAATATTTAAATATTTCATGACTTCTTTGAATACAGATTTAATAGTGGTATTGCTGAACCAAAGTGTATACACAGTTTGACTACCCTTTGGGCATAGCTTCAAATTGCTCTCAGAATAGTTACAATTCTACCAACAGTATGACAGTGTCCCAATTTTCCTACATCTTCTCTAACACTTATCATTTTCCTCTTCTATTATATTAGCCAATCTGACAAATGTGAGACTGGTTTTAATTTGCATTTCTCTAATCAATAGTGATTGAAAGACTTTTTATTCCACTGGACCATATACAGCTTTGATTTATTCGCCTGAAATAACTTGCTATTCATAATTTGACCATTTATGAATTGTAGAATGACATGTATTCTAACAAATTTGACTCAGTTCTCTATATATTTGAGAAATAAAGTCTTTATTAGAGATACTTGTAAAAATTATTCCTCAGATTTGTTTTCCTTCTAATCTTGGTTTCATTGTTTTTGCAAACAAAACCAAACAAAATCCACAATGTTTTAAATTTCATATAATCAAAATTTAGAAATGGAGTATCTTGTTCAAACAATAGCAAAGAAATTAAATTTTTTGGATCACAGTATAGATGGTGGGGAATATTGTATAAGAAAGCTGAAAAGATAGGAGGAGGAAGCCAGGTTTTATGGGGTTTTGAATGCCTGAACCAGAATACATTGTTGAGGAGAGAAGTTGTATGCAAGAGACATTTTGAAGGTCAATTTGATAAGTTTTGGCAACAGAGTGATATAAGGGGAAGAAAGGTTGGAGTTAATAATATCTAAATTGAAAATCTGGGGACTAGAAAGATGTGGTGGAGCTCTCAACTATAATAGGGAACTTTGGAAGTACAGAGTTTTTGAGAGGAAATACAAGGAGTTCTATTTTAGATGAGTTTCTAAGACATCCAGTTTTAGAAAGGCAGCTGGAGATAACAAACCTGTAGTGTAAGAGACAGGCAAGGGCTGGATACATAGATCTGAGAATCATTAAGATAGAGATGATAATTGAAACAGTGAAGGATAGTGTTTGTCTAAAGATTCCAAGAGTAGAAATTACCCTTTGGTGCAATTAACAAGCAGCTGGTGGTCTGATACAGTATTGCCAACAGAGGATCTCCAGATGAGTTATTTTCAACTGCTAACAAAAACAATCAAGACCTACGCCACTTTTATAAGCATGAGAAGTTATATTTTAGAAGAACTCTTCTCAGCTATTTATCCTTCATTGACATAAACAATATTGTCCTGCTTTGTCTCTTCTGACAAATAAGAGATAGCATGGAAGAATGCAAAGAAAAAAAAAGTTGAGCTTGAAATTGGAAGAATTAGGTTTGAATCACAGATCTACTATTACTATTCATCTGGCTTTGAACGCTTCCTTCTGTTTTCTGGCCTCCATTTATTTCCTCATCTGTAGATTAACTTTGACAAATGGTTAAGAGTGCATTCTTTCTCCACTTTCCCCCCTTGGTATCCCTAGAGTTGGTTACATGCTCAGCTCATATGTCATCTCCCACAGGAAGCCTTTACTATTCTCCTTAGTTGCTAGTGGTTTTCTTATTCTCAAAGTATCATGTATATACTTACCTGTTTGCATATATATTAACTAGTAAAATGTAAAATTCTTGAGAGCAAGAACCAAAGATAAGAGTATAGTCAAGTAATATTATATATTAAACACTTACTATGTGGCTAGTCACTCACTATGTTAAGAGTAAAGGATGCAAAGAAGACAAAAACTGGAGAGAACACTGATTCTGAAGTCAGTGAATTTGGATTTAAATCCTTCCTCTGTGGTTTACAATTTGTGTGATCTTGCACAAATTGCTTAATCTATTCAGTCCTCAATTTCCTTCTCAAAAATGAAGTATAGAAAAATACATAGTCCTCCTAATTCTCGATGTATGATCCCCACCTATGCCCAACTTTTATTGTTGTCACTTCTTTTTGAAATCCTGGTGCTTTGCACAATGTCTTACACATAGCAGGTGCACATAAAATGCTTTTGGGTTAAATGGGAATGGATGATATAATGTCTCCTTCCAGACTTTTAAATCTATGAGCTTATGATCTTAATGATGAGAATGTGATAACAATAATCACTAGCATTTATATAACACTATAAAATTTTAAAGAGTTTTACAAATATTAACTCATTTTATTGCTCAACAACCTAGAGAGGTAGATACTATGACTATCTTCATTTAACAAATGATGTAACTGAGTCAGCTAGAGGTTAAGTGACTTGCCCAGGATCACTGAGCTAGTAAGTGTCTGAGGCCAGATTTGAATTCAGACTTTCCTGATTTTATGGTCAGTGCTCCATCTACTCTGCTACCAGCAGCCTCAATTATACTGATCATTTATCTTTAGGGAGAATACTAATCAATCCCTTTGTTATAAAGCTATACTATGGGGTAAAGAAGGAAAAGTACTTAAAGTAACAAACAATTAATTTTAAAGAAATACTAAAGAAAATGAACTCTGAGTATAGTTTTGAAGGATGCTAGAACATTGGTGGAAAGGTGGAAAAGAAAACACAAGGGTACAGAATTGACATGTTATAATGTATAAATTAAGAATTACAATGTAAAGGAAATCAAATCAGCATATGGCTTTTAAATACTATAGTTTTAATTCATGTGAAAAAGACACCATTACAAGGAAGCTTATATATACCAGAAATACAATATTCAAACTTTTTTGAGAGATATAGTGATTTTTTAAAATAGGTCAAATAATATAATTCTTTCAGAAGCATGTGTATACATGAAAGGAAGGGAGTAAGGAAGAGGAGAAAAGGCGAGAGACAGAAAGATGTATGGAGGGAAAAGACTACAGAATGTATATTTTTATAGTAATAATATGATCTATATTACGGAATTCAGTCTAACTTCTAAATTGTTATGATTTTTTTATTAGGTTCATAAGATCATCGATCTAAAGATCTGGAAGGAGATTTTATAACATCCATTCCCATTTAATCCAAAAGTAATACCCAGGCATCATACTAGGAACAGATGGCAAACCTATTCCACAGAGAAAGAACTATGAAACAATGAGAAAAAGAACCTGAAACAACCACAATCCCATTCCTCTTGCTAAAGGCATAAAACTGAGAAAAGGTAGGAAATCTAATGAAGATGTTTTCCATCATGATGCCCTTTTATAAATTAAAAAATAACAACAATAATGTGGAATAAAGAAATTATAAACAGGTTTACTTGGAAGATATAGATGGAAAGAAAATTATTATTAGAAATAATAAAAAGGAAATGCTAAAGGCCATACCTAACATAAACCATAAGACAGGAAAAAATAGCTCTGACCTATAATTTTGCATTCAAAATTTCCACTGTTAGAAAGTATCTGCACTAATAATATATTTACCAATGGCCAGGTGCTATCATAATTAATAATGGGGGAAAAGTGCTTAAGTCAAACTGCCAATTTTATATATATATATACACACACACATACATACATATGTTATATATTCCATGTCTAAAAAAGTCTAAAACGTCATAAATGCCTAGACAATTAAAACTAAAATGTAATTTTGCTTTGAAGAGATGACTATTAAAGCCACAAAGGGGTCGGGATTAGAATGGGAGAGGATAAATGAATGCATTAAAGAATTTTCAAAAAAGGGACATAGTCAAGATGACAGAGAGAAGGCAGGGACTCACTTAAGCTGATCTGAAAATCTTCAAGTAATTCCCTAATACTTGCATTAGTAGCAGAACTCACAAATGAACAGGGTAAAACAATTTCCAACTAGAGACAAGTTAGAAGGTCATCTGACACACTGAGGTGAGAGAGAAGTGCAGTCCAGCACAGCACAGACCAAGACTCAGCAAACCAGGAATTTGGGAGTAACTGAATCAGTAGCAGCAGTTTCCCAATCTCTCAACCCAGTCAGGAAGGGGTAGAACAACTGATCAGGAGATTACAGGAGTCTCTCTGCTGGCACTGAGGGCTATGTTACTTTGTCCATACACAGATCCAGACTGCAGTCCTGGGGGGCAGTTCCAGGGCAAGGAAGAACACTAGCAGTGCAGAGCTTAGTTGCTAGTGGAATAGGGACTTTTCTCACAGTTCTGGGGCAGAACAGTGGTCACTCACAAACTGGAGCACAGGCCAGGAGTGTAGTAAACACACCTCTCCTTGGATCATATCACTTTGGAAAGACTGAAAACTTACAGTTCCCTTGAAGTATCTTTGAAACCATCTGCATAAAATCCCTGAACCTAGGGACAATTCATCCTCCACTCTGGAATCAGAGCCCCAGTTTAGCAAAGAGTTAAAAGTCAAGAAATAAAGGTAAAATTAGCAAACAGAAAAAAATATTCTGACTATATAAAGTCTCTATGACAACAAGGAAGATCAAAACACACACTCAGAAAAAGACAACAAAATAAAAAACCCTACATCCAAAGCCTCTAAGAAAAATACCCATTGGTCTTATTATGGAGAGCTCAAAAAGGATTTTTAAAATGAAGTGAAAGAGGTAGAGGAAAAATAGGAAGAGAAATGAAAGTGAAGGAAGAAAATTATGAAAAAAGAATCTTGGTGAAGGAGGCACACAAAAATATCTTAGAATATAGCATTTTATAAAACAGAATAGGCTAAATAGTTGAAGAGGCAAAAAAAAATCGAATAAGGAGAAGAATGTCTTGAAAAGCAGAATTGGCCAAATGGCAAAGGAAGTACAAAACCTCACTGAAGAAAATAATTCTCTAAAAATTATAATTCAGCAAGTGAAAGCTAATGAATCTATGAGATATATAGAAACAATAAAACAAAACCAAAAGAATGAAAAAAAAAACAAGAAAATGTAAATTCTTATGAGAAAAAAATGCCCTGGAAAACAGATCCAGGAGAGTTAATTTTAAAATTATTGGACATGCTAAAAAGCCACGATCAAAAAATGAGGCCAGACATCATATTTCAAGAAATTATCAATGAAAACTGCCCTGACATTCCAGAAACAGAGGATAAAATAAAAACTGAAAGAATCCACGATCACTTCCTAAAAGAGATCCCAAAATAAAAACCTCAAGGAATATTATAGACAAATTCCAGAGCTCTTCAGGTTAAGGAGGAAATATTGCAAGCAGCCAGAAAAGAAACAATTAAAGTATCATGGAGTCACAGACAGAATAATACAAAGATTTAGCAGCTTAAACATTAAAGGATCAGAGGGGTTGGTATATGATATTTTGGAGGCCAAAGAAACTAGGATTACAACCAAGAATCACCTATCTGGCAAAACTATTTTTTTAGGGGAAAATGTATATTCAGAAATAGAACACTTTCTTTTTTTTTTTTAAATTTTATTTTATTTGCATAACATATGTGTGGATAATTCTTCAACAATAACCCTTACATAGCTTTCCGTTACAAATTTTTACCCCCAACTCCCCACCCCTCCCCTAGATGGCAGGATATCCACTACATGTTAATTATGTTAAAATATCGGCAAATCGAATATATGTATACATATTTCCAAACTTATCATTGTTGTGCAAGAAAAATCTTGTCTACACAAACGATATATCAGATAAAGGAAACACAATGTAAGCAAACATCAATCAAGGAGTATGAGAATGTTATGTTGTGGTCCACATTTCGCATCCCTCTCTCTGGGTGTATATGGCTTTCTTCAGTGAACAATTGGAGGTGGTTTGAAACATTTCATTGTTGAAGAGAGCCATGTCCATCAAAATTAATCGTCATATAGTACTGTTGTTGCCGTGTATAATGATCTCCTGGTTCTGCTCATTCACTCAGCATCAGTTCATGTAAGTCTCTCCAGGCCTCTCTGAAATCATCTTGCTGGTCATTTCTTACAGAACAATAATATTCCATAATATTCATATACCATAATTTATTCAGCCATTCTCCAATTGAAGGGCATCTGTTCAATTTCCAGTTTCTAGCCACTACAAAAAGGGCTGCCACAAACATTCTTGCACATGTGGGGCCTTTTCCTTCCTTTATGATTTCTTTGGGATATAAGCCCAATAGAAATGCTGCTGGGTCAAAGGGTATGAACAGTTTGATAACTTTTTGAGCATAGCTCCAAATTGTTCTCCAGAATGGCTGTATCCGTTCACAGCTCCACCAACAATGCATCAGTGTCCCAGCCCTCCCACAACCCCTCCAACATTCATCATTAACTTTTCCTGTCATTTTAGCCAATCTGACAGGTGTGAAGTGGTACCTCAGGGTTGTCTTGATTTGCATTTCTCTGATCAACAGTGATTTGGAGCACCTTTTCATATGACTATAGATAGTTTTAATTTCATCCTCTGAAAATTGTCTGTTCATATCCTTTGACCATTTATTGATTGGAGAATGGCTTGAATTTTTATAAATATGAGACAATTCTCTATATATTTTAGAGATGAGACCTTTATCAGAACCGTTAAATGTAAAGATGATTTCCCAATTTATTGCTTCCCTCCTAATCTTGTCTGCATTGATTTTGTTTGTACAAAAACTTTTTAACTTAATATAGTCAAAGTTTTCTATCTGATTTTCAATTAAGAGTTCCAGTTCTTCTTTGGACATAAATTTATTCCATCTCCATAGGTCTGAGAGGTAAACTATATTACATTCCTCTAATTTACTTATAGTATCACTCTTTATATCCAGATCATGAACCCATTTAGATCTTATCTTGGTATGTGGTGGTAGATGTGGGTCAAGCCCTAAAGAAACAGAACACTTTCAAGCATTCCTGATGAAAAGACCATCACTGAATAGAAAATTTGACTTCCCAATACAAGACTCTAGAGAAGCATATAAAGGTAAATTGGAAAGGGAAATTACAAGGGACTTGATAAGATTAAACAGTTTACATTCTTATATAAGAAGATGATACTTGTAACTCACAAGAACTTTCTCATTATTATAGCAATTATGAGTATATAAAGACATAGGGCGCAGATGTGAATTAAATATAATGAGAAAGAAGAATGCATTAGGAGAAAGGAAAAAGGAGAGATATGATGGGATAAATTATCACACATACAAGAGTCAAGAAAGAGCTATTATAATAGAGGGAAGGTGAGAGACGTGGCAGAAAATGTTTGAACCTTACTCTCAGAATTGGCTCAAATAAGGAATAAAATATATACTCATTTGGATTTAGAAATCTATTTTACTCAATAGCAAAGCAGGAGGTGAAGGGGATAAGAGAAGAGAGAGGTGTTCATAAGAGGGAGAGTGGACTGGAAAAGATACCAATCAGAAACAAAACACTTTAGGGTAGGGACAAGGTGAAAATAGAAAGAAAATAGAATAAATGGGGGAAATGGAACGAAGGAAAATACAGTTAGCAATCATAATTTTTTTTCAAGCAAATTTCTCTGATAAAGGCCTCATTTCTCATATATGTAGAGAAACTAGTCAACTTATAAAAAAATAAAAGCCATTCCCCTACTGACAAATGATGAAAAAAAATATAAAGTAGTCAAAGCTACCCTATGAAAAAAATGTTCTAAATCACTACTGACTGGAGAAATGAAAATTAAAACACTGAGAACTACCTGGTACCTCAAATCTATTAAATTGTCTAATAGGACAGAAAAAGAGAATGATAAATGTTGGAGAGAATGTGAGAAAACTGAGACATTAATGCATTGTTCGTGGAATTGTGAATTGATTCAACTATTATTTAGAGCAAATAGAAACTATGGCTAAATATTTATAACAGCTCTTTTCTGGTAGTGAAAAATTGGAATTTGAAGGGGGTGCCCATCAATTGGGGAATGAGAAAAATTAGTAGAATATTCTACACAGTAAGAGAAATATTGTCAGATGATCAGCTGTGAAAGACTTATTCTCAGCAATACAAGACAACTCTGAAAGATTTGTCATGAAAAATGCTGCCTTTTCCCAGAGAAATACCTGATAGAGTCTGAATACAGACATTCAGGCATTTTTTTCCTTTTTTCTTTTCCTTGGGTTTTTATTTTGGTTTATGTTTTCTTTTACAACATGACTAATATGGAAATATGTTCTACATGATTACATGATTACACATAATCCACATCAAATTGCTTGCCTTCTCAATAAGATAGCTGGGGAAGAAGGTAGAAAATTTTAAATTCAGTTTTTAAAATGGATGTTGAAAATTGTTTTTATATGTAGTTGGGGGAAATAAAATATTAAAATGAAAAAAAAGAGCTTACTAAGTGACCAGAATAGTACTAAGTGCTAAGAAGAAATGCAAAAATAAGCAAATCCCTATCCTAAAGGAACTTATATTCTATACCAGATGATGTCAGTCAACTAGCACTTATTAAGCACCTAATATATGTGAGGCTACATATATATGCTATAACATATAAGGAAGTAGTGGCAAGGAAAGGGGGTTTTAATTTGGGATAGGGAATAGAACCACAGGGGATAAAATTGCCAATGCCCTTTCCTGTTTGATACCTAAAATAAATATTCTCATAATTTTAGAAGCAGGAGAGAATTAAAAAATCATTGAAGCTAATTGTTTCATTTATTTGATTGTTCCTGGGGAGAAAAGTATTCAAAGGGTGGGAAATGGCAGGAAGGATATCAAAGCAATGACCACGAAGGGAATGGCACCTATCATATGATTATGTGTGTTTTACAGTCATGGGAGGTTAACTTGACAATCAGAACTGTATGAGCCCAGAAGATTGCTTCCAAAGCTAAATGGTCATGAAAAAGTTCAAAAGATTGGAAAGTAACGAGATCGCCACAAGAGATGGTTGGATAGCATATAAAGCATGATCTAGGCTCAGCTAGATATAATGAACCATGAGCATTCACAGTTAATTTATTTATCAATGAGATCAAGACAGCCCATGGAAGGAAAACAGGAAGAAAGGGAATACAGATACTCATCTCAAATCTTGCTTAAATTAAAAACTACTTATACATAACATTTTCAGGTCAATGATATGACAAAAATTAAATAAAATATAAGAGGAGATTCCTATACTACCTAGAAGAAAAAATAATAAAGTGATATAGGAAATGCTGAGAATCTGTACTATTCCCCCTCAGGAATAAGACATTTGACCATGGATATTTCTCTGGGATTAATCTCACTTTTCTCATTAGTTAAAAAGAAAGGGTAAGACTTAAGATCCCTTTTATCTCTACAATCCTATGAACTTTTCTTGAAAATTTTAAGTAAAAAAAAAGAAAGAAATTGAAGGCACATCTGTTTTCCTGCAAATTTTAGTAGTGAAAAATATATTTCTTAGTAGCAAGGAATACATACACACACACACACACTCCCATACGTGTATATATATATGTACATGTACATATATATATTCATTATGTGAATACAAATATATGATTTTATTTTAGTCAAAATGTTAAGATAGTATGTTTGCTAGTTCCTTATTTTATAGTGAAACTTCAATGAATCTCTAAATTTGCATGGTAAGCACATCAAGGACAGGCAGCAAGTTGCTGCATTAATGAGGGAAATAATACTAAGAAATCAAATACTTATATATTTCTTTTTTTCCCTTTCTATTCTTTTCCTTTCCTTTCTTTCTATTTGTTTTGAGATATTAGCAAAGTGCAATTGAATAGTGACCCTACTGAATTCTTTGAGTTCACTAAGTGTTACAATCTGCAAGAAATTGATCAAGAAGCTATACAGAAAGAAATTTGTCCTCAATCAAGTACTGATGGATAAATATTATTAGACTACTTGAGAATGATAAGTCTAAGAAAAAGTTTTTTCCTTCATTGTTGGAGCAAATTAGATCATCTGAAAACCAATGTATTTTGTGGCATTTCTGATACTATGTATGACTCCATAGAAACCACACCATTTTTCAGAAATTATCCAGAGAATAGTATCTGATACTCCTATTTCCCCTTGCTTCTAATTCTCATTTCTGCAACTTATTTTTCAAGAGGATTAGGCTGATATAAGTATATCTTAAATGACTGGCCTTCTGATATGATTCAGTCATTTTTTATTTTCTAAGGATGAAACACATTTATTTAGATCACTTATTCTGGAAAAGCTTGGGCCTATGAGATGAAGGTAGAAAGCTTATCTGCCATTATTTTGCCAAGGAGAAATATTATTTGGAAAGAAAATAACAAAATTGGCTAATGGGGACATAAAATCCAAGGTAAATATTCTCAGAGGTTTAGAGATTGAAGGTAATTCAGAGGTCGACTATCTTATTTAACAGTGGAGGTAAACTGAGGATAGAAAAGTTAAATGATTCACTAGAGGTCACACAGATAATTAGAGGGAGAGTTCAGGTATGAAAAAGAGAAAGAGAAAACTAATAGACATAATTTACCTAGATTTTAGAAAACTTCTGACCAAAAAAAAAACCTCAACCCTTATTATTATTTTCAAGAGGAAAATATTGACCTGGAAGGTAATAAAATTGACTGCATTGAGAACTGATTGGTTGAAATAGCAAGACCTAAAGAATAATTTTGATGGTTGAATGGAAAATCAGAAAGTATTCTCTAATGTAATGCTTCAGGGATACATACTTGACCCTGTGCTTTGTAACATTTTTATTTGGGACTTGGGTAAAAAGACATACTTATAAAAAATGATGTGACTAAAAAAATTGTTAGGGATGGCAAACAAGCAAGATGACAGGGCCGGGATCTAGAAGGATAGAAGAAGCCAAGGTATTGGGTCAAATATAAGGAGAAATTTGATAGGGAAGAATGTAAATAAAGTCAAACTTGGGTTTAAAAATCAATATCATAAGATGAGAAAATAATGGGTTACAAAATTATATCTTAAAAAGATCTGGGGATTTTAGATTCATACAAGTTCAAAATGACATATTCATGTGATTTGTCATTCAGGCATCTCATTTGTGCCCAACTCTTCATAACTCCAATTAGGGTTTTCTTGACAAAGATACTGAAGTGGCTTGGTCATTTCCTTCTCCAGTTCATTTTGCAGATAATGAAACTGAGGCAAACTAGCTTAAGTGACTTGACAAAGATCCCACAGCTAGTAAGTGTCTGAGGCCAAACTAACAAAGATGACTTTTCCTGACTCCCAGACCAGTGACATCCACTCAAATCCATTCAAAATATGTTAATGCTGTCTTGGTCAGCATTCAAAAAGGCAGTATCCAAAATAAGAGAGATTACAGTTCTGCATGTTTCTTTTTTTTTTTCTAATAATATGTAGAATATTGTGTTCAGTTCTTGGTAGCATATTTTAGGATAAGCTAC
The DNA here is from genome assembly GCA_023553655.1 of Myrmecobius fasciatus. Classification (NCBI taxonomy): domain Eukaryota; kingdom Metazoa; phylum Chordata; class Mammalia; order Dasyuromorphia; family Myrmecobiidae; genus Myrmecobius; species Myrmecobius fasciatus. The sequence continues at coordinate 120,289 of JAJPUD010001743.1, read as the reverse complement.
AGAGAGTCCAGAAGCCTGATAGATCATGAGAGATTTATTTGAAGAAATTGATGATGTTCATCCTGGAAAAGGAACTCTTTATAGACACGGCAGCTATTTTCAATAGGGATGTCACGTGCAACAGTGATCAGACATATTCTCTTTGGGAATGTACAAAGAGACAAAGTTATAAGAAAGTTTTTCCTAATCAGTAAAGCTGTCTAAAAATAGAATTGGCTGCCTTGGGAAATAACTGATTTTGTCTCAGTGGAAGACTTCAAGCAAAGGCTGTATAATTGATCATCAGATAGATTGTAGGAGTGATTCCTACTCATAAACAGGTTGAGCTAGATCTCCTTGGTTGTCTTTTCCACCTCAAGATTTTGGGATTCTGTCAGGGTAATGATGGCAGACTAAGAAAGAACAATTGTAGGTATTCTGCCATTTGCCTGATACATTGGTAAACAAATGATCTTAAGATGCAGGAAAGGATTAAGATGATTTCAAGACATAGTTATCCTTCCTTGCAGGCAGTCACATCATCTAAAAACAGATCACTAGGATATTAACCAGTTAATTGGCTTATAGAATGCTATTGATGAATAAAGGGCAGTCTGGATTTACCATATATATTTGTGGTGAAGAGCACTTCACATCAATTAATTAAAGCCTTTTAGGAATACTGTAAAAATAGATACTTATGAATAATAATAGCTAATGTTTCTATAGAATTTTAAAATATGTAAAGTGCTTTACAAATATGGCCTCAAGATCCTCATAACAACTTAGTGAGATGTGCTGTTATAATTCACCTTCTGCAAATAAGGAAAATGAAAGAAGCTAAATGATGGTCAAGGTCATACAGTTAGAAAATGTCTGAAGAACAATTCAGTCTTCTGACTTCAAGTTTGGCATGCTATCTATTAAATTATTTAGCTATCCAAGGTGAATATAAAATGTTTTCTCTTTTCTGATTTGCCATGGCTTACTTCTTCATACATTCATTCATTCATTTACTCAAGCATTTACTAAGGAACAGGGAGGTTCAGTGCATAAAACACTGAACTGGAAGGCAGGAAGATATGCATTTATATCTAACCTCTGACACTTCTTGGCTGTATGCTCCTGGGCACAGTCATTTCACATTTGTTTGCTTCATTTTTCTCATGTATAAATAGCCTCTCCTTCCTATGGTTTTTGTGAGGATCGCCCTTTTTTCCTCCCCTTTTATCTCAAGCATGGACAGAGTTTTTATTAATTTGTAATCCCAGTACTTAGCATAGTACCTGCCACATTTGGTTGTTTAGTCATTTCAGTTGCATCCAACTCTTCATGATCCCATTTGGGGTTTCATTCAAGTAAGAAGCCATTCAAGTATAGCTTCTCATTTACTTCTCCAGCTCATTTTACAGATGAGGAAACTGAGGCAAATGGAGTTAAGTGAGTTGCCTAGGGTCACATAGCTAGGAAGTATCTGAAACCACTTTTTAAATTCAGGAAGATATCTTTTTTTTTTTTTTTTTTTTCTGAGGCAATTGAGGTTAAGTGACTTGCCCAGAGTCACACAGCTAGGAAGTGTTAAGTGTCTGAGACCAGATTTGAACTCAGGTCTTCCTGACTTCAGAGCTGGTGCTCTAACCAGTGCACCACCTAACTGCCCCAAGATGAGTCTTCTTAACTTCAGATCCAGTGCTCCATTCATTGTGTTACTTAGTTGTCCCCCTATTTTGCTACCCTGAGTTACATCTGAAGTTGGCCTCTCTAATGAATGGCTCAGCTTTTATTTCTATTTCCCACTTACTGCACAATAAAGGCAATAATATTATTTTAAACATTAAGGCTTCAGTGCCCAAATAAAACTAACATTTCAATACTAAAAATAACAAAAAAGTCTTATGTGCATTTTGATCTTTCCATAAATCTAAACCCTCAAGTATATGACCAATTCTTTTCTGGCTTTATGGATGTCCCTCTCATCAAACTTCTTTTTTTTTTTTAATTAACTTTGGAAAAGTGAAGCAAAAATAAAAATTGAAAGCCAACCTAGAAAAGCTAATTTAGCCTCCAAATTCCTATTTTTCTAACTGTAAATAAATAGACTGGAAAAAAATGTCAAATTTCTTAAGGGAATTAAAAAAGAGATAAAAGCTCCTGATTCCCACTGAAGAGAAAGCATCTACCATTACTGAAAATGAGTCTTTCCAGATTTGCTGACAGGTAAATATTGCTATAACCCAATGAGAAAATGCTCTAGCTCACAAGTGATATTAAATCAGCACAGTCCCTCTTTTCTAGTCAAATAATAATGGAAAATACATTTGGAAACAAATGAAAGTCATAAACATATTAGTAATAAAATTTTGTATTAAAGTTATTTATTAGCTGAGATTTTCTACTAAAGATATGGATAGTAATAGTAGTAGGATTGTCCAAAGTTTGCTTTAGGAGACTGGGACAGATTTAAATAAGCAAGTGGATTACAAGGCCAAAGGAGGTCCAAAAATTAGAGGCATTTCTTGCATTACTCTCATTTAAGGTACCCTGGAATTTATCTATACTATCTAAAAGATAGGAATATTTCTCAGGATCGAGTCTACAATGCTTGTTCTTGTTCAATTGTTTCAATCATGTGTGACTCTTCATTTGGAGGTTTTTCTTGGCAAAGATACTTAAGTGGTTTGCTATTTTTTTTCTAATTTATTTTACAGATAAGAAAACTGAGGCAAACAATGTTAAGTGACTTGCTCAGGGTCACACAGCTAATAAGAGATGCTTAGCAAACAACTTTTCACTAGAGTTTAATAGAATGATCAAAGCTGGTAAAGGTTCATCTTGGGAAATGTCTTGTTTTTAACATCATTCATTATTCTCTATTCTATTAAATAGTAGCCTGCTGGGGCAGCTAGGTAGTGCAGTGGATAGAGCACCAGCCCTGAAGTCAGGAGGACCTGAGTTCAAATGTGATCTCAGACACTTAACACTTCCTAGCTGTATGACCCTGGACAAGTCACAACCCCTATTGCCTTAGCAAAAATAAACAAACAAATAAATAAATAGTAGCCAGCTCTTTAATAGTGAATCAATAAATATTTCAGGTTTGTTGATTTGCAAAGGATTTTGGAATAACATAACAAAGAAAACTGTTTACTCCCTAGACTCAAGAAATATAATCTAATTGCATAATCATATGAAAAATGAAATAACAAAACAATAATGGCAATATTAATACTTAATACATATATCTAATAAAGCACCAAAAACACATTACTTTCTTTTCTCACCCTGAAACAGCTGTGTCCAAGAGGGCCAAAAGTGAGAGACCTGAGCTTCTTTTATATGGTACATATTAGACACAGCTAAGGAGGTACAATGGAAAGAACAGTTTCTAGAGTAAGGAAGACCTGAGTTTAAATCAAGAAAAACATGCATAGGACAACAAAATCTTTTTCATGATCAGAAAAATGTATTTCCTATGCATAGAAAATGTAACAAATGGCATTAATTTCCTGAAAGAATGTAATCTGTAATTTTTAATATTAATAGGAATTAAATAGTTAAAACTGTTTAAGATTAGTCACTATCCTTAAAAGGCATCCGTTTTCTTTAGAAATATTTTCCAGTGGGATTGTAGAAAGATAAGGAAATATCTATACTACTGGCAACTATTAATTGATTCAACTATTCTGGAAAGCAATGTGGAATTATTATAATGAAATGGCTAAAAACTTCCTGCCTTTGACTCAGACTCCCACTGCCAGCTATATAAATCAAAGAGGCTAACGGCAAAAAGTTCCTCCTTCCAAAGGAAAATATTCATAATAATACCTTTTGTAATAGTGGAAAAAATGGAAACAAAGTATATGGCAATCTTTTGAAGGACGGTATACAAGTTGTAGTACAAGAATGTAATGGAATAGCACTGTTCTAAGAAAAATATAATGAATTAAGAGAAGTAGAGGAAGCGTTGTAGAACTGACTCTAAATAAGCCATAACAGGGGCAGCAATATACAGAATAACTACAATAGTGTAAATAAAAAGAATAACAGTAACAAAGCAACTTAAAGTCGTCACTGATCCTATAATGACCAAGGAAGGCCCCTCAAAAGATATCAAAAAGGAACTTTCTCAACTTCTTTGAATAGATAGCAAATACGGGATAATTGACCCCTATATAATATTAGACTTTGTTGTTGATATGTGGGTTTTGCTGAATTTTTATTTTTATTATTTCTTATAAGTGATGACTCTAGAAGAGGGAGCAAAGAGGAACACATTAAGAATGTAGTTATTATAAATACATAAGATAGCAATAATATTTAATTTTTAAAATAAAGAATTTCTATTAACCATATGGAAAAACATCAGTTGAGGGGGGAAACCCAGTTGTCTAAATGATTCCTCTATTTTTAGTGAAAATTCTTTTTAGGAATTGTTATCAGCAAATGGCTAATACTACTGTTTTAAAGACCCACAATTCTGGTGCTGCTGTCTCCTAAACTTTTCCCTTGCACAGAGACAGGCTTTTCTTTGTATCTTTTAGGCAGATTTAATGACCATTTCTTATACTCATTATAAAAAGATGGCAGATACCTTCTTCGTATAAATTCTATACTGTCAAATAAATTTATCTTGGTCAGATTCCCTTCCCCACCCATGAGCTAATTCAGTAATCTCAAGCACTATCGATCAAAAATCCTTTGCTTTCATTTAAAACTCTTTATAATCTAGCCTTTTCTGACTTTTCCAGTCTTTTTGTACCTTACTCCCAATTATATGAGCCCAGCTATCCTGGCCTAATTGCCATTCCTAGAACAAGACAATCTTCTATCTCTATGCATTTTTTTTTCCTGGCAGTCCTCTATGGCAGAAATATTCTCTATCTTCACCTGAACTCACTGAATCTGACTTCCTTGAATACTTAAATACTACTTTCTGCTTTTCCATTCCTCACAGCTCCAAGAGTCTTCCCCCCTAAAGTGATCTCCACTTTATTATGTATATACTTTGTATGTTCCTATTTCTAGATATTAAAATATAAGTTGATAGCATAAGTGCTTTTTTTTGGCCTTTTTATCTCTAGTACTTCAAGCATAGTGCCTGGCACATACTAAGTATCTAATAAATGAAAAGTTGATTAACTTCCCTCTATTATAGATCTAATTCATCCTCCTTTCATTGCTAACCTATAAGATGGTCTTGTTGTGGAACATGGAAATCCATTGTCTTCTTAACCTATACTTAGTTCTTTTGCTACTTGATCATGATAAGCAAATGACCTCTTGGTTCCTTGTTTAGATCTTCTGGTTCTCAAAATATCTAGCAGGTATGTGATAATGACATCTAGGTTTCATCCAGGTGCCAGTCCCTTTCTTAACCAGAGAAGTGCTATTGCTATTCATATTTTGATATGGCAAATTCATTTTTCCTTTAAAATGTTTTTGATTAAATTAAATTAATTTATTTTTTGCTCATAATGTAAATGGAACCTGTGATTTTACTCTTGGGCTTGAGCCTAACATTCTCTAGATACACTGTTTCATATAGTGTTTATCTTTTTAAAAAATTGGAAATCAACTTCAAATTCTTATCAAATACTAGAATTTCTTAAATAAGTAGGATTTTTAGAAACCCTTTGGACCAAGTCTCATTGTTTTATTTGTATCTCCAGTGTTTTACAAAGTTTGTGGGACATAGAACATGCTTAACAACTTGCTTTAACTTTTTTCATTCATGCAGTTAAAATTTTTAAAAAAGGAATAGTTTCAGGGATGTTAGAAAACAAACTCTCAGAACATAAAATCCAGTAAAATCTCAATTATGAAGTATGACCATAACTAAAGAGAAAATATTTTACCTGATAAAACAACTTCAATGAGATCTCCTTCTTGGATGTCACTGGCTGTCTTTACCAGTTGAAGAATGTTTTCAGAGGAAGGGTCATGACGAAAAAGCAAGATCTTATCATACATTCCATAGAAACCGCATTCAGGAAACTGTAAACACAAATGACATTAAAACTTTATGTCATTATATGTATATATTAGCCAAATTGATATCAGAGTACAAATATAAGGTACTAGTATCTCATGGAGTAATGAGTGGCATTAGATAAAAATTCTCTTATTGAGTTCAAATGTGGCCTCAAACACTTACTGGCTATGTGACTCTGGGCAAGTCATTTAACTTTGCCTCAGTTTCCTCATCTGTAAAATAAGTTGATGAAGGAAATGGTAAACCATTCTGGTATCTTTTTTTTCTCCTAAGGTAATTGGGGTTAAATGATTTGTCTAGGGTCACACACCTAGGAAATATCTGAGGATGGATTTGAAATCAGGTTTTCCTGACTTTAGGGCCAATGCTACATGCCCTACCACTCTAGTGTCTTTGTCAAATAAAATCCCAAATAGGATGGAGAAGAGTTGGATACAATGGAAACAAATGAACAACAAAAACAAAATCTGGGGAGAGCTAAGAAAATAAAAAAAAAAATTGAAATTGAAAAAAAAAACAGCCCAGACATCTAATAATGGTCTGCATATAGTAGATGTTTTATTTAACCCCTCATATCTACTCTTTTACTAAAGCTTTTTATTTTTTCTTTCATGACATCTTATATATGTTCTTCTGTCTCCACTCATACTGCTACCTCCTTAGTTCAGATCCTCAATATCTAGTACATAAACAATTACAATATTGCCTTTGATTAATTTTCCTGCCTCAAGCTTCTCCTTACTATAATACAAGCCCCACTCAGGTGCCAAAATGATTTTTCTAAAGTGCAGCTCTCACAATGCCATTCCCTTGCTCAGTCAGCTTTACTCATTCCTTATTACCTCAAAGAATAAATATAAATTCCTCTGTTTGGTATTTATCAACTATCTGATAGCATTTACAGAGCACTTTGAGGTTTGCTAAGAACTTTCCCTTTATTATCTCATTTGATCCTCATAACAATCCTGTGAGGTGGGTGCAATTAAGAGCCCCATTTTATACATGAGCAAATTGAGACTGACAATTTACTTATGTAGGGTTCTAGTGTCTGAGACAGGATTCAAATTCAAGTCTCCTTGACTCCATGTCCTGAACTTTATCCACTGTGTAAACTAGCTATTCATAATATCTGCATAACTTGACTCCTTCCTATTTTCCCAGTATTTTTATACATTTTTACCCTCCACTTACTCATCAATCTAGCAAGACTGACTTTCTTTTCTTCAAACATGATACTAATGTGGACTTTAAGCTACTCTCTTCCTTAGGCAGGAAGAAGCTCAATCTACTATTATGAAGCTTAACCAAGTCCCATACTATTCAGTCTGTGTAGAGTGATTATGAAAGTCTCCATTGTCAAACCTCTGGACATCTTTAAACATCCTTTGAGATTTTGTTGAGCATATCTTTAAACAAGTCCAGAACCTGGTTCTCCAGGTGCATTCCATCTGACTTCTTGATTTCTCCCTTTTGAGCTACCAAATTCTCTGATCCTCCCCTGAGAAACCCCCAAGGCTGTATTTCCTCCATAAAAGATCTGCTCATGATGAAAATCTTTGCTAAGTCCTTTTTAGACTAAGTGCACTATAATGTACTCTTTCTCCCTCCTCACAGTGTCTTCCCTTTAATGGTGTCTTTCTCCTTACTATAGTTAATTCTAGTTAGTCTGCTACACTCCTGTATGGATTTAGGCTGCCAGTCAATGGCATAATTCTCTCTCAGGGTATATTCCTTTAATGAATTCTCCCAAACTCCTTTCCTTAGTACTACTGCTCCCCCAAATCTATTTCATATTTGCCACTTCTAGTGCCTATTTTACGTCTTCATTTTGTTTGTAACCTTTTCTCCTAAAAAACCTACCTTTTTGCAAAGACAATGGCTATTGTGAATTTGTCACATGTAGTCCACCATTCCTGGAAGGCTCTCCCACCCCCTTCTTCCTTTAGCTTCCATGGCTTCTATAGAGGCTTATCTCAAATCCCACCTTCTGCAGGAGACTTTTCCTGGCCCTTCCAGTTGCTAAATGCTTTTGCCTCTGAGATTATCCTTAATTTCCATGTAAATCATTGTTTTCATGTTCTCTACCTCATTAGAATGGGTTCTTCCTAAGGGTAAAGACATTGCTTTCACTATTTTTTTGTATCCCCAGAGCTTATATGGCACATTTAGCACTTTGTAAATTCTTGTTGACTTCACTCAACTTGATTAGGCAGCAAATAAAACTTATGAGAGAGGTTTAAAGGTCTTGAAACTAACTCAGATGAAGTGAAAAAGTCAAAGCTAGAAATTTAATAATTTTTTTGATGCATAATCCAGCTTTTAAGAAGTCTAGAGCATTGTTTCCCCATCCATTCTAACTCTTAAGTACTTACTGCCAGGAAATTCTCTTATATCTAATCTTATATCCTTTAGTGCAGTTGAAGGTCATTTCCTCTTGGTCTGTATTCAGTAAAACAGAGAATTGCTGGTAGCCATTATTTGAACCATATCTTTATCAATCTAAAATAATACAACTTCTCTCAGAGGTATTAGGGCTAATATTTCTACGGTAAATAATTATCTGTAACTGATGGTAGTCAGTTTTTTGTTTGTTTGCTTTTATGTCCAGAATTATGATTTCATGGATATAGGGACCATGATGAAGAATGATTCTAGCAATACAGATCGACAAGTGGTTTTTTGTTTTGTTTTGGGGTTTGTTTTTATTTTTTATTTTTTTTTGGAGAGGCAATTGGGGTTAAATGACTTGCCTAGTCACACAGCTGGTAAGTGAATGATAGATTGGAGAGTGAAGAAACAAGAAACAGAATAGGCAAATATGATTGCAATATACTAGGGAACACATACATAGGTAGATACACATACATATAAAATAAGGCTAAACCAAAGGAATCAAACTTCTCGTGAATTACTATGGCCTATGACACTGAATTTGTCTATATACAGTCTAAATTAAAGTTAACATGTCAAGGACATAACAGGTAGATCTAAGAGAATCATAAGAGTAATGAAAATAGTCTTCAAAGAAATGAAGGTGAATAGTTTATGTAGGAGCTGTTATCATTTTACAAATGAAGCAAAAAGAAATAAAGTCACTTGCCCAGGGTGCCACAGTTAATAAGTGTCTGAGGCTAGATTTGAATTCAAGTCTTCCTGACTCAAAGATGAGTATCACCCAATTGCCTCCAATACTCATTCCTGATTACTTTCACTTTTTGGAAAAGTATAACAAGTAATCTTATGGAAATCACAATATCTCTGGCTGATCATCTGCAAAATGTGAGGATTGGACAGATGTCCTGAGTTCACTTCTAAATGGAAGTCTATAATTTTATGATGCTGAAGGGCACATATACACACCATCACAATAATTGTTCAATTTCTCCAGGAGGGTAAATGTTGGGCACCATCTGCTGTAAGTGAGGTACAGATCACATGCTCTAAAAGTACCGTTAAATTTGGTACACTTGGCATGGGCTGTCCCCAAGCACAAGGACTCCTCTGGGTATTTAAGTAATGTATATATCCAAAGACCTTCATCTAAACAGCAAAGACAAGTAGCAATCAGACACTGAAGGTGGCTACTCAAGATCACTGGAACATAAAAGGAGAGCTAGAGGGAAAAAAATGAAGCAGCTGAGGCCAAAAGAAGTTTTTGCCCAAGATCATATAGCTAGTAAATATATGAAATAAGATTCTAAGTGAGGTGTTTCTGACTCCAAGTTCATCATACTTAGGACCATGCCATCTAGCTTCTAGATGTTCAAATTATGAACATCTTCATAATTTTTCTTCAAGTTAAATACATCTTCACAATTTTTCTTCAAATTAAATCTAATTAAGAGGAAATGTATCTTCACAATTTTTCTTCAAGTTAGATCTAATAAGAGGAAATTGCGGGTTAGAATCAACCACAGAATATATAAGTCCTATGTTCTAATCCTCCCCCAAAACCTCTTGTATGTGACCCTGGACAGTCACACTTATAAAGGGAGTTATGTTGTTTGAAGTTCTCTATAGAAAAATCACAGGTGCAATACCCAAAATACAGCAACAACATAAAAACCCACAACCCATACCCCCCAAAAGGGCCATTACTGAGGGTTGACTTTTCTTCTCCCCCTTCCCAAATCTTTTTGTATTTGGGCTCAGAAGCTGCTATAAGCATGAACCAAAATGAAAGAGTAATAAATACAAGAAATTATCTAGCCTCTTGAAGCCTCTGTGGCAACAAGTACCTAAAAACACACTCTAAAGTTTACGTAGGAAATTCTGCCTCCTTAAAATAAACATTGCAGCTGAAATGATGTCAGTGTTTCCAAAGTGCCAAAAAAACAATGTAGTTCATTTTTTTTTGAAACCTCTCCAATAAAAACATTATATAGTGGAAAGGAAAAGTAAGGATAGTTTGATGTTGCTAATCTCTGACTCCCCTAGAGATCAATGTATGCTTCAGGCAGTTCTTTTCATGAAAGACCTGGTTCTTTTGTATTAGTTTTGTTTTTATTATTATTATTATTTCACATTTAATTTTATGAAAACTACAATTACATAGTGAATAAAAGCTAAAATTCTAGAATAAAAATGTGTGACTCATAGAAAGTCTTTTGTTTCTCCTTTGATTCCAGGCTTCTCCTCTAGTCATCTCATTCCCTTATTCTTACAGAAAAGAATTTTTCTTTTCTATTCCATATTCCCTTACTCTCTTATGCTTGAGGATAATGGAAAATATGATGAAGTGAATCTGTAAAATACATGAATATCACCTGCAAAATCCACAAATGGGAATTTGTCTAATTTCCCAAGAAGAAAACTTCTTATAAGGCCTATTGGAACATAATATGCAAAAACTGCTACTTACAAATGTATTCTAAACTTATTTCATAAGCCCAAAGCTCCATGCAATGATGAAGTCCATATGATATTTAATTCCTTGTAGAATACTTGGAGGTATTAATTAAAATTTTCATAGCTAGGTCAAGTTTAGTTAGGGGTGAGAGGGAGGAAGGAATGGTTAGGGGGAGATAATATTTGGCGGATACTACCATCTCATTCTCTTCCTATATGACTTTCTTCACTCTCTATATCTATTCCCAAGATTCTGACCAGGGTTCCTTATTTTTACTCTTTTCTCAGAGATATATTCATCAGCTTTGGGTTTTAAAATCCTTCTACACCAATGATTCATTGATTGATATATTTAGCTCCGTCTTTATCCTTCAGCTTCAGTCTCACAATCATCACCTGCTTCCTGGACATTTGTAACAAGATGTCCCAGAGACATTCAAAACTCAATTGCCAGTTTTTGACATTTCTACTTTCACATCTCCCATATCTGTTGACTTTTCTAATTACACAGATACCACCTTACTTAATGGCTCCTGTGACTTGTAGCCTAAATTATTCAAATAGCCTTTTAAATGGTTTCCTGCTTCAAACTTCCCTCAAATTCATCTTTCACACTGCTCCCAAAGTGAATTTCCTTAAATTCAAAACTAACTAGGTCACTCTTTCCTCAACAATCCAATGGTATACTATTGCTACTAATATAAAATATAAAATCTTCAGTGTAGCTTTTTTGATAGCTTCACTATCTTCCTCCACCTACCTCTCAAGGTTCATTGTACAAAAGTTCCCCTTCTATATTCTGTGATTCAGTCAAACTGCTGTTTCTCTATTTCTCCATCTCCCATCATTTGAACTATCTATCTCACATGCCTGAAATGCAATTCCTCTTCAAGTAGATACTTAAATGGAATTCCTCTCTCCTTTCAAGATATAGCATAAAAACCATCTTTTGCATGAAACATTTTCCTGATTCCCTCAAAAGCTAATGCTTTCCTTTTCAAACCTCCTTGTATTTATTTGTATTTATTCTCTGTATAATTATTTTGGGTCAAAAGAAGTCAACAGATATTTGTTAAATACCCACTATGTACAAATTACTGGAGATACAAAGAAAGGCAAAAAAAAATCCATTATCTGCTCTCAAGGAAACCATAGTTTAAATGAGAGACAACATGTAAAAAACTATGTACAAACAAGATATAACAGGATAAATTAGAGATATCTCAGAAGGAAGGAATTAATATTAAAGAAGTGTAGAAAAATTTTAATGGGACTTGAGCTGAGACCTGAAGGAAGCTAGGAGGTGGAGAGGGAGAAAGATCCAAGTATGTTGGACAACTAGGAAAAAGGCCCAGAGCTGTGAGACAAGAGTGCCTTGGGCAAGGAAGATGAAGGAAGCCAGTACCACTTGATCAAAAAATGTAGGGGAATAAGATATAAACCTAAAGAGGTAGTAAGGAGCCAGATTACAAAGGGTTTTCAAAACCAAAAAGAGGGTTTAATATTTGATTCTTTGAAAGTTCCTGGAGTTTATTGAATGGGGGGGGGGTAGACAAAAGACTAGCATATTATTAAAACTATACAAACACTAACAGAAATACATAGCACCAATAGCAATTTCCCAAAGAGAAGGGATCAAAGAACATCAGCAGTTCTTAAAAGAATGGCAAACTATTAATAGCCACATGGAAAAACGCTACAAATCATCAATATGAAGAAAAATCCAAGTAAAATAAGCTCTGAAGGGGTTAGAGATTCAGGGAGAATTTGGGTTAGGTTAGAAAATAAATCAATATTCATTTTTTAAAAGTAAATTTTAGTTTTAAAATAAAATGTTATTTTTATAAACTCACTAAATGAAGTAGAGAAAGAGACCATGATAGGAATAAGGGAAGGAAAGGAGATATAAGAAGTCAGAGAGTGACACTTTTCTCTTAAGGCCTTATTTTCCCTTAGGTTGGCTCTGAAAAAACAATTCTAAACTTTCTTCTATGATGCAAGTCATCAGAATCTTGTGGGTCTCTTCCGATGGTTTAGCATCTCTAATATCCTTCTGCTATACTTTCTTATAAGAAATTTGTGCCTCATTTAAAGACCATAGGGTATAATGTAATCAATGTTTTATTGTTTAATTAAGGTTATGAACTCCTTGCAACCTAATTATAGCTAATTCCTTTCCAGCGATGAGTCAGATAAGCATTCTAAAGAACAATAGAAGCAGGCAGAGTAATACAAAGACATCATGCATGATATTAAAGATTTCCTAAAACAAAAAACTGAAGAATGAAGAGAAGAAAGGGGTATCGATATTGATTAAGGTTATACATCCAGTTCATGAATGGCAGGCTATCATAAAAATAATATATAGCTGATACCACCTGAGAAGTTAATCTTATTGTTTTAGAGACAAAGCTTTTTGCTATCCATTAATAAGAATTCATTTTGTACTTAATTGGCCCTTTAGAAAAAGGTTTTAGAATGATGCAGAAAAGACCACAGAGGTCACCATGACAGCCTAGTCTCAATCACTGGACAGTTGTCATGGTAGCAAAATCTAAGAAGGATCTGTGTAATTTTTTTTTCTTTTCAGATTAAACACCTTTTTTGGGGACAGAACAAACATATGTATATCAGCCCTTGACTGTTAACAAGTGAAAGAGAGCCTCTGAATCTTTCTTTTCATATAACATAACATTTGGCTTGAATAGAAACCATACACATTAGACATTCAAAAATTCTATTTTAAAATGCTGTCTAGAAGGTGAAAAGTGTACAGGAACAATGCGTGACAACCAAGAGGGAAAACATATTGGGGAGAAAACATACATGGAACAACATTCCCTCATTTGGTCATAATCATCTGTTTTTATGTGAAGGTGTGTGAGCTTTGAAATCTGAAAACCCTCATTAAGCTAAACAGGCTTTCAGAAAAGCTCAGAGCTTGTAAACTCAGCTGGAGCTTATTACAAGATCAGTTATGTGTTTTTCAGAGGCTTTGTTGTTATGAGCTCAAACATCTGAGATAAGTGATTTCAAGCTCTCTCCAAGTTTGGTTCTAACAAAACTGGCCACTGTGAAAATACGGCCAACAATTCCCTGCATTGGTCTTAAGCAGTTTAATTCTACCCTGTGCTGGAAACCTCTGGGCCACTGTGTGTATCATTTGGCATTTTGGACCACAGAGCACAATTCACCGTTACATTTCACCATAAATTCGAGGCTAGCCAGACAATGTGCTCTCTAGTGGAATAAATATTTGTTCTAATGAGTAGCTGATATCCAGCTTGACTGATGTGAAATAGGAGTAGCAAAAGGAGCTTTTTCACAGTTGAGGTCCACAGCAACTTTTGTGCAAGTTACCTAATGGTCAATTTTAAACTCAATTTAATAGCTATTAAACTCTTGTGATGTACAAAGACAGCACAGTGTCATGGATAATTAGCCAGCTTCAGGTCCAAAAAGACCTAACTTCAAGTTTTGCCTTTGACACATACTGACTGTGTGAAGCTGAGCAAGTCACTTCCTTATCAACACTTTTGGAAGCTAAGTCTGTAAGTTATATAGAAGGTGCTGATCATTACTATTAGAAGGAGTTTCCCAACATCTGACAGTGCCCTATGCCAATCAAATCATAAGTCCATTCCTAAATATAAAGTAGAATTAGAAATGGTAAATTATAAATCCCCAAAAGTAAATCAGCATACATATCATCAGAAATATTTCTTAACAATTTCCTAGGCAAAAAACACACAAACAAAAGCAAAACAAAACAAAAAACCCTAAGTGGCATAAATATTCTTGGCAATGAGTAAAATATAAGATTTAGATAAAAAATAATGCCTGCTCTTCTGGTATTTACAATCTAGTAGTATGAAACACAAAAGTTTAAGAACAACAACTGCCATATAATAGCAGTCTTGTGACAAGGTGGGTTGGGGAAGCATAAGAAAGTGACATAATATGGTGAAAAGAGGGCCAGGAAAATGTGGGTTCAAGGACTGCCTCTGATATTTATTAGCTGTGTGAGTATGGATACTTTACTTTAATAAAGTCTCAGTTTCCTCATATGAAAAATTAAGGATTTGGACTAGATTACTTGCAGGATTCTCTACCACCTTTAAAAATTTGATCCTCCAATCTTATTAAGAGTAAATTAATCAATATATCAAAAGGTATCATAAAATAATAGAGAGCAATACTTGAAGTAAAGAAGACCAATATTCAAGTCCTGCTCCTGATACATTCTACTGGTCATTTAACCTCTCAATACTTCTGGCAACTCTAAGACTATAAATGTAGGTTAAAACCTAGTTCCAGTATCCACTGAAATAAGTTGAAACTGAGTCCTCATTCCATTCTTCCTCAAAAACTATCAACTAATATTTATGGAAAATTCGCTGTACAACCAGTACTGTATATACTTCTATAAAGAAGAAAAGCCTTCAAAAACTGGCTCCTTGCCAACATGGCTAATTTGCCTATCAAGAACAGTGAAAGTTTATTCACAACAAGATTTTTAAAGAAAATTTTCCATAAAGGGGCAGTTAGATGGTGCAGTGGATAGAGCACCAGCCCTGAAGTCAAGAGAATCTTGAGTTCAAATCTGATTTCAGACCCTTAAGACTTCCTAGCTGTGTGACCTTGGGCAAGTCACTTAACCCCAATTGCCCGGGGGGGGGGAGAAAAAATTTTTTACCATAAATATTAGAATTTTGTTAACTCCTAAATTCATGTTTTTTGTTTGTTTCACTTAATCTTTATTCATTCTCAAATATATTCTCCCTCTCTCCCATGATAAAACTTTTAAAAAAATGTTTCAGTAAAATTAATACATGGAAAAAACCTAACATTATATGCTATACTTTACACCCTTCCAAAGCAAGGACAGAGGTGGAATGTGCTGCTTTGTATGACTGCTTCATATCATCAAAGGCAGAACATGAAAAGAAATCAACACAATAATTGCTCTCCATGAGCAATGTCCCTTACCTTCAGTTGTAAACTTAAGAAAAAGAAACAAAAAATAAACTATAACATTTCTTTTTTTTCTCCCCAGAACAGCAGAAAACAAATGACCTTTTCTTTTTGCAATTATTAGGTAACTACATCAAAGTGGACACCACTTATTGTTGACTCTTTTTGTGTTAAACATCTTCAAAGAATTACTTATTAACTACTACAATATATCTTCCTTATTAAGAAATTTTTTTTAACAGAAGCTTTTTAATATTATGTCTTAATCTGGATTTATAAGAGGCTTCCTCATAGAGGAATTAGATAAGCCAGTCTGGTTTAAAAGCAACAGACCATTTTAATATTTAGCATGTTTAGGGGAAAGCCAAAAAAAAACCCCAAAAAGGCCATGTGACTTAACTGGAGTCACCCAAGGGAATGGGAAGAAGGGATTTTAAAAAAGGGCTTTATTTAGGGCATCAAATGACCCCTTATCAGGCTATGGTTCTTAATCTTTTCATGTGTCATGGGTGCATTGGAAGAGTAGAAGCTGATGGATTCCTTCCCAGAAGAAATTTTTTTCATTCATAAAATACATAGGACTACAAAAAAAAAACTAGTTATATTGACTTGTTAACTTGTTATCAAACTATTAAAACAACAAAAGAAAAAAAAATATTTATAGGATGCAGATAAAACCTGCAAACTATGGAAGCTCATTACATACCCTCACACTGCAGTTGAAATTAATGATTTCAAAACAAATTGGGAAAAGGGACAAGGAAATAACCATGGATGTTGCCAGAATATCAGATGAGCAGTGAGGATTCAGAATCACCTCTGATTCCTGGGTCTCTGTTTTAGGGAAGGTCAGGCAATTCAGGAGTCATGGAAACCCTGGAGTCTTGACTGTTACTCCATCCATGACATTCAGAGATTTAAAAAGGAGGAAAGGATGAGTACTGGTCCAGTGGGCCTGACTGGTTTTGCATCACTGATGTCATAGGCAGGGAGCTAGCAATTACCTAGAGAACTGGAAGTTTCTAGCCTGTAATGCTCCAAGTAGAGAAAATTCAAATTATGGGTATTCTTTGAAAAAAAAAGAGAGAGATGGTTAAAAGGAGAGATGGGTATTAGTTAAAAAGAGGCATTTCTAATTAATGGATAGTCTGTTGGATGTGGAAAGAGTGGTCCATAAAACAAGATCTTTTCTAGATTATAACATAGATGTGATATTAGAAAGAAAATAAGTCATATTAACAAGTCTTATAAAGCATTCCTTATGTGCCAGGCACTGGGGGAAACACCACTAGAATATAAAAACAACCAGAAAAATAGATAGTTCCTGCCCTCAAGGAGTTTACATTCTAACAGAGGAAGACAACACATAAAAATGAGCTAAGGGGATAGAATATAAAAATACTGGGTATGGGAGACTCAGGAGAAAATATAGGATAGCAGCCCAGAAAGGAATGAAGACAAAGCTAGCCTTAAAATATAGATTTTGTGAGAAACCCAGTTAATCAGAGAGAGTTCTCAATGGCAGAGGGTATTACTCTAATCAATATTCTATTCTCTGTTATCCAATGCTCAATATATATATATTTTTTATTCCTTCCTGGGAGTGGGGAGGAGGGAGATGTGAACAACAATAGAGAGAAGTCTTCTTATATTCAGAATATGACATCTGAAATTGTAATTAAAATAATCTATTGACATTTTTTTATTGAAGCTTTTTATTTTCAAAACATAAGCAAGGATAATTTTTCACTATTGACCCTTGCAAAACCTTGTGTTCCAATTCCCTCCTCCCTTCCCATTACTCTTTCCCCTAGATGCTAAGTAATCCAATATATGTTAAACATGATAACAATATATGTAAATCGAACACAGGCATTCTAATGACATTTTGTTTTTGCTGAGGCAATTGAGGTTAAGTGACTTGCCCAAGGTCCCACAGCTAGAGAATGTTAAGTGTCTGAGACCAGATTTGAACTCAGGTTCTCCTGACTCAAGGCTGGTGCTCTATCCACTGCACCACCTAGCTGCCCTGCTAATGACATTTTTAAGATGATTTTTTTTTAAACTAGGGTCAGTTAGGTAGCACCAGGCTTGAAACCAGGAAAATCTGAATCCAAATTAGATTGCAGACACTTATTAGCTTTGTGACCCTGGGCAAGTCACTTAATCCAGTTTTCCTCAGTTTTCTCATCTGCAAAATGAGCTGGAAAAAGAAATGGCAAACCATTCCAGTATTTTTACCAAGAAATCCCCAAATGGGGTCATGAAGAAACAGATATGACCAAAATGACTGAAAAACAAAAAAATATAGACGTACAAGTCCTCTTCTTTTTCCAGATTTTATATTTGTATATATAAAGCAAAGAGAGGGTTTTCTTTTGCAAAGTTACATGCATATGTGGAAGAGCCAGAATTTGAACTCAGATCCTCTGACAATAATTTCTCACTGTTTCCAGAATATGCCATTTGTTCTTTTCCCTGCTATACACCAAAAAGAGCATACATATAGAACAGAAGCTATATTTTTTGTTCTGCCATGTAAAGAACATATTCAGTTCACATTTAGCTTTGGAGTCAAACTCCATAAGAACTACATACACTTTCACTTTTGCTACCTTTATATTTCCTCCAACCTCTCTAATACTGCTATTTAGAGGAATACTTATCACTTCAAGGTTCTTATTATATTTAAAAAACTTTCAATATCATGTTCTCTATCATCTCAGGCACCTTTATTACCAAGCTAAAAATTATAGTTACCTTCAGTAAATTTTCTTCCCCACCCAGTCTATCACTAAAAAATAATAATCTATGAAAAGCCTAAAATCTAGTCCATTCTCTATATTCTAAAAGTAAATTTAATATTTAAATCACTATAATCTTTCTTTGTTTACTGGCTTCTATCTTTTATAAACCATCTAACCATATCATTAAGCAATGTTTATATTCACAATTTTCCTTCTCATTCTCCTCAATTCCCTTCAAATCTAGTAAGGCTAGATTTCTTACTCTTCCTTTTTATATATAATAATTTTATATATATTATAATATATATTTATATATAATAGAGTTCTTTTATAAAGATTACAAACTATTTCCACAATGAATCACGTGCCTACCTCAGCTTATTATTTTCCTATAAAAACAAAAACAACTACCTTTTTATACTAGATTTTCAGAGAAAGTTATAATACTCATCCATTGATGCATAATTTCAAACTTCATTTCTTTTTCCATCTTCAAAGGTTTTCAAACCTTTGAACTAAGTAAAGAAGAATGAAAAGGGAAAATAATCTAGAGCAAAACAACCTTTTTAGTGTCATGGATCCTTCTTTACCTTGTGAAGCCTATGAATCCCTTTCTCAGAGTAACATTTTTTTAATACATACAAATTTAAATACATAGGTTTATACAAGAAACATTTTTCTCTGAATTTGTATGAATTTGTATACTCTTGCATGTGAGATTAAAATTCATAGATTAAAAGAAATATTTGTTTTTTCTCCAAAACATGGTTAAACAGCATGAAATAAAAATGCATGTCTTTAAACCTGGAGAAGTAGATAAGAATTGATAATGTTAACATATGGCTTTGTTTGCCTTATAACATAAGCCTGAAAAAGAAAAGCATAACTTGGACTCCTATAAGTTTAAAGCCCAAAGCCTAGATTTCTTACTCATTTTTATGTATAATAGTGTTCTTTTATAAAGATTACAAACTATTTCAACAATGAACCAATACCTATCTATGCAACAAACAATGTTTGATTTAGAGAAGCATTTTAAAAAATCATCTTATTCAATTTGAATATTTTGTCATCTATTAAAAAATAAAACCAATAAGGAATTAATTAATGAAACATTAATGTTAAAGTAACAGCCTCTGCATATAGATCTTCCTGGGAGACATTTTAAGAGGTTATTTTGTTATATATGATTTCTAACTTTTAAAATAAATGTTCATATCAACCAATTATAGGTGGTAATAATTAATGAGAGCCTCACTATTGTTGTGTAAAAACATATTATACTGCATTATACCTTGACAGATTACTACTCAGTGATAGCTATTAGTAAGCCTTCCTAGGCACTCTCAAATTATTCACACAACAGTAATTAGGTGTGTGGATTTGCAACTGAAATGAAAAACACTTCACACTATTTGTCTTGCTCTGAATAAAACTGTCATTATAGCACACTGTAGACTTTTTTTGTGTTTCATAATAATGCTGCATGTTTTGTTCATTATCTTAATGAATTAAAGATAACAGATACACAGACTTCTTCAATTCTTTAATACTTTCAAGTCTCCATATTTTAATCAGTGAGAGTTTTCTCTCCTCAAATTTCTTACAACATTCTTACATAAACACACACACACACACACACACACACACACAAGAAATCATACACAACCCAGTGGTAGAAAAATGGCAGTCAAAAAACAAAGATTGTGTTCTGTAGGAGAATCTCAACCAGTCAGACCAAACTTTTGCCTTACAATTACAATCTAGAATTTAGATTAGTGAATTGACCAAATAGGTTGGAGGTTTCTCAGGTCAAATTCCAGTTCTTGCTAAAGAAAGAGTGAGTTGCAAAACATTGAGAAAACAAGCCACGAAACAAATGATAGTGGATAGCAAGAGAAGAGTCAAAAAGGTGGAGAGGAGACTGTCCCACCCACTTCCACAATCCCTGAAGGATACAATGGAATAATCACAGGAAGATTAAACACCAAACCATTTCTTTTAATGTGCTTTTAATGATGATCCTGAGTTATCATTTTAAAAAGGTGATATGTGCTCATGATGTCCCTCCTATTTAATAAAACAAGGGACTGTTTAACACATATACACAAACACATATATGTGTATATGTACACAGATATACACATATACTAAATATTCCTACTAAAATAAAAGTTTAGGCATAAAAAAGAGGGACAATCTTCAGTTGTTTGAAAAACTCACTCATCTAAAACTTGTGCCCTAGCAATGCCAAATAAAGTATTTTACCATTAAAACACTAAATTCACAGTTCAGGTAAGAGGCACAATTCTTCCCTTAAATAAAAACTAGGATATAATTGTTGAAAAGCTAATTCATCAAGCCATTCTCCAATCGATAAAGGATATGAACAATTTTCAGAGGATGAAATTAAAACTATTTGTAGTCATATGAAAAGTTGCTCAAAATCACTATTGATCAGAGAAATGCAAATTAAGACAACTCTGAGATATCACTACACACCTATCAGATTGGCTAAAATGACAGGAAAAGATAATGATGAATGTTGGAGGGGATGTGGGAAAGCTGGGACACTGATGCATTGTTGGTGGAACTGTGAATGGATCCAACCATTCTGGAGAGCACTTTGGAGCTATGCTCATTAAGTTATCAAACTGTGCATACCCTTTGATCCAGCAACATTTCTATTGGGCTTATATCCCAAAGAAATCATTAAGGAAGGAAAGGGCCCCACATGTGCAAGAATGTTTGTGGCAGCCCTTTTTGTAGTGGCTAGAAACTGGAAACTGAATGGATGCCCATCAATTGGAGAGTGGCTGAATAAATTATGGTATATGAATGTTATGGAATATTATTGTTCTGTGAGAAACGACCAGCAGGACGATTTCAGAGAGGCCTGGAGGGACTTGCAAATGAACTGATGCAGAGTGAAATGAGCAGAACCAGGAGATCATTATATACGGCAACAACAAGACTATATAACGATCAATTCTGATGGACATGACTCTCTTCAACAGTGAAATGTTTCAAACCAGTTCCAACTGGTCAGTGAAGAAAGCCATATACACCCTGAGGGAGGGATATGAAATGTGGACCACAACATAAATTTTCATGCTCTCGATTGATGTTTGCTTGCATTGTGTTTCCTTTATCTGATTTTTCTTTCTTTTAGATACGATTTTTCTTGCACAACAATGATAAGGTTGGAAATATGTATACATATATTCGAATTGTCAAGTATTTTAACATTATTAACATGTAGTGGATATCCTGCCATCTAGGGGAGGGGTGGGGACTGGGGGTAAAATTTGTAACGGAAAGCTTTGTAAAGATCATTGCTGAGGAACTACCCATACGTATGTTATGCAAATAAAAAAGAAAGAAAGAAAGAAAAGAAAAGTAAAGCTAATTCATATGATATTACTATTGTCCAGATATTAATAATAGTGAGGAGGCCTTCCTCTGAAGGAATTCTATACTTTAATAACAGGAATAATTCTCAGTTAGCTTGTATCTATACATAGCATACCAAGTTGACTATTTGATGGATGTCAGTCAAAATAAAATGAATTTTTAAAAATAATTTCAATGAATTTTAATTAGCATCAATTAAATGTGTGATTTAATTATTAGTAATTTAAGTATATGACTATCGATAAGTTGATAATTTAAGTATATTTTTTGGTTATTAATAATAAATTAATAATTTAAACATTTTAATGAGAATTATGGGTAATTCTACAAAAGATATCATTATTGTTGGAATTATATTCATATCTCTGAAGTTCTATCATTAAGATGCAAATGACTGTTGAAAGAGTTTTTAAAGGCTGGTTAGGAAGTGGAGGGAGGAGGAGGAGAAGGACACACATCAGAGATACTAACTACCACTTCCAAGTGGTTTGAATGGTTTGAAATTTCCAAAGCACAACTGAATCCTCAAGGAAGTACAGATTATCCTTCCCCTTTGCTGAACTTTTGAGAGCAAGAGTAGGGTCCAAATGCCAGAAAAGACTTCGTTGGGCCACTGAGCCAAAAGAAGATCATTCAGGCCCTCATAATCCTGCTTTACAATACTTTATCAGAAAGGGCATCCTAAATGTTTCTTCTTGGTTCAGAGATAAGGATATAATTGTCAGAACCCTCTGATTTAAGGTAATCCAACATATAAACTGTTGGCCCTAAACACAGAAGTCTACTAGAGAACAGACTGTCAAAAGAAACTGAAAATTTTACTCCTTTCTTATAATTCTTTCTTTAACTTTTCTGGTATATATTTATTCTGTAAAATGAAACACTAACATTTCTGAATCTGTAACCCCTTCTCCAGCCCCTTACCAAGATTAAGTTGTACTTAGTAAGGAAACCAAATGGTTAATTTTTTTTTGTTTACACTCTTCTTCCTCATATTTATCCATATTAATGGCATTTTCTTTTATTTCTGTTTAATGTGTTAAAATCAAGTATACTTCATAGATCCAGAAGTTGGCAATAATAAAGTGGAATTCCATTGTTCTAATCACTGCTTCTAATGATCATTTGGTTCCATGGATAAAAATCTCATTTCCCGAAAGCCAACTCCTAGTGAAGCTGATGTATTTTCCTCTTCTTTGTCCTGATAAGAAAGCAGGGTATCTGATTTTAAGGATCAGAATGAAAACAATTTCTCTGATTCTCTTTGATGTTCCCAAAGATAGGAAAACACTTCTTCTGCCCTTGTTTCATGTTGCTCAGCTCTGGGAAAAGAATGTCACAGCTTGTGGGAGAGGCAAAGATTGTCAAAGACCTTAATATGACCACCTGTCATCTAGTCAGGAGTCATTTTTAATAAATTGGTCATTCAGTTCTATACCAAGTTGTCAGATGTCTTTATCCCAGCTGACACCAAATAGCATTCAATAGAGATTTGTCTTCCCTGACTCTATAGTTGTCTGTGATATCCTGGAGAATTTGCTCCAATTCGTCATATCACATTTTTTAAAAAATGCAGCGCCAATATCACGGTATCATTTAGAGTTGTGCCTTTTAACAACTGATGGGAAGTACTGCATGATTCCTCTATGGCTGCAGAATCTATGTGTGAAGGTAGGTAAATATAAATTCATGAATATGTGTAAGTATAGGGGATGAGGAGGGGAATGAGGGCATAATTAAAGATTAACAGACAGGAATGGTTCCTTCTCTATTTTCTTCTTGAAATGACAAGTTTTACAAAAGCAGACTGACATAAATAAAAGTTCACACCTTTAGAAATTTTAAATATAAAAATTAGAGTAAAATGGAAGGGGATTTCACTACTCTAGAGTAATATTTGTTAACCCAACAAGGGACAGAGATAATCATGAAAGGTAATTTTAAAAAATAGAAAATTTCAATTACATAAAATTAGAGTTTAGAAAAACACAATCAGTTCACAATCCTGTGAACTGAGGATTAATCTTTGTATCAACTGCCTCTGCTAAAAACTAGTTATACTAGATATCATACTAGATACTAGATGGATACTAGATACTAATATAATAGAGAACAGAAAAGTAACACAAATGCCATTCTTTAAAAATAATGGCAACAGATATAAACCAACAGTTTCCCAAAGAATTTCACACTAACCATATAAAATATTTCTCTTAATCATTAATAAGACAAATGAAACAATCATGAGGATTCATATCACCCTGCAAACTTACAATCATGAGGAGGGTAGATAGAAAGAGTAAAGCTGAGCAAATTAATAATTAATAATTTATTGATGGAAGTGAATTGAGTCAAATATCCCGAATCTGGAATGATGCAAGAAAAGTTATAAAATTGTCAATATGTTTAATTTAAAAATCACATTGTTGGATACATGTGTAAGAAGCTAAGACACAGACAAAAAGATCTCATATGTGCCAAAACACTCAAAACAGTATTTTTTTTTTGTGGTAACAAATATCTGGAAACATGGTGAGTACACCAACGATTGAGGGATGCTAACAGATATCTGACTATTTATTATATATTCTACATATAATACACATTACATATTATATATGTTATAATATATATTACATATATATAATTACATGTATTATATAATATATATTGTGCATTTTAAGAAAAAAAATAACAATAAGTTTGGGGAATGGCATTACACCTATGATTTCACTGATGTAGGGCACATTAGGTACAGAAAATTTCCTCTATCAATGCAGGTAGGAAACCTCTCCATAACTTTTAATTATCTAGAACACTGGGAGTTAAAATGACCTACCCAGGGTAGGAAATATGTTTTAGAAGCACAACCTACTACCTCCTGATGCTTTGAGAGCAGGTCTCTCTCCACTCTCCCTCCACATCTGTAAAGAAATGAAAAATGTGAAAAAAAAAACTGACACAGAGCAAACTAAGCAAAACCAAGAAAACAATACATATAAGTGATGACAATAATGTAAATAAAAAATAATAAAACAAAATGAACATTGTGTAATTCCTGGGCCAAGGAGAAATGCAACACTTTTTCTTCTTTAGAGTAATGGAGGGTGGGGGGAAAATAGGGATATTGGTTGTGGAACAGCTTGTTTTATGTAACTATTTTTTTAAACTATTAACAGAAAAGCTTACTGAAGGGGTGTGTGTGTGTGTGTGTGTGTGTGTGTGTGTGTGTGTGTGTGTGTGCTTTCCAGGGGAAATGGGGACAGTGTAAGTACAGGAGATATATCCAGAAATGAGAATGATTTGAAACTCAAAGGCATCAACAAAAAGAAAGGTGAGGGAAAAGAAAGGGAGGAGAAAAGAGAAGAAGAGAGAATAGGGAAAGAAAAAATATATAGAGAAAAGGAGGACAAAGGAAAGGAGGGTAAAAAGGAAAAAATGGAAAAATACATTGGATGCAATAATATTTAAATATATAATTTGTATAAAATCTATTTTTATACAGGATTTGAAAACAATCATAGGATAGGCCACTTTTTCATTTTATATAACCTATTAGTTACCTCTTCAATACTATTCCAGATGTGTGCAAATACTGAAGAGCATGAATTGTCTTTTCTATTTGTGTCTACAGTACTTTGGACACAATAATCATTTAATAATAATGTTGCTATAGCAACATTAATAATATCTAGGTGCTACAGTGGTTAGAGGGATGGATCTGGAGTTAAGAAAACCTCTAAGTACAAATCTGGTCCCAAATTGTTGTTGTAAAGTCAATTCAATCAAATCTGATTCTGTGACCCCATCTGGGGTTTTCTTGGAAAAGATAAGGGAATGGTTTCCTATTTCTTTCTCCAGCTCATTTTACAAATGAGGAAATGGAGGCAAATAAGATTAAGTGACTTGCCTAGGATCACACAGCTAGTGTCTGAGAAAGGATTAGAAGTTAGAACTTTCTGACCCCAGACCCTGTACTCTATTCACTGTACTAGAAACTGGCTTTGCATTTCTGCTCAAGTCACTTAAACTCTGCCTGGCTCATTTTACCCATTTGTGAAATAGCGATAATAATAGCACCTACTTCCCAGGGTGGTTGTGAAGATAAAATAAGTAAAAAAAAATTCTATTTTTTTTGCAATTGTATTCTATTTTCCCAAATACATCCAAAGATAATTTTCAATATTCACCCTTGCAAAACTCATGTTCCAAATTTTTCTCCCTTCCCAAGATAACAAGCAATCCAATATAGATTAAACAGTTCTTCTAAATATATTCCTATGTCCATCATACCAAGCAAAAAAAATCAAATAAAAAGGGGAAAAAACATAAGAAAGAAAAGCACACAACCAATCACCAAAAAAAGAAAGTGAAAATATTATGCTTTGATCCACATTTAGTGTGCATAATTCTCTCTAGATACAGATGGCACTTTTCATCGCAATTCTTTTGGAATTTCTTTGAATTGCCTCATTGTTGAAAAGAGACAAGTTCATCATATTTGATCATCACATAATCTTGTTGTTATTGTGCACAATATTCTCTTGGTTCTGTTCATTTCCCTCAGCATCAGTTCATGTCTTTCCAGGTTTTTCTGCTCATTATTTCTTAAAAAACAATAATATTCCACTATGTAATAAGTAAAATTTGTGAAGCATTTTGTGAACCTATACAAGTGTTAGATATTATTATTAAATATTTCATTGATTAATATGGTAGGTTACATATAGTAATTTACATACAGTGGATTAGCTTACTTAACCCTCACAACAACCCTATGAGATAGACAAAGAACATACTATTTCTCTCCATTAGAGATGAGTAAAATGAAATTCAAACAGTTTAAGTGACTTGCCCAAAGTCATACAACTAAAAAAGAAAAGAGCTGGAATTTGAACTCAGGTTTTATGAACTTAAAACCAGCGTTCTTTTCTACTAGATCACAATTATCATATACTGTTTTACATGCCCAGCTCTAGGACACACAAGACTTAATCAAATCTTACTGTTGATTATTATGATGATAGTAATTTAAGAAGCCACAGGCATCTATTTGTAGGAAATGTACTTCTTTCCACAGAAATTTCCAGGGGGAGAAAGAATCTATATGAATATATCTTAATATTGTTTTGAGTCTTCTGCCTGGATTGCTAAAGAAATCTTTTTTTAGAGTAATTCTTCTTAAGGACTCCAGCTCTTAAGGACAGGGATCATTTTCTTGACTGTGTACTAACCACCAAGTTACCTAAAAAATAACTTAACTAACAAAAGTGTCTTATTTAAAGAATAAGTTATCCTTAATTCCACAAAGCAAGGAATATAAACAACTATTTTAAAAAAATGCAAGCACTAAGGAACAATTTGAAAACATGATCTAAATCAGCTTACTAAGACAAATTTGAAAATTAGCAGAACTCTACAGAGTTTCACTAACTTTGTCCAGGATTACCCAAAAAAATGGGATACTAAGGAAGGGAAAAATGAAATATATCTCCCTCTTCATGGAAGAAAGTGGGGGACCAGGAATAGACTATTAAATTTTTTGTTGTAGTAAATATTTTTGCTTAAGTGTTTTTCTTTGAAGGTACTGCTTAGTCTGTCATAAGAAGAAGGACATGGCCCAACGAGAAACAATACATATTTAGAGATATTATTGTCAAGTAAACAAAGACATCTATAAAACATTTTTTAAAATTGTGTCATATTGACAACTTCTGAGATAGTTTATTCCCTAGAAAATCCTATTTGGTATATTTCTTTTACCAGTCATTGCTGATGCATTATCAAACATGTACAAGAAATTTTTTATTTCTTCTCTTTTGATGTGAATGTTGATCCTAAATAATTTACTGATTTTTGTTTATCTTTCAAATCTCCCAGACATCACTGAAATTAAAACAGATTTATCAGATTTTTATTTGTAGACTTAAAAATTAGATAGCTGTCTTTCTGGGGTATCACTTTAATGAAGCTAGAACCCTCAAGGTCCTTTCTAATCACATTCTTTTTTGATAACTTCATGATCAAAATACTTCACCTGCATTTTTGGAGACAGTTTGTTCCCCTTTGCCTCTTAAAATAAAAGCATTATTTATAGAAATCAGGATTTCCTTTCCCTGCAGAGGTTACATCTCAGGGAAATTAGAACAGTAAAATATTTACAGTGACTTTGGCAAAGATTCTCACTCCCAAGTATCACTGCTTCCCTATATAGTCACTGTTGATCTCCATAGGTCTAGTTCTCATCCCATGGGACTATGAGAATTTCCATAGTCACATCAGATAAGTATCTGACCATATCACTTAACTCTCTTGGAAACTCTATTAAACAATAGAGACATACCAAGCATGTAACTATTGCTTATTCACAGAAACAAGGGATACAATACTCTCTCTCCCAAGTGGGTGGGAGCAGGATACAACAAATGAGAAATGAGCAATTTCACATAATTAATGATATAAAAGATATCATCAATGTAGGGGTAGGAAAAAAAAGACTCAAGGCTGAGGGACAATGGAAGAACAATTTAATTGTTCTTCTGGAATCCCACAACATCAGGAGAACAAAGGAAACTCCCTAACACATTGTGAGGTCAAACCTCCTGCCCCAAGCTGGACAAGAGTTGTACAGAATGCACAAGCATTTCCGTGAGTTTTTAATCCAAGCAGCTAGGTGATTCAATGGGTAGTGTGCTGGACTTGGAGATAGAAAGGGTCTTACTAGCTGTGTGACTATGGCTAAGTCACTTAATCCTGTTTGCTCAGTTTCCTCAAATGTAAAACAGAGATCACAATAGTACCTAACTCTTTGGATTGCTATGAGGATAAGTGAGATAATACATGTAAAATGATTATTACAGAATCTGACAGATGCTCAATAAATACTTATTCCTTCCCTTCCTTTCCTCCCTCTGGCTATCTACATAGTTGGAAGAAATATCAACATCAACAAAACAAATGTCATATAACAGTACTGGTGAATTAGAAGGAACTCTAGAGAACATATGATTATTCCATGATGTTCCACAGTTTTTAATTTCCAGATGAAAACTCATGCAATTACATATATAATTATCAAAACCATACTTAGAAGAGTATATCTAGATATATAGAGAAGTAGGTGTCTAGATATACTTATCTTTGAATGGATTTCCTATAGTTAATTACATAATGATTCATTCCATTATTTTGGAAAACAATTTTAAAAATGTACTGAATACATTTAACAAAATTAAATGTATTTGGAAGAAAGATGGGCAGGATATTGTGATCAAATGATCCTGGCACACCATACCACCCAATTGATGAAATCACAGGTGGTACAGGTCCCAGAGACAATCATTTGTTAAGGTGTACTGAACAAAGTACAAAGACACATAAACAGGTAACAATGATGCCCTTTTACAAAATGTAAAGAAGTTTTCTCTTATGCAATTAAAGGGCAGGTTGCCATTAGGTGGATAAAGTGTATCCATTTCCCAGTTTGTCTTTAAAACACTGGCTTGTAAACTCTGGAGTCAGACTAGGCAGGAAAGCTTTATGGACTGTGATCCCAGGTAGCACTTAAGAGCAACAAGAGTTCCTAGCCTTTTCCCTTATACCTGTCTCTGCACGCTGTTTTGCATTGGAACTAATCTTCCAGTACAAGACATGACACATAGCAGGGAGGAGAGAGATTGCAAAGGAAATTCTAAGAGACACCCACAGCAGGAGAGCAGAGGCAGTCATGAATTCGAGATGTAAAGAGACATCAGGTACCATGCTGTGTGAGGAGCCAGCTAAGTGAACTTTTCAGCACTCCCTCTGAATCTGGAGGAAGCAGCAGGAGAAGGAAGGTAGGTCCTGCTTGCCAAAAGCATGAGCTTTCCAAGGCCAAATATATTCCCTCCATATGTACCTCATGACCAGTACACTTCATATATGGATGCAATCTTCACCCTGCTGTTACATATGTATGTAGGAGATTAACTCACAGTTTTATGGAGAAAAGAGCTTGCAGCATACGTCCTAAGTACATCTTAGTAAATGCCTTTGCTTTGAGATAGTTCTATCTCTTGGCTGACTATTAAAGGTAAGCACACCCGTGGAGACTTGTGGAGGTCTCTGAAGCGGGGGTAATGGATGCTCCTTTGAGGCACCTGATTAGTGAGTAGGAATATTTGCCAAAGTAGGCAGTACAAATAAACATCCGGAGTTTCACTTCTGGAATCCAGCAAGTCCCATTTACTCTTGTAATGTTAATCTAGAGCAAGTCTTTTTTTTTTTGTAGTCTTTCTTCCAACATATATTGACTTGATATTAGGAATCTTTCTAATAATATTATATAGAAATATTTTAATTCAATTATTCTTAATATTATAATATTAAATTAATTAGGTTAATATTATAATATTAAAAATTTAATATTCACCACTATATGTAAAGCCTAAAGACAAAAATGATACAGTATCTGCCTTCAAGAAGGCATTTTGTAGGAAAGGTTAGGCAGTGGATTAAACATATACACAAATAAATACATAAACAATACATACAAAGTAAATAAAAATTTCAGGTGGGAGAGTAGTAACAACTATGAGGAAGGAGAAATCAAAACAACCTCATCCTCCTAAAATTATTCTTTATTCTTATTTATTTATTTATTTATTTATTTATTTATTTATTTATTTATTTATTTTGCTGAGGCAATTGGGGTTAAGTGACTTGCCCAAGGTCACACAGCTAAGAAGTGTTAAGTGTCTGAGGCCAGATTTAAACTCAGATTTTCCTGACTTCAGGGCTGGTGTCTATTCACTGCATCACCTAGCTGCCCCCTACTATTTATTCTTGATGTTAAAATTGACCCAAATCTTTTATTGGTAACCATTTTAATGGTAATTAGACACAGAGGTATAGTGTAATACACTTTGTCAACTTGAGTTACAGGATGATTTGTTTTCAATCATTTTTCCAACCTAATTAATAAATATTTTTTAAACTTTATTTCTCCTTGTTGTTGTGTTCATTCTTCATTTTCAAAGAGGATAAATGATGTCTTTACTTCTGTGTGAACTGGATATGCCATGCACCTTCCTAGCTTTGTTCCAGTATCTTTAGAGTTTATACATCAAGTTAGAATCTTTTGTGCATAAAGTACCTAACTTCACATAAACTGTCTCCTTTTCCTTCCTCCTTCATCCACCTTTTCTTGCAAAAGTGGAATTATAGAAAGGAAATTGCTTAAAGCTTGGGAATCAGGAAAAAATGCCTCTACCTAGTAAGCACCTTTCCCCCATCCAGATGTTGCACCTGGAAAGAAGGTTTGGGAGACTACCGCTACTATTTTCTTAAAAGTGACTCCCCAAATTCTCTCTTTGAGTACTCTGGCAGTCAACTAGTTTAGATCAAGAGCACCTTAGCTGTAGGGTGCCTCCAATGTCTACATCTTAGTTTAGCCTGAAGAGATTTCTGTTAAAATAACCCCTCAGTTTGGTTCTTGTCAATCTTGAATTATTAGAAATACCAAGTACTTTAAGGAGATATGTAAATCAGTCACTGGTTATCAGACCTCAGTATTTCCACACTTTCTCATCCATTTTTAATGAACATCTACTGTGAATGATGTTCCTGTTCTTAAGATATTTGCAGTCTAGTTGGGAGATAAAAATTAAGAGACAATATACTTAAATGTCAGTTTCAGGAAACAAGGAAAATGATGTCAAATGAAAGAAGAACAATGATAGTTCCCACATAAGCCCAGATGAATTAGACTAATACTAACTTTTTGAGGAGTCCTTTGTCATTCAAAAAAGAAGTTACACTGCTGCATATCAGACCAACACAATTCTTTTCTCCAAAACTTTAGCTTTTAAAGGTATATCAGAATAGTTTAGATCAAGAGTTTCCCAGGGTTCAAAGAAAGATATCATTCTGTCAAGATGCTGCTGTCCAAAAATGTGTGCAATCAGGCACCAACTCAATTCTGTAGAGCTGCCATCCCCATCAACAGAAATGATGTATGCCAAAATAAATCCCCTAACCTCTATTCTCTTCTCTTCTACAGTAGCAGAGATTACAGGGGAGATAGCATTTGCACTTACCATCAGCAAGTGCTAGAAATACCAGGCAACTGCTAGAAAGAACACTGAGCACATGTCAACAGAGCTAAGCAAGTCACTCGTGCCACCTAAATAAGTCACTGAATTTTCCTACATTTCAAAATATAAGATATTAATGTCTAGCCTTTTGTGTTAGGAGCAGTATATTAAAGATCTACCCTATTAAGTTTAAGCTAGTTTTCCCCTCTCCCCCAATAAAAGTTACTAAACTTGTTTTTGAGATTTAATTGAGTAAGGGGACTAAAATTCATGGTTAACTGAATACAAAACTGGGTAAGGGGACTAAGATTCATGGTCAACTGAGTAGAAAAACTGTCAGGACACAAGAGAATGGACTCAGGCTTCAATCTACAGACCCAGTAACAACTATACCATAAAATTCTGCTCAAGCGGATCAATGTTTTATCCTCAGTGAATATTCTTTCCCTTCTTTCCATATTCCCCCCCCCAATATTGCTAAGTAAAACTTCTCTTAGATTAACTACGAATGTCTTACCTTATTGCAATATTGAATTTAAACTACCAGCCTAGCTTGAGTCAAGTCTGGGTGTGATGAAGTGTTCTATAATTGCTACTGGGAAGGCTGAGATTGAATCCAAAGCTTAGGAACTCCAAACACGAGTGGGTATTCACACCAAATCCACCATCACTATAGTTAGTCCATAGTCACTATGGGAGACCATTGGGTCACTGAAGGTGGTAAAAACCAGCAGGAATGAGAAATAAAGCAGATAAAAGCCCCTGTGTTGATCAGTAATGAGGTCAGGCTACTAACCAATCATTGATTGTACTACTGTCTTGGGTGAGAAAGGGACACACATATTTTTAAAAATAAATAAATCAATGCTATAATTTAAAAATAAATAAATCAATGATATAATTAAGATGAAGAATTCAGAAGGGCTGGATACCAAGGCAAACATGTATTTTTATTTTATAGCAATGAATAGCTTACCCTCTTCCAAAACTATTAGCTTAAATGTTAAGATTTAGTATTAAGATTCAATGCTAAAAATTGTTCTTGATCACAGAAAACAAGCCATTTACTAAATGCTTACCATTGGCCAGAGACTGCACTAAGTAGTGGGATTACAAATACAAGCAAAAAATAAAAAAAAAATTTTAAAGGCAGTGCCTTCTTTCAAGAGGTTTAGATACCAATGTAAGAAGACAATAAAGAAAAAAGGAAATGATATCCTGGGTGTGGGTGTGGGGATGTATAAAAGCCTATAAAGTCAAATGTTCAGCTATGAAGAAAATGAAGGTTGACTGGCTGGGCAGAACTCTTCCCCTTAAGATTTATCTAAATAAAAAAGCAATAATCAATTATTTATACTGCCAGGGGGAAAAAGCATATATCTCCCAATAATTAGGAAAATAGGTATTGGGGAAAGTATCCATTAATTCATATGGTCCTTATAGCAACCCAAGAAAGCAATGACTTATGAAAGCCATTAGAAGGGAGCTCAAAGAGGTTAAATTAACAATTCACTACCAAGGAATTTAACTCTCACAAGAAAAACAATAGCAGGTAAGTGACAAAGTGCATAGAGCCCCTGAAATCAGGAAGACACAGCTTCCTGAATTAAAATTTGGTCTTAGACACTAGCTGTATAATCCTGGGCATATCACTTAATACTGTTTGGCTCAATTTCCTCATCTACAAAATGAGCTGGAGAAGGCAATGACAAGACTCCAGAGTCTTTGCCAAGAAAACTGCAAACAGGGTCACAAAGAGTTGGACACAACTGAAAAACAACTAAATGAGGAAAAATCATATCCTTATTCTTAGCATGGGAGTACGTTACAATATCTCTTCTATTTTGTTTTGTTTCTAATGAGATCATTACTCATTTCTACTGGCTACACAAGGTAGAAGGTATGACACTAATGAAATAACTTTATCATAACATTTAAAAATAATTTCATTGATATTTTAAAAAATTTATCAAATACATTTCTCAATATATTCCTTTCTTCTCAGAGAAATCCATTTCTTATAATAAAAATTAAATTAAAAAAGATGGGAGAAAGCATTCAGTAAAAGTAGCATCAAAAAAAATTTGATGCCATAAGCAACATTCCAATCCAAAATTCTCCTACATCCTCAAAGTTGGGGGGGGGAGAGATGGTAGTATCTTATGTTTCTGCTTTAAATCACACTTCATCACCATAATTTTCCTCCATTTAAATTCAGCTGTTCTGTTGTTGTTCTTTCTATTTTTACCTTATAGTAGATAGTTTTTCTGGTTCTGCTTCTTTTGGTTTAAATCAGTTTATGTAAATCTCCAGATTTCTTAGAGAATATTGTTATAGAAAATTATTCTTACCACAGAAAATTCTTTTTTACCACATCCATTATTTCTTATAGCCTATCTTACATAAATATAATTTCATTATATTTATATATTTATATTTATATAATTTCATTATATTTATATATTTATATTTATATAATTTCATTATATTTATGTTGTTTATCCTTCCCACAATTGATGGATATATCACATCACATTTAGAAACATTCAGTACAAAGACAACATTGTACACAAAAACAAGATTATGTGATGATCAACTGTGAAAAACTTGGTTCTTTTCAACAATGAGGTGATTCAGGTCAATTCCAATACCAATGTGATGGAGAGAGCCAGAGAGAGGACTGAATGTGGATCACAACTTAGTATTTTCATCTTTTTTGCTGTTGTTTGCTTGTTTTTTTATTTCTCATTTTTTCCTTTTTGATCTGATTTTTTCTTGTGAAGCATGATATTTGTGGAAATATGTATAGAAGAACTGCACATGTTTAACTTATATTAAATTATGTGCTGTCTAGGGGAGGGGAATGGGGGGAAGAGAGGGAGAAAAATTTGGAACACAAGGTTTTTATAAGGGTGAATGTTGAAAACTTTGCATCCATTTTGAAAATAAAAAGCTATTATCAAAAGGAAAAAGAAAAGAAAAGAAACATTCAGTGCAGTTTCCACACAGAATTGATCAGAATCAGGTATTAAGAATCCAAATTAGAGAAAGCCCTAGAGGAAGGAGGCTCTCTAAGAAGGAAGAACTCTTTACATTTGCCAGCTCTTCCCCAAAGACATGCTTGGTTAGAAGCAGGAGATATTGCTAAAATTCTCTTTGATGTTCTTCAGATAACAAACAGTTGAACTCAAAGAGGGCTGCTCAGGTTCTAGAAAAGAATTTTTTAGCTGGGGATAGTGGCCTGACTTCTTATAAATCTTATGGGCAGACACAATACAAGAAAACAATCTCTTCATATTTAACCTTTTTCCTGCATTTCTACTGGCAAATTGTCTGGCCTAGTGCTGGAGTGTTAGCTATGCACTTTGGCTCAAGTGCCTGACACTTATTTCTCATTGCATCACTGAATTGGATAATGAAGCTTCCCTAAGACATAATAATATATCACTTAATCTTGCTTAACTTTAACATCCTTACCTGTAAAATGAGGGTGGTAATAATCGCCCTATTGCACAGGGGTTAAAAAACAAAAACCATACTTTGAAAGCCATATACCAAAATAAATAAATAAAAGTTTAACAAGGAAAAAGGTCTGAGAGTGATCTCATGAGCTTGTTCAAATGATAACTCTCCACCCAGAAGATGCTGAGGAGATAACTTCCTGGAGAATAAGGATATACTAGAAAAGAAAGAACTTGGAACATGTATAATCATGCTGTAATTAAATGCTGGTTTACTAACCATGTGATTGGGTGGAGCCCATTTC
This sequence comes from Myrmecobius fasciatus, assembly GCA_023553655.1. NCBI lineage: Eukaryota > Metazoa > Chordata > Mammalia > Dasyuromorphia > Myrmecobiidae > Myrmecobius > Myrmecobius fasciatus. The sequence continues at coordinate 84,496 of JAJPUD010001743.1, read as the reverse complement.
AATTGGCTATAGAGCTCAACTGACAAACCACCTTTTCACTCTCTTTAAATCTGAGAAAGTCTGGCAATTCTTTCTCAAAGTCCACTGGGAGTTGTATTATAAGAGAAACAACTTCTAACAGATGGCCCTCAGAAATAAACATGGGTTCCTGGACTTTTCAGGTTGAGTTTTCCATTTTAGAGACAGATGTACTGGAGTTTCCCAACACTGGATATCAAATCCCAGAAATTCAGGATTTGGAATCCAATATGGCCAAAAGAACATCAACTCTGAGGATCAAAGAACAATTTTTGGGAGTAACTTCTAGACTCAAATCCTATAATAAGCTGAAATGAATGCTCACTTGGTAATGATATTATTTTCAGAGGTAAATTTAGTGGGATTTTGCAGGAACTGAGTTAAGTTTTTAATATATTTCCATGGTTAGGGAGATGGGACAGGGAAGAGTGATAATGGAGAAAATGTAGGTATATTTGTTTTTATAGTATCATTAAATACCTCCTTTGAAAAAGCTTTGGAAAAGCTACCTGAATACCAGCTTCTTAGAATTCTAGTCACAGCGCCCAAAAAATGAAAGGAAATACAGCTAGTCAATGTTTAATAATGTGATTACTGAGAAGCAAGAGACTAAAATTCAGAGTACCCCAAAAACCTAAGGTGTGATAAAATTAACATGTCACATACTTTGATATGATTTTTAAAATTATTTTTAATGGAATTTTCAATAGTTCAATAAATATTCATTAAGCACGCACTATGCTAAGCACTGGAGATATGAAAAGAGGCAAAATACACTCCTTGCCCTCAAAGGGCTTAAAATTTAATGGATTTCCTCTATGAAGATTTCTGATGGCTAATCCTATTTTCTATAACAAGTAAAACCATACTGGCCAATAATAAGATACTGGTTGATCACCTTGATTATTGACATAATGACAAATTAGATTCTTCCTTTTTTCAGGAAATAATCAAAACCATAAAAACCAAGATAACTTTGCAAAACAAATACATTTAGAAGAAAGAAATTCATCCTATTTGTTGCTTCTCTCTTTCTAATTTCCACTTTCTACTGCTCCACTTTCATAAAAATTGATCAAAGAGCCTTGTAATTAATTAGTTTTTGCCATTTATTTTCTACCTAGAGTCATAGCTAGGGACTGTGTAGGAGGTGCAGGATAAGAATGCAGACTGAAGAAAAAAATCTCTTAGGAAAAGAAAATGACAGCAGGGGAGAGAGAAAAAAATCAGAAGTATGTACATAGACAAATAAGGTGCAGTATATTAAAAAAAAGAAAGAAAACTCGGGGTGGTCATTAATGAGTTGGCTTCACAGTCAGGAAGAAATGGGTTTAAGTAGCATCTGTGATATATCCCACCTATGTAATTTTCCCAACTCCTCTCACTTAACCTTTCAATTCCTTCTCTCTTACTCTTCAAGAGAAGATTAATATTCAACAGAAGAGAAATATTCAAGAGGTAATGGGCTATGTTTTGGGTTTTTTTTTAATTCAAGAAGAAAAACAGGGAAAAAATAACCCAAAATTAGACTGAAAACATATCTTGACTTAAAAAAAATCTTTAATGAGACAAATTCTGGTTCATACTATGAGTAATAAAATCAAGACACTGAGAAGTTCTTGTTCATTTTACCTTTTTCTTAACCAAATGTATCACTTTATCCACTTCTAATGAAGTTTCTTAAGGCTCTTATGTTCACTGTCCACTTGGAGATGAAATCTAAAAGAATGTTGATGGAGGGTGTGGAGTATAATAGGGTGTGGAATGGGAAATATTCCCTAATTTAAGTTAGAATAAGTCAGAATAAGTTAGAATTAAGTTAGAATAACTGATGCCTAATCTTAGCACATTGTGAGACCTAATCTTTCCCTCTAAGAATTAATTTCTTCTTACTACATTGCTACCCTTTTATTTAAACTGTTTAATTGCTCTGCTTGAACCAAGAGTTATTCCTAGAAACCCCAACTTCATCTCTGGCCTTCCAAGACTTCTGTTTGCTTGCTTCTGGACCTTTATCCTCTGGATACATGCTTGATAGGTCCTGTCCCTCTGTCCCCCTGTCCCCCTAATTTATTAGTACCAGAACTCAAAATAGTTCTTTTCCCTTTTGGATCAGGCTTTCTATTTGATCAGCCTGCTGCCACTCACTAGAGATAACAGAAGAACAGAGCAATCTTTGGATTTTTCCCATTATTACACAGCATCATCTTATTTCCACTGTTAAGTTTTCTGTAATGTTACAAGTAGCACTTAGTTCAAAGTACTCTTATGAAGATAAAAAAAAGGACAATCAAATTGTGTGCTGTTCTTTTTTTCGTTTAGTCCTGGCACTTTTAATACCTTTGGTGATTTTCCAGAGTATGTGATTTCATTTCAAAAACATATACAAAGAATCAGTGATTAGGTTTCCAAAAATGACAGACTGAATTTTAACTCTGATAAACTGTTTGCTAAGCTATATTTTAACACGAGCATTTAGAAATGAAGATGCTGTTTGTCAAAAGTCTATTTCATAAATTCTCTTATTTCTACTATTAAGTAGGAATATATCCTATTAGGATATCCTAGGAATATCCTATTAAGGATAAGCACCCAAGGATGGTGTATCACAATGTTTCAAAATATCCAATCTGAGATTTTTTTTTCAAGTATATAGCTACCTCTTAACAATTGTGGCTTCAATGAGAAAAGTCATTAATGCAAATAAGAAAATCACTCAGTTTTAGGTATCATGATGCACTCTTCAAGAAAATAAAAATTACTTCTGAAATATTTGCACATACCATTCATTTAAAGTAATGGCCAAGATTAAGCTTTAGAGGTCCTGTCTAGCTGTGAGACAGCAACATGAAGATCAGAAAGATGGAGACAGAAATCAGACCTAGATCCTTTAGATTTAAAATCTATTATTCTTACCACTATGCTTCATCTCAATTAGGAAAATAATAGAAATCTCAAACAGAGGAACCTTTGTGCCTTGAGCAAGTGGAATTAAAAGGAAAAATAGAAAACAATCTGTCCTTGGGTTTTGTGATTCTGGAAGAGACTGGTCAGGTCACCAAAGAATATGGCCAATAATACAAAGGCATGGCCAATAGTCTCTGATTCTCTAATCCCTCAGAGGCAAGGGGGTGATGAAGAATTATACCCATCTACTAACATGTAGACACCCAGAATAAAGCCCTTATTGTTTCTTCTTCTATATCTATGGCCCAAATGTTCAAATAAATATTCATAATTATTTCCTACTGCTAAACCTATACCCACACATATATGTATGTAGTTGGGTATATAAATATATATATATATATATATACTTTTATATGAATAATTCCATATATGTTAATGTATATGATGTTATTGTTGTCCATCTTTTTTTTTTTGGTGCTGCAATCAGGATTAAGTGATTTGCCCAGGGTCACACAGCTATTAAGTCTAAGGCTGGATTTGAACTCAGGTCCTCCAGACTCCAAGGCAGATGCTCTATGTACCACACCTCATCCTTTGTTTTCAGAGAAACAATGACAGTACAGATGATGTCTTGGCTTGTACATGAAGTGAGGCATAATTGCACAAAGTCATCAACTTTTTCCATAATCATCAAAGGACTGTGAAAAGACAGGAAAGGGCTGGCAATGGCTTAGGATGCAATCAGGATGCATCTGACTAAGCTCCAAGCACTCTACAATACCTGCTTCACTTGCTTCAAACTGTTCTCATCTATCCATTTCACTGGAGAAAGACTTCATGTGCTTAGAGAAGACATCTCCTTCATTACTGATGGGTTTGAAGCTCTCAACCTGATTTAGCCCATCAGCCAAAATGGTTTTACCAAGGTTTGAACACCATACATGCTACAACATCTTGAACTCATAAAGAGCATGAGGTAACCATAGCAGAAAAAAAACACCAAACCTTAACACTAACCCTAAGCAAATCCTAAACCGAACTCAACCATAACCCTAACCCTAACTCTAACCCTAATCCTAAACCCTAACCCTAAATCCTAACCCTAACCCTAAATCCTAACCCTAACCCTAACCCTAAGCCTAAACCCTAACCCTAAATCCTAACCCTAACTCTAAAACAGAAAAAAAAATTAAGAACTGGACTATAGAAAATAAATCAAGAGGAACAAAAAATTAAACGCTATCCAGGAGTCTAAACTCTGACATTCATATAAATGAAAGTTCAGTGAAATCATAAGAATGAAAAAAATAGGGAGGAGGAAAAAAACCATTCAAATCTCCCAAACTCATAAACTCCTCTAACTATTTTTATCCAAGTTCTCTAGGTCTCATATTCAGCTTTGCCATAAGTCTGCAGTGAATTGCTTTTTCTAACTTTTGTTTCATTTTAGTGAGAAGGAAGGCATTTTAAGTGAGAAGGAAGGCATTTTATTTGGTATCATTACATATTCCTTCTCATCTCTTCTTTCAAAAACAAATAAAAACCATACTCCAGTTTCCAGTGGTTTCTATGATCAAGTCTTGTTCCTTTCCTAAGTTCTTCACGTTCCACTGTGTTTCAGAAACATTTTAAGAAAACATAACAGGGGAACAGCTAGGTGGCACAGTGGATAGAATCCTGGTCCTGGAGTTAGGGAAATCTGAATTCAAATTGGAACTCAGACATCTGACACTAGTTATGTGATCCTCCAAGTCACTTAAACCCAAGTGCCTTGCCAAAAAACAAAAACAAAAACACAACAGGAAAAGTTTCAATATAATAATTTAACTAATTTACATTTTAGGTTGACTTCTTAAACTATGCTTTAAGGTAACAATGATATATATATATATGCATATATATATATATATATATATAGTGTGTGTGTATCTGTGAATATGTATGTATGTAAATATATATGCCCACACATAGATATGTTTTATATGCATACACACACATATAAATTTTTAAAAAAAATTTCTGTTAGTAGAATGGTTCTTTGAACCTGCTGAGTTTAATTTCAGAACTGAGCTGAAGGAAAAAAACTTCAGGCTGTTTCACTTAACTGTACTACAAACAAATTCATTCACAGTGGAAATTATTTCATAAGTATCAGGAAATTGGAAAGCTTGTCCCCTTAATTGCCTAGTTATTTTGCTATTGGGCAGGCCTAGAACCCTGCTAAGGTGACCCTGCTATCTATCCTCACAGATAATAAAACAAATTTGGTCTGGTTGATGGAAAAATGGAAGAATTATGGAGTCCACAAGGAGTCTACAAGGTTTGCACTGAGTAACTAGGTGATATAGGGCATAGAACCCTGGGCCTGGAGTCAGTAAGAGTTTGATTGCCACCTCTGACACTTACTAGATTTGTGACCTTGAGCAAGTCACTTAAGCGCTACTTTAGTACTATAAAATGAGGGCAATAATAGCACCTGCTTCCAGGATTGATGTGAAGATCTAATGATATAATCTGTAAAGTGCCTGATATATTGATCTGCTACATAACTATTACATGTATTTTGCTATGTAATAATATATAAATATATTATGCATATATTATAAATATGCAAATATATAATAGTCGCTATATAATAAATATTTATAGATATATAATATTCACATAGTATTTATATATATGCTACATAGTAGATATATGTTACTTATTATTATTTTTACATGGCATTCTTTTCTTCTACTCTGCAGTCCACTGATACTAGCCCCCTTCCTGTTACTTTAACTGACTAACTTGTAGGTTTTCAGTGCTTTTGTTTCCAATTCTTTACCCTTAGGAAAACAGTAAAAATTTGATACCCTTAACAAATTGAATAAAACTCATTTGTGCCCATATAATAAAGCTTCTGGTAAACATTCTTTAAGAACTTTGGTTAGAATTGTGACAAGAAAGGCTTTATCTCCTGAAAATAATTTCAAAATAGAGCAAGAAGGAAAGACTTGAGAAGGTCTAATACGGTTTTTAAACTACCCTTCTAGCTGGAAATAAACAACTAGAGGTACAGGGCCTAGAGTCAGAAAGAATTGGGTTCACATTCAGTCTCAGGTGGCTTGATCTAACTATGTTGGAGAGAAATTTGGAACTATGTTCAAAAGGGCTATAAAACTGTGTACATTCTTTGAACCATCCATAGGTCAACTTCCGAAAGAGAATTTTTTTTCCCAAAAAAAGGGGAAAAGACCTATACATTAAAAAAATACCAGTGCTTTTAATGGTGGAAAAGAATTGATAATTGAAGAGATGTCTATCAATTGGGAATGGTTGAACATGGCATGATATATGATTGTAATGGAATAATGCTATGCTATAAGAAATAATAAGCAGGATGTTTTCAGAAAAGCCTGGGAACACTTACATGCACTGATGCAAAGTGAAATGAACAGAATCAGGAGAATATCATATATAGAATCAGCAATATTATATAATGAATGACTATGAATAACTTAAGATATTTTCAGCAAACAATGATTCAAAACATTTTTGAAGGAGTTATGATGGAAAATACTATTTATCTCCAGAGAAAGAACTGATTGAATCTGAAGAAGACTAAAGCATATTTTTAAAATTTCATTATTTTTAGGGGTTTTTGGTCAGCATTTTCTTTTGCAACATAGTTAATATGGAAATGTTTTACATGACTCCACATGTATAATCTCTGTCGATTGCTTACTTTCTTAAGGAAGGGGGAAGGGATGGAAAGAGGGACAGAATTTGGGACTGAAATTTTTTTTAAATGTTAAAATTTTTGTTTATATGAAATTATGAAAAAATAAAGTAAAAATTAAATGTTAAAAAAATTTAGTCTCTGACACTACCGTGATCCTAGGCAAGGAATATAACTTGCTGGCCTCAGTTTCCTCTGTTGAAAAATGGGGATAAAAAACCTTTTTTAAAGGTTGCTGTGAGGATCAAATGAGATGAAATATGTAAAATACCTGATGTACAGTAAGCATTGTACACATGCTTATTCTCTTAACCCTTTCTTCCTTTTTCTGGACTCATACTGAACCCTTTCCCATGCCCTGTGTTCCAGCTAATCTGAAAACTGACTTTTCATTAGCAATATTTTCATCATTCCACACCAGGTGTAAAATCTCCCCATATACTATGTTCCTTCCCCTTCCCACAAAACCCCAAATTCCATTTCCATATATCATATACTTAAATTCATAACTTTTTTGTCAGCTCTTTTTTGAAGAAGCTTCCCAGCCTCCCTTTCCCTTGTTAAGTGATCCTCTCCTTCCTCAAATTCATCATAATACATTTTCCCTAGATCTTATACTCTCTTGTATAATACTGGTTTTTGGTGTGATATTTTTATCTGATCCATTTTTGTTCCCCTAGAACAAAGCACAGTGTCTTCTATAATATAGCTTAACAAATACTCCAGAACACTATTTCCTAATACTAATTGTAAATGCAAGTGTATTATACTTGACTACATAGCACCAGAAGTATATGAAGAGGCAGAAGAGACCTCCTCCTTTTTAACCCAATGCTCCATATCTCCCATTCTTTACTTCAATGAATTCAGAACTCCTTCCCCTCTTTCTTAATCACTCAAGTACTCAAGGCAATCCTATTTGAGGGAAGAGGGACATCAAAAGCAGCAAGTAGTTACTTTAAAAAGAAAGAACAAAATGAAGTACAACATAAGAAGGATGTGTTAGAGAACAGAATACAAGATCTTTACCTTTGCCATTTTATATTCTGCTAATGAAAACTAAAAGAGGAGAGACCAAGGACCTCACAAAAGCCAACTTCAAATATTTTAATGGTTATTCTAGAGAAGAGGAACAGGGATGTTTTGTTTAGTTCCCAATATCAGACATAGCACCCATGAGGGCAAGTAACATAGTGCTAGCTTCCAAGTCAATATAAAAAACTTTCAAACTTTTAGAACTAGCCACAATGGTCCATATTTCTTCAAAAGATAGGGAGCTTCCTAACATGGAAGATTCAAATTCAGATGTATATCCAGTATCAGGAAATTCATAACTTTAACCATACCTTCCATCTCTATGATTTCATTAGTTTATAGTTAAATAGCATTAGGGAAAATTTCGGTCCTGATTATAGAAAATTAGCGTTGGATTATGTATTACAGATACTGGAGGCCTAATGAAGAGAAAATAAAACATTTCAATTGGCTATGTAAAAGTAACATGAATTACTGTGACTTAAAAATTATTTATTATTCTGCCCAAGTACCATATAGGACAATAAAATTATCTGTTGCTAAACTTAAAAAAGAAATTTGACTACAAAAGTAAACTCTAAACATATATATTAAGTATGAACTAACAAACGAATGGTCATTTGTACAACTCTTTAAAAATTTTCAGGGGTCATTGCTGGCACCCTTAACTTACCTTAAGATCTGCATCAAGTTACTTAACCTTCTTTTTGGGGTCATTGTCATCAATGGAATGGCAAACTGTGGAATCTAATTTTCTTAGATTTTTAAAAACAAGATGGATTAGAATCTATTGTGTTGAGAATTTTTGATTTTGCATGAAAGCAAGGGGAAAGGCTCCATGGTTTTTCATGATGTCATCCATCACAGGCTTCTTTATTTCAGATTATAGCTAAATTTAAGTGTTGGGAACACTAATACAGTGCTCCCAACACACAACTAAGTAACTAGTAATCGGTAAAGATGACAATGAATGAAATTGAATAGAAATGGCCTGTGCATTACTTCAGTTTCCCCTTAGCTACCATGTCATAATAAAACCAGTGAGCTCATAGATGAAGACGGAATCCTAGAGCTGAGTGGGACCTTGGTGATTGGCTACTGCAAAATCTTTCACTTTACATATGAGGGCAAAAAAAGGGAATTGTCCTACTTACATTCTCCTAGAGAAAAAGCCATATACACAATAAACACAAGATAATTTTGAGGAGACACTAATAGCTGGAAAGCATGAGGAAAAACTTTAGAGAGGAGGGGGCTTGATAGAAAAGAGCCATTCTAAGAGACTTTCGATGATGGGGAACATATTCCAGGCATGGAAGAATGTCTCTGCAAAGGTATGGAGATAAGAAGAACAGAAATGTTTTTCAATGGAAATTATAATAAAAAATATGTTCTCATAGGTTGTCATTGTTCTTAATATTTGTTGTTGTTTTGATCTTTTGTTGTCTGTGTTTAGTTGAGCATAAAAAATTCTTCCACAAAAATAACTTGTCTTTCAGCTAACTGCTCCAGGCAGATTATTAAATAATTATAGTAAGTGTTAGATTTTCATTTAAAGAAGAAAACATTTGCCTTTTAGAGGATTTCAGTACAATTGCTTCTAAATTTCAGTGCCAAGGTCCTATTATATATCATCAGGAAAGATAAATCAGTCATGCTAAGTTAATATTTGTCAGAGGTGAATGAAAGCTAGTAAAAGGACCAGCCATCACCACCCACAACCACAATTCAAATGAAAAGACATTTTAACAAGGTTTTGAATATACTATTACCCTAAATTGAGGCAGGGATGAAGGGCACCAGTAAAGACTTGGCATTTTCAATGTCAGTGATTTTCTACTTTACCTTTTAAAGAGAAAATAGAATAGTATTGTTAGAAAAATCCCCTTAGGGGAAAAAAAAGGAAAACAAAGTATATTTGTGATTTTTATGATGAGGCAATCAAGTTAGTCATTTGCAAAATATATGTCATAGAATTATGTGTTGAAAAGAACCTCAGAAATTATCTAGTCTAGCACTTTCTATATCATAAGTGCTGAATAAATATTTGTTGAATTTAATTAAATCATATTGTCTTTAAACTGTAATTAAACATTTCTAAAAATAACTAATATTAATAATGTTATAACTGACTAGGACAGAAACTGATGAAAATCCTATTAGAAAATGCTGATATTAGTTATATTTTCCTTTTTAAATAATAAGTAGGAAGTTAAAAACTTAATGGCTACTTCAAAATTTCCTATTTTCCCTTTTATCAGTGTTGGGGAGTAGGAGGAGTGTACAGGGATAGGTCATTACCCCATAATCTTAAGACATAATGGACCAACATTTATGGGTTCTGTAAAATATTTCAAGACAAAAAATTAGTAACAGCTAAATTCTTTTAGAAAGCACTGATCTTGTCCAACCCCTTCATGCTACAGATGAAGAATCTAAGGTATAGGGAGGTTATAAATCAATGTTTATTTGAAGTTATTATTTTCATTAAAAATTTTGTGGTCAAAACCATAAGCCATTTTTTCTAGCTATTATAATAGAATAAAAGCACATACAAAAACTTCAGGCATGTACAAAGGTCTAGACATTTTATTCAATAGCCACAATTATAACCAACTAATGGTCATGAATCATTCTTGCTTATTCATGCATAATGGCAATTTTCTACAGCCCACTCACTCTTTCTTGAAAAAGGACACATTCTTGAGACATTCCATACTGCCAACCTAAAATTCCCACTTCAATTTAAATAAGAAAAAAAAAACTTGTTTTGCTTCTCTAGTTTTGAATGGTCCTCAAATTGTGACAATAAGAGACATTTTAATGTTATATGAGTCTTCACTTCCAACTCTAACCCCCCCCACTCTCTTCATAAAATTTATTCTCTTCCTGACTACTCAAGTAGTTAATATTGCCATTGCTTTGTATTAATCATATATAATTTAAAACATATAATATATATATAAAATAATGGAGCTATAAATAAAAAATTAAATATATTTTTATATGTACATATATTTTTGCTCATTTGGGAACAAAGTATGTCCTATTAGTGGAACATAAACTCCTTGAAGGGAGGAACAATTTTTTCCTCTACCTCAGTATTTATCAAATGCCTGGCAATTGATTAACTGACTGATTAATACTTTCACTAATGGGATTATCCCCAGATATTTCCCCCACAACTGAGGAAAGTAGGAGTTTCCCCACCTAATCCATCCTCACCCTATCTTCTGGCCTGGGTAACTTGACTTCTCATAGTTTGAATGAGTTAAAGACAACAACTCAATACTTTGTAATGAAATAGAAGATACTAAGGTTTATCATTCACCCCGCCGCTGCCTCTTAAAATCCTTCAGATTTTAATATCTGCCAGTCCTATAGTTCTCTTAGACTGTTATATTAAATATCCTAGTAACCTAAAAACCTCTAGGACTTGATATACCTTCCATCTCTGCATCCTTACCATCTCTAGGTCTTTCTACTCTCGAGCTAACTTTTTTCTATTTTCTTCCAATTAACAAGCATTTAAATTATCTCCTATCCATTACTGGAAGGGAGAAGAAAGAAGACAGGAAGGAAGATGTGTAATTAATATAATTAAGTAAAACAAATTTGTACGTTAGCTCTTATATAATCTACCTGCTGCTTCCACCATCTCCCATCATCGCCCTTACCCCATTAGAGTATGGTTTCTTCGAAAGCAGGATTATCTTGGTTGTTTTTCTGTCATGTCTGCCTCTTCATGACTCCATTTGGGGTTTTCTTGGCAAAAATACTAGAATAGTTTCCCACTTCCTTGTCCAGTTCACTTTAAAGATGAGAAAACTGAAGCAAACAACAGGGTTGAGTTACTTGCCTAGAATCACAGAACTAGTAAGTGTCTGAAGTCACATTTGAACTCATGAAGATGAATCTTCCTGGCCCTAGGAGTGTTACTCTATTCATTGTAATACCTAGAACTCAGAACAAACTACAGTCATAATAAGAATTTTTTCTTTAATCTAAAATTTAATTCAATTTAATTAACATTTACTATATGTAAGCCACTATTAGGATATTAGGAATAAAAATACAAAAGGAAAAAAAAAACAGTCCTTGTTCTCAAGGAGTTTCCATACTACCAGAGGACATAAGATCTACCCTAATAAATGCAATTTAATTTGAAGAGGGGGAAAAGCAACCACAACTATAAAGATCATGCAAGACTCTCTATAGATGTGGTTAAAGGGAAAAAATATCATTCCATTTGAGTTAGTGTTTACTCTTTAGGTTTCCTCACCTAGAGTACTTTCTCCCCTCCCTCAAACTCAATTCTAAATTCATCTTCATTAGACCTTTCCAGCTCAGTCCCGCTTTCCTCCAACAATTCTATCTTCTAACATTTATCACTATTCAACTCACTCTTTTCCTCTGTCATGCTTGTAATTGAACATGAATTTCCATTTCCATAAAGTTATAGTTGGCTCTGTGTCTGCCTGCTTGTTGCTAATAGTCATGTCATAGATTTTTTTACATACAGATACTACCTCACAGGGGGGTTCTGAGAAAAGTGTTTTTAAAGTCTCAAAGCACCACAGAAATGTCATCTACTGTTGTTAAAGAAAAAAACACCATCAGTCTTCAGAAGAATAAAAGGATGAATTATTCTAGGCAGCCAAATTTGCAGGTAACTGAAAGATTCATTATTTTAAATAATATTTGTTTTATTTTTAATAATTTAGAATGAAAATGCCTAAAATTGATGGCAAATTTACTTGCCTTAAACAGAAGATAATGATCATAATTTACTTGCTAATGATAATTCAGATTTTTAAAAATAATAATAGCAAAAATTTACATATATTATTTCATTAAAACAGTCCTGTGACATGGGTGTTACTATTATGTTTATTTTTTAGATGAGAAAACTGAGGCAGAAAATAATTAAGTGACCTGCCCTAAATACAATTTGAATTCAAGTCTTCCTGACTCCAAGTCCACATCACTATCTAGCTCACTTGGAAGAGATCTTGAAGCCAAAGTACTAATCCCCTCACTTTTGAAAAAATATGAAGCCCATTTGGTCACACACATAAAGGAAGAGGCAGGAAGATATGTTAGATACAGACTGGTCTGGTGCTGAGAAAACCTGAGGTCAGTCCTGCCCAGGACATAGAGGCTGCGTGACTCTGGGCAGCCCCTCAGTGCTCAAGTCCATTTTCTAAGACTATAATCTACAGATAATTTGCTAAACTGAAATTTCACTATATTGTTGAAATCATAGAAATAATGCTTTTCCCTATTACACAGAAATAGTCCATACAAGATGTATAATTTGAACAAAAACCCTTCGACTACAAATCTAATGCTTTTGAACATCAATTATTGTCTGTCCTTATACACTATTCAAACTTCTGATTCCATATTAAATTAACTCACTAGAGTTCTGAGTTTTTGTGTCCCTTTTAAAATAGCAGTCCCCCATCTCCTCATTCACTACTATCAGTATGCCTATCATATTGTCATAGAATCATAAAGTCACAGAATTTTACACCTGAAGGAGCACTAGAGGTCACTTATTCCACATCTTACCTACTATAGGAATTCATTCTACAAAACCCTCAAATGATTATACACAGTCTCTTGAACACATCTAGCAATGTAACATTCATTTTATTATTAAGCATCTTATTCCATTTTTATACAGCTCTAATTTCTAAAAGTTTTTTCACCTTATGTTTAACTGAAATCTGCATGCCCATATATTTTAACAACTAATTGTGGGGCAAAGCAAAATAGTTCTTTCACATGGTAATCCTTCAAAAAGTTCAATAGTGACTATGTTATATACTATATTAGGTTTTTGTTATACAAAATTCAAGATTCCCAATTCTACTTATAGAATTCAAAACTTTGAATTTCTTTACTATCCATGATGTTACTGTCAATGCTGTTCCTTTAAAATAGGACACCCAACTTGGAACATAAGATATGATTTTATCAGATCATAATATAATATAGTTGATAATCACTCTTAAATGTTTTGAGATAATTTAATTCTAGTAAAACCTAAAATCATATTGAATATATTTCCCCACCATGATACACTGTTAATTCATATTTAGATTGCAATGTACAAAACTCCCAAGTTTTGTGTGTACTGATGTGATTTTCTTCCCTAAGTATCAAATGTTAAAGTTATCTTTTTAGCCATTCTTCTAGTCTTTCCAGTTGTTCTGTTTTGGAGTGGGGTTTTTGGGTGTTAATTCTATCCTTCAATCCATCTTCCATCTCAACCAACTTCAGGTCATTAGTAAATTGAATAAGCACGTCATTTTCATCCCTACCTAAGAAACTAATAAAAATGGTAAACACAGGGCAGCTAGGTGGTGCAGTAGATAGAGCACCAGCCCTCAAGTCAGGAGGACCTGAATTCAAATCTGGTCTCAGACACTTAACATTCCCTAGCTGTGTGACTGTGTGACCCTGGGCAAGTCACTTAACCTCAACTGTCTCAGCAAAAAGCAAAAAACAAAAACAAAAACAAAAAAAAAACTGGTAAACAGAGAGATACCAGAGACTTCCGAGGCTATCATATAAATATTAACCAATATTTTTTGCATCCATTAGCTTAACCATTTCTGAACCACTTCTATTTATCTTTTGATTCAATTTCCAAATTTCAGAAATGATAGGAATCTTACTTAACAGCCAATTAGTACAATTCATGCTTGAAAAAAGAATCCCCTTCATAATATACTGGCAGTTCCAAAAGAACTCCTTTGGAAGAAAACCATCCCTTTTCCAAAGCAGTTCACAGATTAGGAAGTTTTTTCATCATTAATCCTGGATTTGCCGTTTTGCAACATCAACCCATAACTTCTTTCTTTAGGCACCATGAAGAATGGTGCCATAAAAACTTTACAAATATGTGAAGACAATTATCCACTCCCCCCTATCCTTTAATATTACTAAATGACTTACTAAAATTCGAATCAATTTTATTACATTTTTCTGATCTGCCAACTTGAATAGCCCTTCAAAATTGTTAATGAGCCTTAATCTGTCATAACTCCTTCTCAGTGCACCTATACTAGTTTTTACTGATTACTGCTTCCCTTCATTTATGCTCATAAGCCATCTATTTATGTTCTGGAATTTAATAGAAATTTCATCATCAAAGCAGCCTATTCTCCTTCTAGTCTTCAAGAGGGTTCGTGACAATAAAATTAAATTTACTAAGAATATGTGTCAAGTAAGAATAAATAAACTCGAAGTGATAGGTATGGGTAGTACATGAGATTTTGCATATGTACTCTTGGATATATATTCTTTTAACACTAACATTTCTTTTTTGCTATTTCCTGGTTTATGGTAATGTTCCAAAAACTAGGGTTGCCAAATAATGGAACTACGGCTACATGAATTATAATTCTACTTTTCTCTGTTCCCTATTACGCTGAAAACTCCTTCAAAGAACACTTCATATTGTCTCCTTAGTAATACACTAAAGACTCAAAAATAATAGTATACAGTTAATATTTGATATAGTTCCCTGATGGCACTTTGAGGTGTGAGAGACAGTTTTAATGTGTTTTTTTCCTCATCTGCTAGGAAAGATGATAAAAGATTGTTGAGTCTTTTGTTTTTCATGTTACTCCATCATTGATAATTCTATGTACCACGAAGGTATCATCATAAGTTACATGTTTTATAAAGGCCTCTTGCCTTTCAAGACTGGCAGCTGTTCCAATCGCCTCCAGATATGTCACATTTTTCTTCCTAACAGTGAAAACCACATCTGTATCTGTGCTTTCTTGGCAGTTTTACATAAATAAAGCTCCAAAAAAATAAGTCAAATATAGAAAGCATGATAATCAATAAATGCCCTAAAGGTTTATTGAGTTGGAGGAGCATCTTTGATTTGGTGAAGCCATAGAGATGCCTAAGAGGTGAATTTACTTATTGTTCTCTCTTTTTTACTTAGTTGTCAGCATGCGTTCCCTCCTTAGCAGACCATTATACATATGTTCCTAGTACCTCATTTCCAGATACTTTTGGAAGATATAATTGGAAAAAGTCTAACTGCAATAACACAACTTGGTTATGTAACAGTTTAAACAGGTTTTTTTTTTTTTTTTAAAGTCAATTTCCTTAACCAAGTTTTAAAGGAACAAAAAGGATATTCCAAGGGGAAAAATAGAATTGGACTTTTAACATGATGAGATTAATTTCAGAAACTAAAACTATTGCCAATTGAAGGAAAGTAAACATATTTGCTAATCTTCTTGCTCACTGCACTGCATGTGTTCTTTAAGAACTATAAAAAAACATTTATTGTAGCAGAAGCCAGAATAAACTATATACTCCCTGCCTGGCACAAGTGCTTTAACTTATAAAAGATATAGAATTTGCTCATTCTCCCAATAAAATTATTGTATATATTAGATCATTAACTAGGATGACATGAGCAGAACTTTGCCCTGGAGTGGAAAATTTAGAGACTTCAAATTTATACTCAGAGGTGCTTCTTTTCTTACTAATACTGCCCGTTAACTGATGTTATGTGGAGGTTTAGGGAAGGGGGAAGGATTTTTTTTACTTAAAGCAACTTAAATCCTCTTGGTATCCTAGGATATACTTCTCCTTATCAGATGGCTAATTCCCAGTGAACTTTACGCCTCCCCTGCACCACCACATAAATAAGTAAGCAAGGCTCTCATACTTTACTTGCCTCAAGTACAGAAATTGCTAATATTAAAACTTCCAAATATGAAACATATTTTCATATATATATGTTCATATACAAAAAGGAATATTAGTGAATAGATTATGAAAAAGAGAATAATAAATCTGGAGATCTTGTCATATCTCTAATTGTTTCACATATGCAACTTCCTCCAACTGCCCCTATGTACTTAACACATGTTAAATGAATTAAAAATTTTAAAGATAAAGGGTTACTTTATAACTCATTTGAGTATGGAAAATCAAGCCAAAATTCGTATGATGAGGAAAGATTAAAGAAGACATGGGAGTGGAGGGAAGGGAGAAAACAGGAAAAAATGCTACAGGATATACCCACGAGGTACATATATTGGTAAAGATCCTTATAGAAAAGGCCTGAAAACAGAATTTATTAAAAATGATCAAGACCAGTTCCTGATTCTGCCAGATTACTTCACCTCCACCAATTAGGACTCTTCCTTTTAACAGGGGAATCTCTCCTCAGAACTGTCATGTTCACCATGTTTACGTCTAACCTGACAGCTTCTGACTCTCTTGTTCAGCCATTGTTCATTTGTGTCTGACTTTTTTGTGACCCCATTTAGGGTTTTCTTGGCAAAGATACTGGAGTGGTTTGCCATTTCCTTCTCCAGTTCATTTTTTACAGATGAAGAACTGAGGGAAACAGGGTTATGTGACTTGCCCAAAGTCACACAGTAAGTGTCAAACCAGATTTGAAGTCAGCAAAATGAGCCTTCCTAACTTCAGATCCAAGGAATTCTATCTACATTGCTACTAGTTGTCCCACTCCTGACTCAATAAACTCAGTAAATAAATTCTACTCTTTACTTTCCAAACACCCCATTATTTTTAATACTTTGTTATGTGTTGTTTTCCATCACCAGAATGTAAACTCTTTAAGAATAAACTCTTATTAAATGACTTATGTATCTATTTGTCTCTGTTCCAAAACAGAATGATATTCTTATAAAATACACTCTTTTACCCATATGAAAAAAATACCTATATGATTGTGGTACCTGCATAAACCATGAGGAATATTATGAGTAATTTTTAAAAATAAAGACCCAGAGTTATTCTTATAATATTTTAAATTCTTCCTTTCTCCAATCCCATCACTTCACTTCCCACCTCCAATATGCTCACAATTATCACAAAGGAATAAGTGGTATATGAGACAGCTTAAAAAAAACCTTTCCTTTCTATTCAACCTTACACCATTACTGAGGGCTGCAACTAAAACAGTATTCATTAAAAGACAAAAAAGGGAAACAAGAAACTAATAGCAATAAAGTAGGTTTTAAATATTAAAATTTTAATAGTACTGTAGTCTTAGCTATTGCAATTCAAAAAATGTGATATGAACATTAATATTGTATTTATGTAAGACAGTTCTCAATAATATTGCCTAATGTTTCTGAAAGATTGTACCTTAAATGTACATCAAATTTACTTTAACACAAAAATCCACTGAGGCTGAAACTTTAATTTGGTACCAGGCAGAGAAGCAACATGGATACTACATTAGGTATTTAGCCACTGAGGAGGAAGACATTTTGGAGGTTTTGGTCGCTGAGCTATACTATACTAATCTTTTGACTCACTTGCCAGGCAATGAATTAGATTCATGCCAAATATTAACAGTTAAGAGAGAAATCAAAAACATTAGTTATATGTACCAATGTTAGGAAATGACAATAAATAAATACAAAAAGACAATAGATACAAGCCTTAAAGAAACACTGAACAATTATGCCAGAGAATATGAACTATACTAATAAGAGACTTTTGGGAAGGCAAAATTTCAATTATTAATATTGTTAGGATTATTAATGTATGTATCAGGGTTTGCTGCTCAATTGTCAGCTTCTGGGGAGCAGGGTCTGAATTTAATCTAATTTTTCTATCTCCACCAAGATGAACCACTGGGTGTATGTATGGCAACTGTCTAAAACATGTTGTTTCAATGTTGTTTACTTACTTTTCTAACCCCATAGACTCATTCTTCCCCTTCTGTGCTCTCGAATATACATATATTTATCTATTTTTGTGGCAAAATTATTATGGTTCTAACTGAATTTGAATTACTAAATCTTCTCTACAAGGGTCCACAGCAATCTGTTTTTCTTGTGTGGGTGTAAAGTAGCAGTTTCCCCCATGTCCCTCTCATTATCTGACTAAATTTAGGATTTCTCCACCATTTTTCATATAAAACTTTTTTGTCCCCCCCACTCAGATTCTTTCAAATTTATAATTCATTTAGCATTTACTGAGTGTGTAGAAGATACATAATTCTGCCTCTAGCATAAAATTCAAATAGGCTACAAATTGCACCTATGGTGTCACTGGTATAGGAAATTCCCAAATTTCTAATGTATCTTGGAACTTTCTCTGCACCTACAGTACTAAAGGAGAGTCAAGAGAAAGGAGAGGTGAAATAACTTGTCTAAAGTTATACAGCCAATATCAGAGATAGGTCTTGAATCAATCTGTTCCTTTCCGACTTTGATATTAGGTCTCTAGCTGCTCTTCCATGCTGCGTAAATTCATAAGGATGAAAAATATATTTATTTCACATATGAATATGCCATATAATTTTAAAACACTGAACATGGAGTTAGGAAGACTCAAGTTCAAATTATGCATCAGACAGTTACTAGCTGTGCAACCTTGGCTAACCCACTTAGTCTTAGTTTGCTCATCTGTAAAACAGGAATAATAAAAGCAACTCTCTCCCTAGCTCTTTGCGAGGATCAAATAAGATAGATCTGTAAAGTGTTTTACAAACTTTAAAGCACTACATAAATGTTATTGTGATTAACCACCTGGTTTTAGCTATTTGAAGGTAGGTAAAATACTGAGCTTAGAGTTGGGAATGCTTAGGTTGATAACCCAAATATAAAACTAGCTTAGGAACCTGTGGCCAGTTATAGGTTCTCTGTGCCTCAGTCAATCCCTAGGACAGACACAAAAGAGCTGCAGGGTTGATGAAATCAGAGAAATATAAATATTAATCATATAATAATTGTTTTACCCCAACTTAGAAATATTTAGCCCTTTTCAGTTCTTTATTCCTTGATTTTGACTTTTAGTCCATGAAATCTTAACTAAACTAAGCAGCATCTCTTAGATTGGTTTAATTCTTGTTCTGTATCCCTTTTACCAAGCATATGATAATAAATGCTTGTTACATTGAAATGAATGGAACCTTACATATTTCTGAAGGTCAGGACAAACATCCAAGAGTCACTATACTTCACATAAATAAGTTTAACATAGAATAGCGTATTTGTTTTTATGACTTTCCAACATTTAACTATTTTTTGAGTGTTTTTTAAAATCTGTTTTGTGTTGTTTATTGTTTCTAGTGTTTTAAGATATCCTAAGTGACAAGAATTTAGAATTTTTAAGAGATAGTTTCAAAATCTTAAGTCACTTTAAAAAGTGTCACCACTAACGAATATTTTGCCTGAATCTATTGGCCAATAGATGAACTTTTACTGGGATGAACTTTTCCTGGGTTTAGTTCCATACAAACAGTAATGGATCAAAAATAAAACTGACTCATATTTTTATAGGGCTTTTAAACTTGAGTACTTTATCTCATTTGATTTAACAAGTACATGAGTTACATAATACAGATACTATTATCCCCATTTTATGGATGACAAAACTGAGGCTGAGAAGGATCAAATGACTCACTCATGGCCCCAAAGCTGGTCAGTGATGGGATTCATATGTAGTCAGCTGTGGCCTGAGGGCCAAATTTGGCTTGCAGCCTATTTCTGTACAGCTTACAAGCTATGAGTGTTTTTTTTTCTATTTAAAAATATATAATAAAATTTTATTTTAAAATGTAAAAACCATTATTTGCTCAAGGGCTATATAAAAACAGATGCCAGACTAGATTTGTCCGTTGGGCCATACTTTACTGTTTCCTGTATTATCCCATGTTGCCTCACCATCAATCAAATCATAATTCTTTACCTCTTCCCCCCAAAAAAGATGCTTAAAAGTGATATATTCTCCATTTCTATCAGTTCTTCAGTGAAAAATGAAGGACTTGAAATTTCAGTCCCAAAGAGGTATGGCTGCCCAAAAGAGAAGGATCCTAAACATTAAACCTAATATAGTGTTAAATCCAATTAATTCCACAAGTACTTATTAAGCCTACTGTGTGAGAGTTCAGTGGTAGGTGGCAGTGAAGTTAAATAAAATGGGAACAAGCCAAAATAGAAAGTACAGGGAGTGCCACAAAAAAAAAAAAAAAAAAAAACAAACCAAAAACCAAAAACCAAAAAAAGACACAAACTTCCTTCAAAATGTATCAAGTTGAGTCTAGGGGAAATCCAAGAAAAAGTCACAATCAATCATTTTCCCAGGTCACATCACCATAGAAAAATCAGAGAAGTCTATGGACATTAGGTACAAGGCTGGAGCTCAGGTTATGTCCAAAAGCAAGATGAACTTCCAAAACCATATGGGATACCACCAGAGAAGCCCATATGTGATGCCCAAATTAGAGTTCTGTCACCCATTCCCCAGTCCTGCGTCACAGATCTGGGGTGAACTAAGAAAAGGGACTGTTTCCAGATGTGACAATCTGGGTAAGGAGCTTTCATACTGAGCAAGGAGGAAGTTCAGAAGTAAACATCAGCTGTGTAAGTGGAGAAAAAAAAACAGCGATTATATCAACCTGAAGTCTGCACAACAATATCAAGGACAGAAAGCCCAGATCACAAAAAAGCCTACGATTCTGGCACTCTAAACCAGCATTGCTTCCCAGGCGGCTGATAACAACGGAATCTATCAGCAGTCCACTACTGCTCACACCACGTCACTAATCTGCACAGATCAGACCAGAAGAAAGCATCAGACTTTGCAGGTCCCTGGGCTAAGTTGTCCCTAAGAACCTAAAACAACATAATGCTCAATAACCCCAAGAAAAAAGCAGCACAACAATCTCAAACTATCAGTGCAGAAGTGGGCAGAGCTGGCCCTAACAGAACAACTGGAGTTAGAAAGCAGTCTGAAAGAACAATTAAACAAACTAACAAATATCCCACCATAAAAATGCAAACCCAGAAAGAAAAAATAAGGATTAAGTACAAAGAATTCCTTTAAGAGATGAAGCAAAAGTTTTTTTTTTTTTAATTGGTTTTTATACAAAGAGTGCTAGGACAAAAAGCTAGGAAAGAAATGAAATTTGAACATCATCCTAACAGCTTGGAATGAGAGATATAAAAGCTTGCTTATAAACTTCCCTAAAATTAGAATGAACCAAGTAGAAACCAATCACTTTATGAAGTAATTAGAAATATTAAAACAAAGTTAAAAGATTGGAAAAAAATAAAGAAAAATGTAATGCAAAAATAATTGATCTCTTGTGGAGGAGAAAAAAAAATTAAGAATTAGTGGACTACTTGAAAGCTATGGCCAAAAAAATGAATTTAGATATTGCATTTCAAGCAATTTTAAAAGAAAATTGCCTAAATCTCTTAGAACTTTTTGATCAGAGAACCACAGCAAAATCGAAAGAACTTCAAAAGTTACCTCTTGAAAGACTCCCCAAAATGAAAACTCCCAAGAACATGCTAAAGAAAAAATACTGCAGTGAAAAAGAATTAAAACACAGAAAGGTCACAGAGTCACACACAATTTAGCATTTTACCACTATGAAAAAGCAGATAGCTTGGAATATGACATTCCAAAAGGCAAATGATATGGGCTACATGTCAAGAATAACTCATCCAATAAAACTGAGTGTAATCCTATGAAAAAAGAACAAGCATTCCAGATGAAAACACCAGAGCTGTAGAGAAATTCTGAAGCTCAAATAGGAATTAAGAGAAACATAAAAAGGTAAAATAAAAGAAACAAATGAACAATTATTCAAAAAATAAACCACCTCAATGCTAATGTGGCAAAGTGATACATATGTCCCTATTGAAACTTATCATTTCAGGTCATAGAGAAAGTATATGGGGACAAAAGGCCTAGGAGTGATTCTGGTATATATTAATGATCTTAAAAGAATAAAAAGGAGGGGAGTAAAAAAATACTGGAAGAATGGAGGGAAAGGAAGCTAAGGAAAATTTGTGGAGAAAAATTTCTATATAAATGAGAACAAAGGAGTGGGGAAAGCAACCTCATTCTCATATGAACTAATCAAATGAGACAATAATACACACAGCTGAGTACAGAAATATATTTCAATTAGTAGGGAAATAATAGGAGATGGAAAGAAGGGACATTTAGAGGGATGATATATTAAGGGACAGAATAGTCCTATGCAAAAAAAAATTCTAACTAAAGATATCCAAATATATACAAATTTAACAGAGCTGTTTTTGAAGTAGCTAAGAATGGAAATCTAAAGAAGTGGTAATCAGTTGGGGAAATAGTTAGACAAGTTCTGGTATATAGATATGATAGGGTTAATCTGTGTCATAGGAAGTGATAAAAGAAACCATGGGGAAAATTGAATTGAAAATATAATATTTTTTGGGGGGGGTGGGAGAAATAACTTTTTATTTTTTTAATTTTTAAATTTTTTTCATTCATTCATTTATTTTTTATATTTTTTTTCATTTTATTAAAGCTTTTTATTTGCAAAATATATGTATCGGTAATTTTTCAACAATGACTTTCTGTTACAAATTCCACCCCCAGCCTTTACCCCTCCCCTAGATGGCAGGAAATCTACTACATGTTAATTATGTTAAAAATACTTGACAAATCTAATATGTATGTACATATTTTTATAGTTATCTCACTGTGCAAGAAAAATTGGATCTACAAGAAAAAAAAATCTGAGAAGGGAAACATAGTGCAAGCAAACATCAATAGAGATCATGAAAATGTTATGTTGTGGTCCATATTTCATATCCCTCTCTCTGGGTGTATATGGCTTTCTTCATCACTGAACAATTGGAACTGGTTTGAAACATTTCATTGTTGAAGAGAGCCACATCCTTCGTAATTGATCATCATATAGTCTTGCTGTTGCCATGTAATATGATCTCCTGGTTCTGCTTATTTCACTCAGCATCAGTTCATGCAAGTCTCTCCAGGCCTCTCTGAAATCGTCCTGCTGGTAATTTCTTACAGAACAATAATATTCCATGACATGCACATACCATAATTTATTCAGCCATTCTCCAATTGATGGGCATCCATCTAGTTTCCAGTTTCTTGCCAATACAAAAAGGGCTGCCACAAACATTTTTGCACATGTGGGTCCCTTTCCTTCCTTTAAGATCTTCCTTTAAGATAAGCTAAATTTCTAAAAAAATAAGAAATTATATATAAAAATGAGATGACCATTTAAGTCCCTTGAATTTCTATAAATAGTAATTTTAGATACTATAAGCAAATGAGAACAAGGGATAGTCTACTCTCAGAGCTGTGGAGAAGGGAGAAATTTATGGTCAAAGAAATACTAGAAAATGTTATGAAATGCAAGATGGATAATTTTGATTATATCAAATTAAAAAGGTTTTGTACAAAGAAAATCAATGTAATCAAGACTAGAAGAGAAGCAAAAAACTGGGAGGAAATTTTTATACCCACTGTTTTTGATAAAGGCCTCATTTCTGAAATATATAGAGAACTGAATCAAATTTATAAGAATACAAGTCAATCCTCAATTGATAAACAGCCAATGGATATGAACAGACAATTTTTAGATGCAGAAATTAAAGCCATTCTAGTCATATAAAAAGATGCTCTAAATCACCATAGATTAGAAAAATGCAAATTAAGACAACTCTGAGGTACCACTTCATACCTCTCACATTGGCTAAGATGACAGGAAAAGATGATAAATGTTGGAGAAGATGTGGGAAAACTACACTAGCCATTGTTAGTAGAGTTGTGAACTGATCCAACCATTCTGGAGAGCAATTTGGAACTATGCCCAAAAGGCTGTCAAACTGTACATACCCTGTCTTTATTGGTTTAAATTCCAAAGAAATTATAAAAAGGGAAAAGAACTTACATGTGCAAAAATGTTTGTAGCACCCATTTTAGTAGGGGCAAAGAACTGGAAACTGAGTGAATGCCCATCAGTCGGGGAATGGCTGAAAAAGTTATTGTATATGAAAGTAATGGAATATTATTGTTCTATGAGAAATGAGCAGGATAATTTCAGAAAAGCCAGGAAAGACTTACATAAACTTATCTAAGTGAGGTGATTAGAACCAAGAGAGAATCATATATAGCAATAACAAGATTATGTGATGATCAGTTGTGATGAACTTGGCTCTTTTCAGCAATAAGGTGATTTAGGCAGTTTCAACAGATTTGTGATAAAAAGAGCCATCTACATCCAGAGAGAAGACTATGGAGATTATACACAGCACAGTATTTTCACGTTTTTGTTGTTTAACTTATTTTTTCTTTCTTTCTCATTTTTTCCACTTTTGATCTGATTTTTCTTGGCAGGATGATAAGTGTGGAAATATGTATAGAACTGCACATGTTTAACCTACATTGGATTACTTGCTGTCTAGGGGAGGGAGAAGGTAAAAGAGGGAATGAGAAAAATTTGGAACACAAGATTTTGCAAGGGTGAATGCTGAAAACTATCTTTGCGTGCATTTTTTAAAATAAAAAGCTATTATTATTTTTAAAAGATAAAAAAAGCAATTTCTAAAAAGAGAATAGTAGTTTTAAGGTCAATTGAAATAACCAGGATAGAATAAATTTTTTATTTACTTATCAAACTTCTTGAATCAAGAAGAGATTTTAGAACAAGACACTCCAATTTGGGCATGATCTTGGTATGCTGTTATTTAGATTTTTTTTTTTGTTTCAGGCTTAGAAAGGAAGTTCTAACCCCTATTGGATATTATTATTATTATTGGGTTAAATTCATAGGAGGTATGAGAAAGTAAGTAACAAAGTGGAGAGAAGTCCTGGGCTTAGAATCAGGAAGACTCCTCTCCCTCCATTCAAATAAGATCCCAGAAACTTATTAACTGACCCTTCGGCAAATCACTTAACCTTGTTTGCCTCAGTTTCCTCATTTGCAAAATGAGCTGGAGAAGGGAATGGTAAAACAGTCCAGTATTTTTGCCAAAAAAAAATCCCAAATAAGATCATGAAAAATTGGACATGACTGAAAAGGACTGAACAAGAAGTTAATAAAATTGATCCAGAGTAGATAGAGAAGAGAGGAGCAAAGTATAGAGAGGTTAAGAATTATGGGATTCTTGTGATGCATCTTTGAAGTATAATGGCAAAGTAAATCTCCTTCTGTTAACTTCTCAATAGTTCATGTCATGTCAATATAGAACTAATATACCACGTTCACCTCTGATAAAGACATAAAGACTTGCTTTTCAATTCAGTCACGCGTTATAGTGATTTTACTTTTTAAAAATAAAAAATGAAGTATTTCCATTCTATTTATTTAAAATCTTATGTTTAAATAAATCTTTTTGGGTCACCTTGGCTTTATTACCTCTCAGGGCCCCAAATGAAAAGAAGGAGTTGGTTGAAAGCTTCAGCTCAGTATTTGCTTTTTATGAAAGGTATATTTGCCTATTATGAAAGGCACGCTTGCTAATAATGTGTATTTGGTTGAGTCAATGTTTCATCACAGATAGATGTATAACTACAATTTCATGGTAATTCAGTTTCCTTCTTACCAGCAGAAAGTATATTTTACAATTTATTCAATAAATTGTCAATTATATGTAAAAAGAAAGTACTATTAGAAGTTCTTAGGTCTTTGTTTATATTTTGTATAATAGAGGTTAATACCTATAGCATTGAGAGATTTATTTCCTTTCTATAATTATCTCTAGAGAAAACTAGAACAGGACTCCCAGGTCTTAAAATTATGAGGTAAAATCTCTGAAAAATCATCATTCTTCCTCCATAATTATAATAGTCCATTTCTTTGGGTTTCTGTTGAAGTTTTTCATTTATCCTGTTGAACTCAACATCTCTCAAACTCTTATCTGCATACATTTTACACTATATTTTCACACAATAACTTTCTAGCTTCACAGACTTCAAACCTCCCTCCTCACTCTTCCCTTTAGTTTTCTTCATCTACTTCAAAATAAAAACCTAACAGTGCAGTAAAATACTGCAATAAGGTCACAAGCAAAAACCTGACAAAGTTTGAAAAATAATGATGTCTTAAGGCCCTTGATATTCATGAGGATTAAAGTACTTTCCTGAGAAAGGCACAGCAAAATCTACTGCATATATTAAGCTTAGGAAGTTGCAGAAGAAAATCTCAAGAGATATCAAGAATATCTCAAGAGAATCTCTGCTCTAAACTTTTTTTACATTTCAGAAACTTTCTCCCTTTGAATAAACAGTGATAATAACAGAAGCAGCAGTAGCATTAACAATAAAAACTAGTACATATTAACACTTTAAAATTTTGTCATTTTATTCTCATAACAATTCTGTGGTCTATTTATACTCATTTTACAGATGAATAAACTGAGGTAGAGGTTTAATGATTTGCCCAAAATTATACAACTCGCAAATGTGGGAGGCCAGACTTAAACTCAAGTCTTCTTCATGTCAGGTCCAATGATCTACTGAATATGGGGGGGGGGGGAATGTCTCCTTCAGCCTCTAAGTTTCTGAGACCAGATTTGAACTCAAGAAGATAAGTCTTTCTGACTCCAGGCTTGGCACACTATCTACTGCACTACTTTGTTGCCTTTTCTTTCCCAGTACACTCTTTTTTTCTGCCTTCTAGTTAAAGACTAGAGAGATCTGTTTCAAACCTTAAGGACCTCCAATCTTGCTCCTAAAAACAAAGAGTATTCCCACAGTTGGTAAATGCAACAATCTCCAATAGTATTTTTCTGAATCAGATTTATGCATTCAACAGGAATTTAATGAATGCTTAATATATACCAGGCACTATGCTAGGCCCTTACAATATCGAAAAAACAAAAAATTCCATAACCTACTTTCTAGGAGCTTACATTTCATTGGGGAATGGAAGATAAGGTGGGGAACAACATGAAAAAAAAATAAAAAATATATGCAAGTAAGTGCAAAGTGATTTTGGAAAATAGACAGCAATAGCACCTGGGCAAATCAGGATAGGACCAGTTTTAAAGGAACTAGTGATTCTAAGAAGAAGAGAATGGAAGGAATGAGTTTATTCTAGGCTTAGGGAAATTGCTTATATGAAGATAGGAGATGAATGTTCTGTAAGAGGAATAGAAAGTAGATAATGTAAAAAAAAATTTTAAGTGTAGCATGCAGTTATCTTGGAAATACAGATGGGATATAGACTCTGAAGGGCTTTAAATATCAAAAAAAGACAATTATATTTCATGCTCCCGACATTGGGAACCACTAAAGTTTCTTGAGTAAGAAAGTAAGATGGATAGAACTTCATTAACCTGAGAACATCAATTTGTCAGCTTTGTAAAGGATGGAGTAACGAGGGAAAAAAATGGATACAAGGAGACCAATTTGACAATATTATGATAATTTACATAAGGGGTGATGATAGCTTGAATTATGGCTGTAGTTTGAGTCATTATAAAGGATACTTAAATGTTAATCAAATTAATAAGTCTGAATGAAAGGCATAAAACAAAAATTTTGTGGAGCTGGAATTGATAAGACATGATAATTTATTAAATATGGGGGGGTGAAGAAGAGATAAGAATTAAAGATAACATTGACTGGACATTGCCTTAGTCAAACTGAGACCTGTTAAAGACCAAGGTCTCTCACTGTATTCAATGTCCTCTCCAGTCCTCAGTTTATATCTTGACACTAGACCCAGATAGCTCCAGGGGACAAAGTATGCTGGTGAATTTGCATAGCTCTCCCTCATTTAAATCCAATTCATCTGCATGTCACAGCATCATCTCCCTGATGTTGTGATCTTCTGAGGAAAAAGGACAAACAACAACCTTTGTGAATAGTAGTAGGAGTTGATCCACTGGGGACCTAAGTGGAATTGGTCAGTTGGACAACACAGTTCTCTTAAAGAGTTCATTCTCTGTCTTATTTCTTATCTAGCCTTAATCACTGATTGGACATTGCCTCATTTAAACTGAGACCTGTTAAAAGACTAGGATCTCCCATTTCATCCAGAGCCATCTCCAGTCATCTTGTTCTAGATCTTGCCACTGGACCCAGATGGCTCTGGAAGGGAAAGTGAAGCAGGTGACCTTGCATTTAAATCCAATTCACTTGTATGTCATGGTATCACCTCCCTGCTGAGATGGTCCTCCTTCAAGAACAACACAATGACAAACAAACAAAACCAAATAATAATTTCCTGGGAACCTCTGTGACTAGAAGAATAGTTGTGTCCTTGAAAGAAAATAAGAGGAAAGGGTTTGTGTAAGGGAAAAATTGATTTCTCTTTTGGAAAAGTAAAGTTTAAGATGCCTATGGAGTATTTGGTTATAAATGTTCAATTGGCAGTTGGTGGTACAGGACTAGAATTCAGCAAAAATTGGGGATGAAGACATGAATATAGGAGTCAACTGCAAAAAAATAATACCTGAACCAAAGGAAACTGATGAAATTACCAAGAAAAAGAAAACACAGCTCTTTATTCACGATATCATGGATGTCTTGCTAATAAACAAAAACAAATCTATTGATGTTAAAATGGATATTTTAATATTTGTCTCTTATTTTCATATTTTTCTGTACTATTTCCTTTCAGTCTATAAAATGAAATTTTCAGTATTATTTTCAAATATTAGAAACTTTATTAGTTTTATAACCTCTGGTTTTAGCAAAGCCACAGAACTCACTGAGGATGAAATTTATGCAACATTTAAAGTAGTAAAGGTTAACAGTTGTTATTATTCAAGCTTAGAAAATTTCAACAAGGATGCTGAAATTTGGGGAACATTACAAGCAAATCAACTAAAAAGGGAGAGGAAATCATTTTGCCATCTCAATGACAGCAGACACCAGTTAAATCATTATAGTGTCACATGTGTCAGATTGTAGAATTGTTGAACTACTCAAGCAGGCAGAAAAGGTTGATTATCTATAAGGAAACCTGCTACTAAGTCACAAATAACTGTAGACAGCAATAATAGGGAATAAAGCAATAATGCAATAGAAAGGAGTTGGGGAAAAATTTATAGTCACTTAGTAAGGTTTTAGTAAAATAGTTAATGTTAAAATGTTGCCAAAGTGAGACTGCTTTTAAAAGTTCAACTTTTTTAAGGTGTACAACAGATCACAAGTAAACTGATTCAAAATAAAACATATTCAAAATATATTTATAAAAATTGCAAGTGACATTAAAAAAAAAACAAACTCTAGGCAAAGTCAGCTCCAAATAGGAATTTTTTGAAAGCCTTCACTCTTGCATCATGAAAAAATGCTATTCTGCCGATTATCAGTGCTGCCAAAATTGAAGAAAGTTCTTGTGGTTAAAATAAAAGCAAAATATGCATAAATATACAAAAGTAACAAAAGACTATTTTTTGCTTGTAGGAACACTATAATTTCATTTAAATGGTAGGTGTTCCAGCAGAATCAAATAGCACTTTTAAAAGATATACAATTCTATACCTCATATACAGTAGTCATCTTTAAAATGTTGCCTGTATTTTTTAAAAGCCTAGAGAATAACAAGCAGCAAATTATTTTAAAATCATCCATCAACTATAGTACAGAAAGAAATACTTCATCTATGCATTTTTCCCCAGGTGGATTTGAGCTGAGTTCTCCTTAAAGCCACTCCTGATCAATCTACTCTAAGATACTAAAGGCAAGTAATCAAATACCCCATACCCTGAAAATAACATTACAACTATCCCTTTAAAATGCCTTCAGTAGGAAGGAGCAAAAGTAAAAAAAAAAATGCCATTTTAATCTCTGGAACCATTTCATCTGAAATGGATGCAACTTTCTGTAAATTACTGGGTAGGCTAGCATTGGGAATTTATGGTTTTTTTGACATGAAGGAGAAAATACTAATTTAGACCTTTTTCAAATATCTTCAATTCTGAAATCAGATTTCAGAGTTCTCCTAGATCATTCTGGCAAAATCATGGATTTGAAAGCCTCGGCCATCGCTATCTAATAACAGAGGAGCACATGGGGAGTTTCTCGTTGTTGGGCTGGGGCAATGGGGATGTGTGTGTGTGTGTGTGTGTGTGTGTGTGTGTGTGTGTGTGTGTTTCTCCTAAGAAGTTCTTTTGTTTTGCCCTAATCAGCTGTATTTTAAAGGGAGATGTAGTAATGCAGGAGATATTACACACAGCCTCTCTGAATAGAGCAATTTGTAAGCATTAAAAGAAATTTTCACTACCATCAAGTGTCTAGTACAGGGTTGTTGTGATGGGCAAATGAGAACAAATCCAATGAAATACTACATTTACAATGTTTTTCAAATTTTAAAGTGACAAAAATAATACTATCTACCATCAGTATCAACATCTTCATCAGACTACAATGATGTTCTGTAACTATTTGAGATTTTTTTAAATAAATATATAAAATTCTGCCATGTTGTTAAGACATTCTTTCTCATTTCTATTTATTAATTACTTTTACAAATTCATCTCATAACATTATAGAAATATCCACAAAGATGCTGAATTCAAATTCTGTTTTGAAGTCAAAATATACAAAATAGTATCAGTGAAAAGTAGAAAACAGATATCAGAAAACTTCAGATTTCTCTTTTTATTAGAATAATAAAAGTTATTCATAGTACTACACAATAATTCCATAAAAATTAGTTAAACACCATGCTCATAAAGAGAAAACTGAGTCAATGCTCTCACGTCTATACTATATTGGGGGAAAGAACACATTCTCATATAAGTATATGAAAAATAGGTATGAAATAAATACAAGGTAAAACTTTTTTCACTGTACATTGATTTTTTTATCTTTTGATGAATCCCTCTATGATATTAAGTAAATACAGAGAGAATTAATGAAAATTCTGAGGATACATAAAAAATTACATGGACTTGAAAGAGCTATTTAGATTATAGAATTAAAATTCATGGGATCAAATGGGATGAACTCTCCCAAAAAACAGAAGTAGATAGCAGAATAGATTAAAAACCAGAAACCTACATTATGTAACACATAGAAGAAACACATATGAAACAAAGAGAAACAGAGTAAAGGTAAAAGGCTAAAAGGGAATATATTGTGCTTCCACAGAAATTTAAAAAAAAAAAAGTAGGAGTAGTAAGCCTGATCTCAGAAAAAACAACAACAATAAACCTAATTAAAAGAGACAAGGAAGAAAACTACATCTTGTTAAAAAGTATCATATACAATGAAGTAACATTAATATTAAACACATGTGCAAGGGCAGCTAGGTGGTGCAGTAGACAGAGCACCAACGTTGAAGTCAGGAGGACCTGAGTTCAAATCCAATCTCAAACACTTAACAATTCCTAGTTGTGTGACCCTGGGCAAGTCACTTAATCCCAATTGCCTCAGGGGAAAAAAGAAAAAAAAATACATATGTGCACCAAGTAGTATAGTATCCAAATTATAGAGAAGTCAAGTTAAGTTATAGGAAAAAATAGTAAAACTATACTAATGGGGGACCTCAATCTCCTCTCTCAAACTAAATAAATCTAACCACAAAATAAATAACAAAGAAATAAAGAAGGTGAGTAGAATTCTAGAATTCTGGAAAAAACTGAATGAGGATAGAAAGGAAAATATCTTTTTTCCCCCCTCAGCAGTACATAGCAACCACATAAAAAGTTACCATGTATTTAGAAAGACAGAAATAGTAAATGCATCCTTTTCAGATCATGATGCAATAAAAATTACCTGTTATAAAGGCTCAAGAAAAGATAAGACTAAAAACTAATTGAATACTAAATAATCTAATCCTAAAGAATGAGTGGGTCAAACAACAAATCATCGAAAGAATAATTTCAATAGAATCAATCATTTCATCAAAGAGAATGATGGAGATTTTATGAGACAAAGCCAAAACAATACTTAAGGGAAATTTTATATCTCTAAATGAAAAAAATAAAGAGGAGATCAATGAATTGGACAAGCAACTAATAAAGCTAAAAAAAGAACAAATTAAAAATTCCCAATTAAATACCAAATAAGAAATTCTAAAAATCAAATGAGAGATTAATAAAATAGAAAGTAAGATAACTATTGAACTAATAAAACTAAAAACTGGCTTTATTAAAAAAAAAAAACAACAACAAAATAGGTAAACTTCTGGTTAATTTGATTAGAAAAAAAGACATAAGAAAATCAAATTACCAGTATCAAAATCAATTAAAGGAAAATTAGAGCAATAATAAGGAAATATTTTGTCCAACTATGTCAATAAATCTGACAAGAAAAATGGATGAATATTTTAAAAATATATAAATTGCCTAGATTAATAGAAAAGGAAATAAAATATTTAAATAAGTCCAATTTAGAAAAGGAAATTGAACAAGTCATCAAAGAACTACTTAAGAAAAAAAATATCTAGGTCCAAATGGATTTACAAATGAGTGAGTTCTTTATGAATAATTAATTCAAATACTCTCTAAATTACATGGGAAAATAGGTGGAGTACTTCCAAATTCCTTTTATTATGCATATATTGTGCTGATACCCATACCAGGAAAAGTCAAAACAGAAAGAAAAAATATAGACTAATTTTCCTAATGAATACTGATGCAAAAAATTAAAAAAAATATTAGCAAAGAGATTACCATAATTAATCACTAGGATAATACACTATGAGCAGGTAAGATTTATACCAGGAATACAGGGCTGGTTCAATATTAGGAAAACTATCAGCATAAGTGATCATATGAATAACAAAACTAATTGAGACCATATGATTATCTCAATAGATACATAAAAGGCTTTAGACAAAATACAGCACCCATTTCTATTTTAAAAATCATTAGAAAGTATAGGAATAAAAGTTTTCCATAAAATGATAAGCAGTTTCTATCTAAAATCATTAGGAAGCATTATCTGTAATAAGCTATCAACAAGGTCAGAGATGAAAGAAGGAGGCTTATTTTTAGCAATATTATTCAATACTGTGCTAGAAATAGTAGCTTTAGCAATAAGAAAGAAGAGAAATGGAAAGAATTAAAATAGGCAATAAGGAAATAAACTATCACTCTTTGCAAATGATATATTGGTATACTTAGAGAATCCCAGAAAAATCAAATTAAAAACTAGTTGAAACAATTAACATATATAGCAAGTTTTCAGGATATAAAATAAACCCACATAAATCATTAGCTTTTCTATATATATTATTAACAAAGCCCAGGAACAAGAGATAGTGAAATTCCTTTTATAATAACTATGAACAATATAAAATATCTGAGATGCTACCTGCCAAGACAAATCCAAGAACTATATGAACACAATTATAAAACAGTATCTCACATAAATAAAGTTAGATCTAAACAACTACAAAACTATAATTGCTCATGGGTAGGCGAAGCTAATACAAGTAAATTAATTTACTTATTCAGTACCATACAAATCAAATACTGAAAATTATTTTATAGATTAAGAAAAAATAACAAAATTCATCTAGAACAACAAAAGGTCAAGAATATCAAGGGAACTGATGGGGAAGAGGGGGAAAACATGCAAAATAAAGTGATCTAGTTGTATCTGATCAAAAACCTCTGTTTTTATGATTGATACTTTATAAAAAATTTGCTAATGGCTAAGAAATAGAATAATGGATAAGTAGAACAGGTTAGGTGCGCAAGAAACAGTAGTAAATGACTATGGTAATCTACTTTTTCATACATGCAAGGGCTCCAGAGTCTGGGATAAGAATCCACTATTGACAAAAAACTGTTGGGAAAACTGGAAAATAATATGGCAGAGAATAGGCATAGACCAACATCTAATTTATACATAGAAGATGATAACACAAGCAGATTAAGAGAGCAAGGAATAGTTTACCTATCAGATCTTTGAGAGAGGGATGAATTTATGACTAAACAACAGATTAATATTATGAAATGAAAAATGGATATTTTTGATTAGATACAATTACATGCAGTTTGATTACATTAAATTAAATTCAACACAGCCAAGATTAGCAGAAAAGCAGAAAACTGGAAAATAATTTTTGTAGCCAGTGTTTCTGATAAAGGCCTCATTTCTCAAATATATAACACAACTCTGAGGTACCACCTCAAACCTATCAAATTGGCGATTATTACCGAAAAAGAAATGATCAATGTTGGAGATGTGGGACAATTAAAACACTTAATGCATGGTTGGTAGAGTTGTGAAGTGATCCAACTATTCTGAAGAACAATCTGGAACTATGAACAAAAGGCTATAAAACTGTGTATATCCTTTGATCCAGCAAATCCAAAGAGATCATTTTTAAATGGGGGGGGGGAGGACAAAATATTTATAACAACTCTTTTTGTAGTGACAAAGAATTGGAAATTGAAGTGATGTCCATCAATTGGGATATATGAATAGAATGTAATAATATTATTCAATAAGAAATGATGAGCAGACTGATTTCAGAAAAACCTGGAAAGACTTATATGAATTGACGCTGAATGAAGTGAGCAGAACCAGGAAAACACTGTACACAGTAACAGCAACACTATGCAATGATCAGCTATGATAGATTTAACTCTTCTCAGCAATGGAATAGTATAAGACACTTCCAGGGGATTCAAGATAGAAAACGTTGACTATACCCAGAGAAAAAAGTATAAAATCTGAATGTAGATCAAAGCTTATTATTTTTCATTTTGTGTTTTCTCCTTCCTTATGGTTTCCCCCTTTTATTCTAATACTTTTTTCACAACATGACTAATGTGAAAATATACTTAGCATGACTGTACATGTATAACCTATAACAGATTGCTTGCTATCTTGGGGAGAAGGGAAAGAAAAGTGGGAAGGAGAAAAAATTTGGAACTCAAAATCCTACAAAGATAAATATTTAAAACTCTCTTTACATGTAATTAGAAAAAAAAACTGCTATTAAATAAAAAAATTCACATTGATCTATTTTCCCAGGGAAATAATGCTAAAATTTACCCACAAAGGATGAGCTCCTAATATAATTAATTTGGAATGTACTTCTTTCTCCTGCTACTCCATAACTTTAAACTACAAGTAGCAGTCTATGGGGTTTCAAGCTTAGGTTATAATCAACTAATACCATGCCATATCTGAGTAGTCCATTTTATTGTACATAGGTAACAACTAAAATATATTATCTACAAAAAGTTTTAAATGCAGAGAATTGTATATGTTCACAGTGGTCAAATATATATGTATAGCTCTATTGTAATCATAAATACTACACTTTTATTTTTTGATATTTAAATAATGATATACATTTCTGTGGTACTCATAAAAACAAGTAAATGATTATTCTTAAAAAAGAATCCCTTCCATTAAGATTCTATCACATATACTGTTGGAATGAATTAGTTTGTTATGTAAATAACCTTGAATGTGAACTAGCAATCAACGAATATGTATAAAGAAGCAATTTAAAATGTTTGTCATATATACTTGTATGAATTGAGTGATTCCAGTTTTCTATCCTAACTTAAATTTTACAGCTCCTAAATAAAGAAATTACTTTGAATGGTTAATTATAAAAATCCTTCTCAGAATTTTCAATCATTCCTTTTATGTATTTATGAGCATAGAAGTTTTTTTTCTTCCCCTTCTTGGTGGGGAGTTGAAGGGCTAGAGCAGAGGAAATATAAAACTTGTATAAGTACTTAACATTTTAAAATATAGAACTATAAAAATGTATTTAATGGAGCTTTATTAGATTTCCCCGAAGGCTACAAGACCTAAAGAATCTAGAATAAAATATCCTATCAATTTTTTCCCCTGAGGCAATTGGGGTTAAGTGACTTGCCCAGAATCACACAGCTAGGACGTGTTAAGTGTCTGAGACCAGATTTGAACTCAGGATCTCCTGACTTCAGGGCTGGTGCTCTATCCTCTGCACCACCTAGCTGTCCCAGAATAAAATATCAATATCCTCCTGTAATATCATTCCTACATACCTTCAAAGATATCAGTGGAATCCAATAATGGAAAA
Source organism: Myrmecobius fasciatus (assembly GCA_023553655.1). Lineage (NCBI taxonomy): Eukaryota > Metazoa > Chordata > Mammalia > Dasyuromorphia > Myrmecobiidae > Myrmecobius > Myrmecobius fasciatus. The sequence continues at coordinate 48,038 of JAJPUD010001743.1, read as the reverse complement.
AAATATAAGTGCACCTTACTTATTTAATGACTGCCAGGGAATATGGTATATGAAGTTAATGGCATTTTACTGTACCATAAGAAACAACAAATAAGAGAAATTCAGAGAAATATGGGAAGTCATGTGAACTAAGGCATATCCAAAAAATTAAGAAAACATACAACTACTATAGTAATTAGTAAAGTATAGAACATTATTGATTTTAATTAATTTCAACATGAAAAAGTATTTGAGGTCTGATTAAGTATAATAAACTTTGTCCAGAAGAACAGATAACAGAACACATCTTCTACTTCTCAGTAGCAGTGACAATAGATAGAGAATATGAATTATTCTCTCAGAAGTGATTTATTTCCTATATCAATTGGTTTGGCTTAACTATTTTTCATAGTTACAAAAGAGAGTTCTGTGATGGAGTAGGAGATTAAGAGACACCATGGTGTCAAAAATTAAAAATAACAATAAAACTTTAAAAATAAAAACAAACAGAGCCAGCCTCTAGATAAAATGGAAAAATAAGTGAAGGTTATCTTTGACATCCCTCCTTTCAATGACTTCCCCAACATGCACACATTTTTCTGTGACAAGATAATTGCTTATGGACAACCCTAACTATAAATGCGGGTCTGGGTCTTTAATTTGTAGCACACTGTAACTCAAAGTAGCTTCACTTTCAAACCAAAATTTTTGATCTGGCTCTGCTTCCCCCCCCCATTTCTCAAACAGGGGTTCCAGATTTGGTCACATCTTAACATGAGACATATACACTCATTCAGTGAAAACTGTTTTAGTTAGAGAATAATGTCATCCAAATGTCCTTCTTGTCTAATTTAACATTACACAGAAGACTGCCTCCAAAAAAGTGCCATAAAGACATACATCAGTTTAAAGCAAGAAATATTTTCCTCCAGAGCTTTGAAGGTTCTCCTTAAAATGCCAACAGAAGCCTTAACAATTAAAATGAACAATTAGCAGTATTCCTCTTGGAAGATTTTATTTCTTAGAAGATGAATGACTGAAAGGAAAACTTGCCCCTATAATTTTTCTTTGAGAATTGTGCGACAGCAATATGCAGTTCCACCCACTTCCCACTGCTTTTCAGACTCTTGCAACACCAGCTCCACCAAATAAGCATACATATTCATAAGCTTTCTCAAACATTAATTCAACACATGGCAATATATACTTGCATCTGTGTCTGTAGTTCCTAATTTGCACAAGCAAATACAATGTGTCTGAAAATTTTGATGACTGAATCTTTCAAATTAAGACCCAGAACATTATAAAGCTTTGTATACAATTCCAAGAAGCAATAGAATAAGTATTTCAAAATTAGCTGGAATACTCCACTCCTTAATCCACACACTTTGAAAATATGGGTTTGTATGGTTCTTGCATGTACTCATATTTTTTAATCTTCAATTCATTTATTTAGATTATTTTAGGAGAAAAAATCTTAAAACAGCTGGATACACACAGAGAATTTTAGGCTGATAATGCTTCATTGAATATGTTAAATTAGGGAAAACAGGAAAATTCTTTTCTAATGTCTGAAGGACATATATACAAAGAAGAAGGAAGGAATCTTTTCTATATGATCTCAGGGGAAAGACCTAGAACCAATGGGTGGAAGTTACTGGGAGGAAGATTTAAGCTTAGGGCAAAGAAACATTTTAATAAGTTATTCAAATATGTAATGTGCTAAATCTTGTAAAGTAGTTTTCCACCACTGTCAGTGTTCAAAAAGGACATGATCTTTTTTAGGATTTCATAGAAGGAATTGAACTGAATATTCTCTGGGGTCTCTATTAATTGATTCCATTATTTTATTAATCTCTTTAGGGTATCTTTTTCCTGTTTTCTACATACTATTACTGAAGTTGGAGATTTACTCCAACTACTTCATTATGTGGATAAGAAAACCAGAGTCATGAAAGCTGAAGAAGCTCAGTTATAGACATGGTTTTAATTATTAGAAGAGCTAAGATTTGAACTCAAATTTCCAAAGTCAAAGGCCAATAGTCTTTCCATGATATCAAACTTTTCAAAAAGGTGACTTCTAGCTGATTTTAATACTTAGTATCCCATGATGCTTACTTCTAGGATTTCAATCTATCAATACTTCCACTTCTAGAAAATTAAATTGAACTTGTATAAATTAAATGCATTTAACCGAGTTTAGATCACTCTAACAGCTGTTAAAGACTCATTCCTCTAAGTTCTAAATCAACTTTTTTATGTTCTATTGTAGCCTTTATGCTAAAAACTATAAAAGTTAAAAATATTCCCTCATACCTGGGTTAATTTTTTGCTAGTATAATATGTATACCAGCAACTGAGCAGACTCAAGCTGCTAAATAGCTAATAGCTGCTAAAGAGCAAAGATCTCCAATTCTTGTTCTTAGGGTGAGATCTCTACCAATTGGCAACTTGTAATTAGGCACTGGGTAAGCCTCTAACAGAAAAATTCATATTGGCAAACACACACATACATGGACACACACACATACATCTACATATACTACTTGTGAGAAATTATGCAGTAAGGAAAGGCATCTCAGAGATCATGAGTTTTAAATAGTATTTTCAATAGTTCATATACTTAGATTGAAAGAAGAAAGGCAGAGTTCTTCAGCTTTTATATTTAAAAAAAATCTAGATATTGTTAGAATACTACAGAAGATTCTTCTACCAAATTTACAACCAGTCAAAAGAGATCAACTTATGACTAAATGCTGGAAAAGAAAAAAAATTCAAAGACTTAAGAATTCAGATCATTGCAATGACCAATTAAAACTCAAGAAAACTGATGAAACATACTTCTACTTCTTGGGGGGAAATGGGTACAGAATAAGACAGATATTTTCACATACTTGCTAAATGTAGAGATTTTATTGGAGGGGGCAAGATTGAAGAAGTGGTACACTGGTGTAAGTATGTTGTGTTTACTAATCAGCATATTCATTTTATCCCTCTCCATAAATGAAAACTCTGAAAGCAAGGACTATTATGTTTTTGTCTTTCTATAACCAACACCCAATAAAAGATCATGTACATAACAGAAGATTAATAAATTGTATATGGAATTGAAATTAACAAACAACTCTAAGTTTCTGCATGTTTTTATGAAGGACAGAAACTGAATCATAACACCTTTGTCCCTGAAAAAAATAATAATACCATGTCTTTCTCTTTCCAAACATCCTGATTACTATAAAGTTGTCACTTTTCTTCCAGGCGCTCAGGTTAGCAGCCTTGATAATCTTCAACTTCTCACAAACACAATCCTCATCTATCTAACCAATGACCAAATTCATATATATATATATATATGTATATATATATATATATACATATATATATATGCATATATATGTGTGTGTATAACATATTACTAATGTGTATGTTATTATATTTTCTATTATATATATTATACATTACTAATGTGTATGTTATTATATTTTCTATTATATATATGTATATATATATTCACATCTTCTGCATAAACCATTCTCTCCACTTACATACCATTCAGACCAACACCTCTCCTCTGAACTATTACAATTGTCTTCTAATTGGTCTCCTAGTCTAAAGTCTCTCCCCACTCCAATCTTCCACACATTTGCCAGTGATTTTCCCATAGCACAGGTCTAAGCTATATTGTCCATCCCCTAATGAGTTAACCTTCAGTGGTTCCATTACTCCCAGAATCAAATATAAGGTTCTTTATTGAGCATGTAAAACCTTTTACAATCTGACTTCTTTCTACCTTTCCAGATATTTCTAAATTTGCTAAAGCGAAAAAATGGGAGATAAGATGTGGTATACAATCAATAAGTAGGCCCTTCTGGCTGGATTATACAGTGCCAGAAAGAAAAACAATAAAAAAGTAAGGAGATTAATTAAAAATTTTAAAATATTCAGAAAACTAGAAGATAATCTCTGACTCAGCAGTTCCTGACAAAAATGCAGATAATAACCTATCAATGCTTGCCCATTCTATTTGACATTTGTCCATGTTCCAGTGTTCTCTACAAGATACCAATCAATACACTGAAAATGTTCCATGTTTTTCCCTACCATCATTAGGCTAAAATCACTGTACTCTAGCCATCCATCTGTCATCCTTTGCCACAGAGCAGCCTATCTTCTTTCTGTCATATAATTCCTTGGTGACATCCTTTATTTGTGTTCTTCAGAGTTTTCCATTGTCCTTTGTTGCAGTTTCTTCACCTTTACCACGAGTCTTTCCATTGCTCTGCTATGTACTAAGGAAAATGTTAAATAGAAGGTCTTTTTCTTTCATGGGAAGTTTGAGATTAGGAAAAGGCTACGCAATTCCCTGAAAACAATTCAATTCACTCCCATTTTTTCTTTTTGCAACTCTCATCAATAATTTTTGCTATCTGTCCCAGATATACATACTGATGGACAAACTTTGTAGAGTAGTCCTTCAAAAGGATTTGGTCTTTCCTCTGTGGATGAACATACTAAACATCTTTAAATAATTACAGTTATTCCAAGAGACTGAAATATTTGGGTCTTTGAGCAATCAATACAATGTTATCAGTAAATAAGAAGAGCAAATGGAACACTACTGAGAATCCCTTCTTGACCTGGATGTTCCACTAGGTCTCCTCTATAACAGTGATGAATGGTCATGGTAAATATATAGCTCTATGTCCCTGTTTTACCCCTTGCTTCTTATGTTTATTAAGCGTCATTGAACAGGGTTACTTTTGTTACATTTTCTAAGAAATCCTTAATGATCTTGATCATGCATAGATGGAAAAAATACCTTGCTGTTAAAAAAGCCTGTAAGGCCACATTTTATTCTCCTAAATCAGGTTTTTTTCCTCTTGTTTTTGCACTTTTTTTCATAATCTACAGACAAGCAAAATGGAGTACTTTACAAATATTTTCAAATAACCTATCTGATTTTCCCTGAACTCTACATTCTACCAGTAGTCCCTGTGCTTTTACATATCTAAGGATGCATACCTTTCATACACTCAGAACATGGAATCCATCTCTTCTTTCAAGGTTTTATTAAGACACTGATTCCAATAGGAAGCCATTTTTGATCTCTCCATTTGTCATTGTCCTCTCTCCCTCCTCTAATTATTTTATATTTGCTTATTTGTTTATATATTATATTGTCAAGGAAATAAATATAAGCATCTTGGCAGGCAAGGATTATTCTGTTGTTTTTTTCTTCTTCTTGTCTTTGTATTCCTAGAAGTTCCTATAGTACTGTATAAGTAGTAGCAATTTAATAAGTATTTTAAATTGAATTTTCCTATTGCTTTTCTCTTTTCCACCTTAACTCTGATCTCTATTATCTGAAGAGCAATTTGGGATCAGAGACTCAGAAATCTCACTGTTAATTTTTTGGTAGGACTAGGGTAAGGATATATATTTTTTGCTTCTGAAGCAATATTAAATAATCAGTGCCTCTCAAAAAGCAACTGGTCAAGTATTCTAGAACATTCTGGAGGAGAATTTCCATTGCTCTTTTCCCTCAAGGAAATGAAAACAGTGGATACTCCCTTAAAGTATACTGGCATATAAAGCCAAACTTTCCAATCAATAAGAAATATTAACATTCATAAAAGTTCAGGGTGCTCTATGATTCTGGGGTAATCAGGTATCTACTTGGACTACTTTAAATACACATTGATTTATTCTATAAAACATAGTATTTTAAGCCTTATGTGTTTTTCTTAGAAAGCTTATGCTAGTATTCTCTTGAGAGTAATTGTTATTGATTAACATGATGATTAACCATGCAGAGTATGCCCCTAGAGCTTTAGCTCTTTGAGAGGGAAAAAAGGCATCCATTCACTCGACGACTCATATTCAATCATCCTAATCTCTCCAGAAAATACTTCAGATAAACAACAATAGTTTCAGTAGTAAGAAATTTGTCCCAAGGGATATTGTTTCCCCAAGTGACATCCATCAATAATACAAATTGCCACGCAGAAGTTTGCTTGTTGCTATGTTACTTGTCTACAAAAATAAAAGAACAAAAATATGATGGAGAAGAAAATAGCAAGTGAAAGCAAAGTTTGAGAAGAGCATGACTGAAAAAGGGTTATTTCTAGTGATAGAAACAAAATGTTTATGGAAAGTAGTTGAGAATCAGTTTAGCAAGGTCAGTAAGAATTAGCATCAATCAGCATCAGGCAATTTCAAGAAGTGGACCAGTAATGCCCTCTCTACTTGAAGCAAGAAGTTGTGTATATTTCATCTTTCCCAAATATGCTAAAGTGTATTCATGAAAATCCAACTCCTCATTATCCTTGAACTGTTTGCCACTTTGTGGAATAACTTGGTCTCTTCTCCAGCTCCTTCTGTTGCCTACTTTTACTGCCTATTAGCAATTTTAAGAATCTAGCAAAGGAAAGGAGAGAAACTTCAAACTAATAAACTTTGTTCTTTTTTATTGAATCTAGAAAAAAAAATTAAAACTTAGTAGCATATGAGGTAAAGAACCAATAGCAAAAATAAAAATTTTGATTAAATATGGATACCCTGTTTCTCATTATTATGAGTAACTGAGAGCTGATTGTGCAAATTTGACAAATAGCCTGTGACATTTTCTTATGGTTGCTGAAAGAGCAAATAACCTGCACAAGTAAATAAGAGTATATTTCAGGTCAAGTGGAACCCATAAATGAAGCAATTGTTTTGTTAGATGAATACTGGTAAACAGTTCGGTCTGTTGAGATAAGCATTACAACAGAACCCAACCTCAGAAATGCTTAAGATTCAGTGATCCCTAATGGACTTTTTGCATGTTCAAAAAGGTGAAGGAAAGATGACTCTTAATGTCAGATAAGCTCTACATATGATCTTGCCAAACTAATCACATGGGTACATTTGTGCATTCTTTCAAATGAGATTGAGATAAAAGAGCTTCTTTTGTCTTAAAGGGTCACCCCCTCTATGAAAATACATGACAAAACTCCAAATCCTTCTCCTAATCATCATCATCACAAAAATCAAAAGCAAATATTTAGTGATTATTTACCATGTTGAACTCATTATGCATGGTATTGGAGACACAAACACTGAGGCTCTTATCTTCAAGCAGTTTATGAAAATTCAGTAAACACACTAATTTCTAAAAGGTATTGTGGTACCAACTTGTGATACCAAGAAACAATATAAACCTTGCTTTCAAAAAGTTTGTATTCTGATAGAAACAAGGGATGAAAGCTTAAGAGAATGGATGGATGTATACATATATTCATGATAAAAAGGAGAGGAGCAAAAGAAAAGCTCTATGAAAAATGTGAAATGGAAGAAATCATCTTTATGTGTTTAGGGAGGGGGGATGAGGTAAGGTCAGGAGAGAAATAAAACCTAATTTCTAATGAGACCATCAGGAAGAGAATTCATTAAATAGAGATAGAGAGTTGTATGAGGGAGGTTGAATTCCAGGCATGGGAGATAGTAAAGGAGGGGAGAGATTAAGATGAGAATGGATGATGGGGAGTAATCCAATTTGATTGGAATGTCAGCTGTGTAGTTATCCAGGCTGACTTTCATGTCAGAAATTCATTCTCACTTTGACTTAAAATCCTATCTTCCTTGAAGCTAAGCTGAGATACCAATACCGCAAGAAATTTTTCTTTACTCTCCTACTTGTTAGCATTTTCTCTCTCAAATTTTCTTGTAATTAGTTGTTTAAATGACATATTAGCAGGAGAATATAGCTCCTTAAGGAGAGTTAATTGGATCTCCCTTGTCTAGGGGAGGCAGCATGAGGTGGTAGATAGTGAGCCTTGAATTAGGGAAGACCTGGATTCAAGTTCTGCCTCTAAAACATGTATCTCCAAGAACCTGGGCAAATCATTCAGACACTAAGTGTAGAAGATTCTCTCTAAGACTATAATTTGTCTTAGCTGTGTGATCCTGGGCAAGTCACTTAACCCCAATTACCTCGGGGGAAAAACCCACTATAATTTGTTGAGAAAGTGCCAATCTCTACTGATAAAAGAGATTTCCTTACTGGGGAATTCCCAATACCCACAAAATCAAAGTTTGAGTCCTTATGCTCTACATCCAGTGCCTAATACAGTGCCTGGCGAAGAGTAGGATAAATAGAAGAAGAGTAGCATGAGAAAAGTTAATAAAATTCCTTTCATTAATCTAAAATCAGTAAATCAAAAAGCATTAAGAACCTACTGTGTGCTAGGGATTCATATGGTACTATACTAGTTGCATTGGGAATATATTAAGAATAATAGTTGAAATCAATTCCCCAACCAAAACAAAAAAATCACTAATGAAATGAATATATTTTTCAAAGACTCAAATTTAAGACACAGAAGAAAAAAAATTATCATTTGTGACGATGTGCCTGCAATTCAAGAGAATCCAGAGTAAGAAAAGAACATTTTAGAGTTCTGTTATAATATACCCTTCTGTTGCTAGACTAGTACATTAACCTACATTTGTACAATTTTCAAATGTTTTAATTTTATTTAAAAGCTTACTAGAACATATATTTCCATAAGCATCATCCTTGTTGCAAGAACCCTTCATTGTTCAGAGACACAAATCATATGCCTTTGAATTCTGGATGAAAACATTTTAAGCCTATTTACAAATGTATTTATATAGAAGTGTACACAAGTATAATATAGTTTCAGATTTTTCCCCCTACTTCGATAGGTCTTGTTGTGTTGATATTAGCAAGGCACTTATGAAAATACTCCCAGGTGGCAGGCACCTGCCACAGCTTTAAATGATAGGCCCCAAACCCATAGACAGATACCAAAATGAGAAAAAGCAATAAACTACATATTTATGCACCTAGCTGTTTTGGCAGTTCATTTGGAACCAGTTATTGCCAGCTGGGCATTTCGCCATTTCCTTGAGGCAAAATTAAAGTGGAAGATGTGAGGGCTTTATTGTAATTTTCCACCACATATTTATATCATTAAGGGTTTTGTGCTACTGCTATTACTCCAGTCCCCCCCACAGTCTCACTGAGTATCTTCTTATTATTTCACTGAGTTTCTGAAGCAAATATGGTAACAAGCTAACACAAAGAAGAGTTATTGATTTGCCAGAGACAACCTTATGTCTTTAAGATGGACCAAAAACATAAACTGTAGTACTTATTAAATCAGTGCCCTAACTACCCATTTGCATTTCATAGCACAGTTAATTCTCAGTTATTTGTGCTTCTATGTAGTTTTTTTTTTAAAAAAGAGGGGGAACATCCACAGCTTATATTTATTTTGCATGTAAATATATATGTGTGTTGCCACCCCCAATGGAATGTAAGTTCTTTGAGGGCACTGCCATTGTGAACTCAGAACTTAGTCAATACAGAGAAAATTCTTACTGTTTGAACAGGAAATTCTTCAAAATTTTAGCTTCAACATGTGCTTTGTTAACATTTTGATTGAGCTTCAACAGACCAAGATCTATGAATGCATCTGTGTAAGCGTTCCTAGCATTATCATCAGATCACAGATTTAAAGAAAGAATGGATCCCAGAGGTCATGTGGTCCAATCCCCTCACTTCGCAATATGAGAATGAGGTCCAGAGAGCAAGAGAATTGGAACTCAAATCTAAATGATAGAATACAACCATAGATTAAGAATGAAGAATCTCAGTTTTCTTAACTGTACAACGAGGATAATAACAGTATCTATCTGGAAGAGTTGTTGTGAGGGTTAAATAAGATAATACTTGTAAAAAGCACTTGGCATAGTTTCTGGCACATAGTAAGTGCTATAAAAATGATCATTTTTTTTCCTCTTGACAGTTAGGAATTGAATCTTACAATAGACAAGAAGTTACGGAAACATTTATTAACTTGAAATAAATTTAAGTTGCCATTGAGTTGAGTTCCACCCAGGAGACTAAAAGGCTTGAAGATATGATCTTTGAGGAATAGGTAATTAGAGAAATAGTGGAAGACTAAATAGAGGCCAAAGTATGTGTTCTAAATGACAAGAGGTATGTCATAGAACATATGAACTAGTAAATTTAATAATAAAATTTTAACAGAAGGTATGAAGACACTTAGGAAACAAGCTCATCACTTGAACTGGATATATATCTAATAGGAAGAAGTCTAAACTAAATTAATATCTCTTCCTTTTCTGATTCAGTTACTAAACAGATTTTTCAACAAATATATTTACTTTTGCAGATTTTTCATTCATTGAGGAGGCAATGACATCTTATTTGAATAAACTGAACAAATTTGGCACTCATGAAAAAAAAACAGAAAATTGATTAGAAAAACAGATTTCACAAGCCCCAGAAGCAACCAGCGATGACAGAATAGTGTTTAATTAATAAACCCAAAGTTTCCCAACTAGATCACTCTCCAGTTCCTCTCTGTTCTTCCATCTGACCACATCTTCCATCCCCTGCTGTGAGCATGTCCCTTGTAGGAAGAGAAAGAAGAAAGGTGTCATAGGGTCAAGAAAGACAATACAGGGCTTGAGTATGACTTCCATCTGTGTGATCTTGACTTTTATCTTTTGCTGCATGTTTTTCCTGAAGGAAAAACAAGTGGTGAGATGAGAAGTGGGACTTCTGTCTCCTGCTGTTCCATCTTGTGTTTGATTTCCAGCATTTAGAAGGAAGAAGAGGGAAGATGCAGGAACCTTCCATCTGACTGTGAGGAATCTCCTACTGTGCATTCTCCTGCCTGACCTCAAGGTTTCAGGAAGTGTCCTGGAAGAGAGACCTTCCACTTAATGGGCAACATCTCCACACCTGGCTATATACCTTATATATCTCAGTGATTCTAAATTCAAGGTCATCATCCAAATCCCATTCCCCCTTTTCTACCACCCAGTTCCTCAATCTCATGTTCTTTAATCCATTGATCCCACAGGTCCAACCAAATTGTGGAACAGTGACTTCCGGAATCCTATTCCACGGGCAAGGAGTGTTCCTTCATCTTAGATCTTTTCCTTTCCTACTTCTTCTATTTTCTGTTAATCACCAAAACTTGGCTACCTCTTAATGACATGTCCTTTTTAGTCATCTTTTACAATCCTGACTGTACTGTCACTCAATATCTTTGGTTCACTGGTTGACACAGGAGAGTGGGGATACTCATTGCTTCCCATCACCACTTTCAGGTTTTTCTCTTGCCACCATATCCTCCTTCATCTGAGGTCTAGGCAGACCCCCAGCACAGTCTCTCTTCCTCCTGGTTCATAATTTTTCTCTCTTATACAGCACCTGGTCTCCTACTAAAGAACTTCAACATACATACTGAGGCTCTTTTAAACATTTAACTGAGATTCCTTATTCTACTCACTTTGTATGATCTATTACTCCACCTTAGCCACACACAAAAGTAGTAATACCCTTGATCTTTCTATCTTTCACCCCTAAATGCACCATCTCAAGGGTCAAGAACTCTGAAATTTCCTATTAGCTTCCCAACTCTCTGCCTTCCAAGTAGCCATCTTAAACTCATTATTTACCCCCCAATCCCAAACTTCTCCATATTTCCATATTACTATCAAGTATACCATACTCCTCAAAACACAGGTGTTTTCCTTAGTAGTTATTTCCAAAATAACTGCTACATTTGTAACTAGTCATTTACTTTCTACTGTTAAATGTAATTTTTACAATGCTGCTAGTAATGTGTCCAGCATCTTCTGACTCAGATTTTTTTTTTTTTTTGCTGAGGCAATTGGGGTTAAGTGACTTGCCCAGGGTCACACAGCTGTTACGTGTCTGAGACCAGATTTGAACTCAGGTCCTCCTGACTTCAGGGCTGGTGCTGTATCCACTGTGCCACCTAGCTGCCCCATTCTGACTCATATTTTAAAAAAGATGTTCTTCTTGTAAAGACACAAAGCCTTTTTTTTAGACATAAAGCCTTTTACAAATATCTACAAATCCTTCACCTTATTCACTTAGTAATATCAAGCTAGATTTTCCTATTTAGTTTTTCCTATTGTGCCCAAATCTATCTTAAAATTTAAGTCAATGGGGGGGCGGAGCCAAGATGGCGGAGTGAAAAGGTGACTTTCTGCCTCTCCTCCGATCTTCTCTCAAATCAACAATAAAATAAGCCTCTGAACTGATCTTCAAGTCAACGAACTCAGAAATATTTGGGCACGGCTCTCTGGATAATTTCATATCAGGTTAGTCGGACTCGAACAGAGAGATAAATAGACGACCCCTGTGCAGGCCAGAAGCGAGGGTGGGACTCAGCTCAGCTCATCCTGGCAGAAGTTCCAAACTCCAAACTCCAATAATTAGAATCACACAGGATCTGTCAGCCTCCACACTGAAGTATCGAAGGGCCTGGAGCCAGATATTCCCAAGGGCAAAGGAACTTGGATTACAGCCAAGAATAACCTATCCAGCTAGAATGAGCATTATCCTCCAGGGAAGAAGATGGTCATTCAATGATATAGGTGAACTTCACCTATTTCTAATGAAAAGACCGGATCTGAACAAAAAATTCGACACCCAAACACAGAACTCAAGAGATGCATAAAAAAGGTAAAAAGGAAAGGACTCTTGAGAACTTTATTTTTACTAGGGGGATACTCAAAGTTTGGGGGTATAATTAACTAGATATTACTTTGATAATATGAAAAAGAGAACTAGAGGGGAAAAGGTTGTCATACTGGGGAAAAGAGGGAAAAAGTGGTAAAATAAGATCTAAAAAAAAGAGGTAAAAACAAGGTAAAATCACTTGAAGAGGCAAAGAAAACCTAATATAATTGAGAGAAAGAGGGGAGGGAGATGAGCACTGTGTAAATCTTACTCTCATCAGGTTGGGCTTTAAAAGTGTATATCAGACATTTGATTTCACATAGAAACTTGTCTGTTGCTAGAGGGAAGTGGGAGGGAAAGGAGGAAAAGTAAGGGACAAACTAATAGAAGGGAAAATAGAAGAATCAGGGGAAAGGAGTAAAAACAGGGGGAGGGGATCTAAAGGGTGGAGTATTGTTTGGGGGAGGGGGTCATCAAAAGCAAAGTACTGAGGAGGGGGGAAGGGAGAAAGGGGAAAGGAAAGGGGAGTATTGTTTGGGGGAGGGGTCATCAAAAGCAAAGTACTGAGGTGGGGGGAAGGGAGAAAGGGGAAAGGAAAGGGGAAAACATAACTTGGGTAAATAAGATGGCAGGAAATAAAGAATTACTTATTCTAACTGTGAATGTGAATGGGATGAACTCTCCCATAAAGCGGAAGCAGAGAGCAGACTGGATTAAAAACCAGAATCCCACAATATGTTGTCTACAAGAAACACATTTAAAACATAGTGACACATATAGGATGAAGGTAATCGGCTGAAGCAGAAAATATTATGCTTCAGGTGAACAAAAAAAAGCAGGGGTAGCAATCCTTATCTCAGATCAAGTAAAAGCCAAGATAGATCTAATCAAAAGAGATAAGGAAGGAAACTATATTTTATTAAAGGGTACCATAGATAATGGAGCAATATCTATACTAAATATATATGCACCAAGTGCAATAGCACACAAATTCCTAGGGGAGAAATTAAGAGAGATGCAAGAAGAAATAGACAGCCAAATGATACTAGTGGGGGATCTCAACCTTGCCCTCTCAAAATTAGATAAATCAAACTACAAAATAAACAAGAAAGAAACTAGGGAGATAAACCAATTGTTAGAAAAGTTAGGTATGATAGATCTATGGAGAAAGTTGAATGGAGACAGTAGGGAGTTTACTTTTTTCTCAGCAGTCCATGGAACCTATACAAAAATTGACCATGTATTAGGGCATAAAAACCTTAAAATCAAATGCAGAAAGGCAGAAATAGTAAATGCATCCTTTTCAGATCATGATGCAATAAAAATCACATGCAATATAAGGCCAGGAGAAAATAAACCAAAAGTTAATTGGAAATTAAATAATCTAATCCTGAAGAATGAATGGGTGAAAGAGCAAATCATAGACACAATCAATAATTTCATCCAGGAGAATGACAATAAGGAGACAACATACCAAAATTTGTGGGATACGGCCAAAGCGGTTATAAGGGGCAATTTTATATCTCTAGATGCTTACTGGCATAAAATAGAGAAAGAAAAGATCAATGAATTGGGCTTATTATTAAAAAAAAACTAGAAAAAGAACAAATTTAAAACCCTCAATTAAATACCAAATTGGAAATTCTAAAAGTAAAAGGAGAAATTAATAAAATTGAAAATAAGAAAACTATTGAGTTAATAAATAAAACTAAGAGTTGGTTCTATGAAAAAACCAACAAAATAGATAAGCCTTTAGTTAATTTGATAAGAAAAAGGAAAGAGGAAAATCAAATTGTTAGTCTCAAGAATGATAAGGGAGAACTTTCCTCCAATGAAGAGGAAATTAGAGCAATAATTAGGAGTTACTTTGCCCAACTTTATGCCAGTAAGTTTGATAATCTGAATGAAATGGAGGAATATCTACAAAAATATAGACTGCCGAGGTTAACAGAAGAGGATATAAATTATTTAAATAGTCCCATATTAGAAAAAGAAATAGAACAAGCCATTAACCAACTCCTTAAGAAAAAATCTCCAGGGCCAGATGGATTTACATGCGAATTCTACCAAACGTTCAAAGAACAATTAATTCCAATACTACACAAACTATTTGAGAAATTAGGGACAGAAGGTATACTGCCAGAATCCTTCTATGGGACCGATATGGTGCTGATAGCTAAACCAGGTAGGGTAAAAACAGAGAAAGAAAACTAAAGACCAATTTCCCTAATGAATATTGATGCAAAAATTTTAAATAAGATTTTAGCAATGAGATTACAGAAAGTCATCCCCAGGATAGTACACTATGACCAAGTAGGATTTATACCAGGGATGCAGGGCTGGTTCAATATTAGGAAAACTATCAGCATAATTAATTATATTAATAACCAAATTAACAAAAACCATATGATTATCTCAATAGATGCAGAAAAAGCCTTTGACAAAATCCAACACCCTTTCCTATTAAAAACACTAGAGACTATAGGAATAAATGGGCTTTTCCTTAAAATGATCAGTAGCATCTATTTAAAACCATCAGCAAGCATCATATGTAATTGAGACAAACTAAAACCATTCCCCATAAGATCAGGAGTGAAACAAGGCTGCCCACTGTCACCATTACTATTTAATATTGTATTAGAAATGTTAGCTTTAGCAATAAGAGAAGAAAAAGAGATAAAAGGAATCAGAGTAGGTAATGAAGAAACCAAATTATCACTCTTTGCAGATGACATGATGGTATACTTAGAGAACCCTAGAGACTCAACTAAAAAACTACTAGAAACAATTCACAACTTTAGCAAAATTGCAGGATTCAAAATTAATCCACATAAATCATCAGCATTTTTATATATTACCAACAAAGTTCAGCAGCAGGAGATACAAAAAGAAATTCCATTCCAAATAGCAGATGATAGGATAAAATATTTGGGAATCTATCTGCCAAGGAAAAGTCAGAAACTATACGAAATAAATTACAAAACACTGTCCACACAAATAAAATCAGACCTAATCAATTGGAAAAATATTAAGTGCTCATGGGTAGGCAGAGCGAACATAATGAAAATGACAATACTACCCAAACTAATCTACTTATTTAGTGCCATATCAATCAAACTCCCAAGAAATTATTTTACAGATCTAGAAAAAATAGTAGCAAAGTTCATTTGGAAGAACAAAAGGTCAAGGATTTCAAGGGGATTAATGAAAAAAAAGGCAGATGAAGGTGGCCTTGCTGTACCAGATCTAAAACTATATTATAAAGCAACGGTCATCAAAACCGTTTGGTACTGGATAAGAAATAGAGCAGTCGATCAGTGGCACAGGATAGGTTATCAGGTCAGCCTAGGCATTAACCTTAACAATCTAGTGTTCAATAAACCCAAAGACCACAGCTTTTGGGATAAATACTCTCTATTTGGCAAAAACTGCTGGGAAAATTGGAAACTAGCGTGGAAGAAATTAGGGCTTGACCCATACCTAACACCACATACCAAGATAAGATCTAAATGGGTTCATGATCTAGATATAAAGAGGGACTTTGTAAGCAAGTTAGAGGAACGTAATATAGTTTATCTCTCAGACCTGTGGAGATGGAACAAATTTATGTCCAAAGAAGACTTGAAACTCCTAATCGAACCCAGATATTTAATTTTGATTATATTAAGTTAAAAAGTTTCTGTACAAACAAAACAAATGCAGACAAGATTAGGAGGGAAGCATCAAACTGGGAAATCATCTTTACATTTAATGGTTCTGATAAAGGCCTCATTTCTCATATATATGAGAATTGTCTCATATATATAAGAATTCAAGCCACTCTTCAATAGATAAGTGATCAAGGGATATGAACAGACAATTTTCAGATGATGAAATTAAAACCATCTCTAGTCATATGAAAAGTTGCTCCAAATCACTATTGATCAGAGAAATGCAAATTAAGACAACTCTGAGGTACCACTACACACCTGTCAGATTGGCTAAAAAGACAGGAAAAGATAACGATGAATGTTGGAGGGGATGTGGGAGGGCTGGGACACTAATACATTGTTGGTGGAAATGTGAACGGATCCAACCATTCTGGAGAGAAATTTGGAGCTATCCTCAAAAAGTTGTCAAACTGTGCATACCCTTTGACCCAGCAGTGTTTCTACTGGGCCTATATCCCAAAGAGATCTTAGAGGAGGGAAAGGGACCCACATGTGCAAGAATGTTTGTGGCAGCCCTTTTTGTAGTGGCTAGAAACTGGAAACTGAAGGGATGCCCATCAATTGCAGAGTGGCTGAATAAATTATGGTATATGAATGTTATGGAATATTATTGCTCTGTAAGAAACGACCAGCAGGATGATTTCAGAGAGGCCTGGAGGGACTTGCATGAACTGATGCTGAGTGAAACGAGCAGAACCAGGAGATCATCATGCACAGCAACAACAGTATTACATGATGATCAATTCTGATGGACATGGCTCTCTGCAATAAAGAATTGTCTCAAACCAGTTCCAATGGTTCACTGAAGAAAACCATATACACCCAGAGAGAGGGACATAAAATATGGACCCCAACGTAACATTTTCATGATCTCTTTTGGCATTTGCTTGCATTGTGTTGCCTTTCTCTGATTCTTTTTTTTTTTCCTTGTAGATAGGATTTTTCTTGCATAACTTCTCAAGCATTTCAATATTATTAACATGTAGTGGACTTCCTGCCATCTAGGGGAGGGGAGGGGACTGGGGGTAAAATTTGTATTGGAAAGCTTTGTAAAGATCAAGGTTGGGGAACTACCCATACATATGTTATACAAATAAAAAGCTTAAAATAAAAAAAAAATTAAAAAAAAAGAAATACCAGTGAAATGCTAAAAAAAAAAAAGAGACCAGCTGCCAATGCAAATACATGTGTTATTTTACTTATAAAGATTTAATCTTGTTGATGACAGTGGCACTAATTATTGAATTCTCCTGGGGGTATAGTATACCAGTAAATAACATGATGAAATATTTTTATGTCATTGTTATTTTATGTTAACAATTTTAATATTATTAATTGCTATTTAATATTATTATGAATTTATTATTGCTATTTTATTGTATATGTTATGTTATTGTGGAGAACAGACTTTTGTAAATAATAGTGCCTTTATTCTTTTATTCCAAAAAAAAATTTTAAGTCAATAGAGGTATAAGACATGATAATAACTTGACACACTTAGCTCTGCCCTATTCATATTTCTTAATAGTGATGGAAAGCAAGACTTCAGTTTTGTATAACAAAAAGCAAAGAAGGAAAAACTAATAAATCCAGATGATTTGAAAATACTTAGACAAGCTGGAATAAAGGTTCAAAGGCTTATTAGATTTTATCTAATAGTCCCTGCACTTTGTATGTTGATCTTTCTTTGGGCTTAACTAGACAGAAAAGACCTAGCTTAGTATAAATATATATGAAAAATGCTTAAATGTTAATTTTCCATGAATACTCTGGAATAACTCTGTGACATGCTTATGGAAACTCTTATCACTACTGGGAATCAACAGTTTCATTCAATTAAATTAAATCCAACAAATATTTATTATATAAGAAGGCTTCAAAATCTATACAGTAAATTTAGGTTGAATTAATTAGAAGTATAGTGCTCAAAACAACAATCTCAATAGAGTATGGAAATAAATAACATGTTTAATCTTGCCAAGCCTCAGTTTCTTCCACTACAAAACGCAGATGAAACTTGTACTACCAAACACAAAGTATTATTATTTTAAAAAGAAAGGTTATAAATTTCAAAGTGCCATGTTAATGAGTTATTATTTTGAGGAGCAAAGGGAATGATTTATTTTTTCATCTTTATATTTCTGATAACTGGGATAATGCTTCCTTTACACCAAAAGAAGCAGTTAATAATACTAATTGAAAAGAAAAGAATAACCATGATAGATATCTTTAAATATTTTAATGGCTGAGATGAGACCATAAATTCATCTTTTCTTTCTCAAAAAAAAAAAAAACAAAAAACAAAAACAAACAAAAACTAAGACCAAGACACAGAAACAAAATTTTCACTAAATAGAAGAAAACAATTAGAGGGATACAAAAATGGGCTGGGCTGCTTTATTAAATGTTAGTTAACTCCCTGTCAAAGGAAGTTGGTATTTTGTCGAATATAAAAGAACATAAAAATGGCAAGGATTCTCAAAAATTGGAAAAGATGAAAAAGAGTTAGGGTTCTTAAGGTTCAAAAAAAGTCTCATTTTATATGCCTAGTTTTCATCTTTGGCAGAATATCTGAGTTAGAGATGTCTGAGAGGGAATTAAAGAAATGCTAAGAGGCTAGATTTGTGACTGTGTGTTTTGGAGTTATTTGTATTCTGCTAATAACTAGCAGAGGTTGATAATCTCTGGTGAACACTTTCAAACTGACGCACATTCAGAGAATGGAGAATGGTGAGGGAACTTCAAAATCATACAATACAAAGATCTAGCAACAGACAGAAATCTCTTTTAGAAGTACATGTTAACTTTTTTGAATATGTAGAGGAATGTCATAGAGAAAAGGGATTAGACTTCTGCTTATCTTATGAAAGTATAACTAGAAGAAATTATACAAATTGCAGACCAGCAAGTAAAGACTCAATGTCAGGGGGAAAAAATCCCAATAATTGGAGCTTTCCAAAAATGGAATGGGCAAGTCTCAAGAGGAAGAGAGGACTTCCTCATCTGATGAAACTGAAATTTTATGATACTGCATTTAAGCAAAGTTCGTTAAAAATATTGTAGATTGAATTCCAATAGACTTGTAATAGAAAGAGTTATCCACAACCTGGGAGAGGACTAGGGAGACAGACTGTGGATCACAGCATTTTATTTTCACCTTTGTTGTTGTTGTCCTTGCTTGTTTTTTTCTTTCTTTCTCATTTTTCCCCTTTTGACCTGATTTTTCCTAGTTTTTTTTTAATTGAAGCTTTTTATTTGCAAAACATATGTATAGGTAATTTGTCAACATTGACCCTTACAAAGCTTTCCATTACAAATTTTTCCCCCCTAGCCCCCACCCCTCCCTTAGAGGGCAGGAAGTCTACTACATGTTAATTATGTTAAAATACTTGACAAATTGAATATATGTATACACATTTTTACACTTATCTTGCTGTGCAACAAAAATCAGATCTATAAGGAAAAAAAAATTCTGAGAAAGGAAACACAATGCAAGCAAACATCAATAGAGAGCATGAAAATGTTAGGTTGTGGTCCACATTTCATATCCCTGATCTGATTTTTCTTGTGCAGCAGGATGACTGTGGAAATATATTTAAAGAACTAAACATGTTTAAGCTATATTGAATTACTTACTGCCTAGGGAAGGGAGGATATAGGAAGGGAGGTAGAATATTTTGGAACACAAGTTTTTGCAAACAATTTTTGTATGTATTTTGAAAAAAAAGCTGTTATTACTTTTTTTTTAAAGTATTGTAGATTGGGATGCCAGCATGAGGTAAGATGTTATACTAGATAACCTCTAAAGACTCTTCAAACTATAAGAGATTATGCTAATTATTAAAAATTATTAAGCACAAATTATATTGAATATGTATTATTACATATTATATAGCAATATAATTATAAAATAAATGAGATGATTATAATATATTGCACACTTAATATATTATGTGAATATAACATGTTATATTCTCTTTCTCTCCCTCTCTGTGAATCAAGTATGGATAAGTAAAAAAAAAATTTAGTATATTTAAAATTTAGATGCAAACTAAAATCTTAATAGTAAAATGCAAGTTTAAAAAGTGACTTAAATGAATTAAATTGCTTTCTTCAAATTATTTTCCCATAGCCCTGATTTTTGAGTTACTGGTTAGTGAAGTTCAAAGCAAAGATGCTTTAGGTAATCTAATCTTGAAATACACACACACATAGGTACATACACACATATGTTTGTACTTATATATGTGTGTATATGTATATGTACATACATATATACAAGGAAACAACAGCAATATATAAAGCATTTAGAAAAAAATCAAGATCATTAAATTATATGACACAAATTACCATTAACATAAACACTATGGAAATGCTCTATTCACTCTAATCCACTCTTCTCACTTTCAGAGGCTGGTGTTTCAAACTGTACCTAAATTAAGATATTTTCTCCCTAAAGTACATATAGTACTTTATATATGTATATAGGAAAAGGAAATTACTTTCAAGTATAATCACCTATGATTATCTTTTCAATGCAAAATAAAGCAGAAATGGTGGTGCTTTTTACTAAAAACCACATCATTTTAAAAGTCATACTTGATAGTTTTCTTTATTTATCCTGAATTTCTAGCAAATTCGCTGTTTTTTTACCTTTATAATGTGATTTTTCTTCTTTCTCAAAAAACTAGAAATTGATTTATCTATTTTATTGATCTCCAATCTTGCTTGTCACCTTTATATTCTTTTTGTTTTCAAATTTATTTGTTTCTCCTTTGACTGTCAAGATTTCTTGATTACCAAATCACTAAATTATTGGTATTTTAGGTCTGTTTTAGTTGAACATTCAATTCTTTATTGTTTTCCTCCATCTCATTTATTGAGATGAATGTTTAGAATGATAAATTTATCCCTAAGGATTGTGTTATATACATCCTACAATTCCTGGTATATTGTCGTACTTTGAAATAGTTTAATATGCATGCTATTATAAATCTATAATAATAATAAATATTATGTAATGAAAATATGTTTTCATAACATATCCCATACCATAGCATGAAAACTCTCTGAAGACAAGGTTGATTTCATTTTTTATCTTTGTATACATAAAATCTGGCACACTATAAGCCTACTGGACCTGGCACATTACAGACACATGATCAATGCTTAATGAATGACAGTCTATATCCTTTATCAGTTTCTTTTAACATCTCTGTCTTTATCTAAGGATTGACTTGGTATATTAAATAACATTGAACTTATCTAAGTAAGGCAGAAAAGACAGGAAATGATATTTTTTTTCTCCAAGGAAACAATTTAAAAATTATGAGCTTTTAAACAGATCATTTGTCTTATATCTAAGTTTGTTCCTATGTAATGTTTAGAATTTAAAACAAAAAATAAAACTCAGGGAAATAAAAGCCCAAAGGAGATAAGAATGCATTAAACATGAGATCAGTACAATCCTACTAGAGAGAACTCAAGGAAAAAGTCTCATGTACATTTAACTTTTCTCTAAGGAAAGAGACAATATATACCCTATAAATAAGTAAGAGTGTATTGCCAGAAATTCCATTGAATTTACTGCTACCTATTCCATTTCTCATCCCCATGGGATACAAGAAGCACTCATTTTTACTTCTGTGTACGTCATAAGAACTGCAACAGCCACTATTATCATCTTACGTTTTAAATTTCTACTTTTGCTATGAGTATGAGAGGGAATAAGCACACAGACATAGAAATGGCTAATGGAAATGTCTTTTGACTTAATCTTTGGGTTCAAATAATTTAAATGCCCATCAGCAGTCCACAGTAACACACTATTATCAATCTATTGGGAGAAAAAGCCATTCAGCTACACAGAATAATTTGATGTGTGTATCTATGCTTTATGTTGGGAGGCAGAAGATTTGAGGGAGAAGAGTAGAACATGAACTTGAAGCCTTTAACTAGTAGCCTAAATTTCAATGATAATTTTCAAAAGGTTAAATCCATTTCTGGAGAACCTACAAAAAAATAATTTACTTGCAAATATATTTCCATTCATCAAGAATGGTGAGTATAGTATTGTTTTATGCATTATTTCTCCTATCGTGAATATTAAGGGAAACTAAGGGTTAAACTCAGGGACACTGAAAATAACTGACAGAGTTCAATCTTGAATTTTAGGATTCTAATTCCAAATTCATTTTCCCATAGCATCAAGCAGCTTTCTCCATAACATTACACTTGGTGTAATGTCAATAAAGAAAGACAATGTTTATATGGTCTAAAACTTTTCTTTGCTTTTATTTTGTGTTAAGCGAAGAAGGAATTCTTGTGAATATCCCCATTTAATTTCAGATAATCTTGAATTACAATAAATTGCTTGTAATGTGTTTGGGTCACTTTCTCCTTTCAAAATCAAGTCAAAAAACATCCTCTCAAGTTCAATTTAAACTGTTCTCTAACTTGGCTTTCTTTGAAGCTGTTAGGTTATTGATTATTTTTTTTAAATCACTGTTGACAGTTTTACATTGAAGGGACTGTAAATTTTTATAGACAGAATATAATATCCTCAAAAAGTAAATTACCTCATCTGTGACGACCATTGCTAAGAGTGGTATCTGCAAATTGGAACTTCCAAGATACTCTAAATCCTCTTTCATTTTTGGCATTGCATCTCCAGGGCCTAGGATAATGCATTGTACATACATTGTACATACAATCAATATTTGTTCAATTGAATTGTACCTAGAGGGTAAAAATAAGACCTTCTAAAAGAGTAACAACTAATATAGAACACTTTTAAAGCTTGAGAAGAATTTTACATACATTATCAACCCACTGAGATTATCATCCCCAACTTGGAGAAACTAAATTTTATTTAGCTATATGACAAAGGGTAAGTTCTGAAAGCTCTCTGAGACTCAGATGTAGAATCTGAACATGGGTTTTTCTGGCACCTGTGTATGGTGTGCAGTGTGAAATAAGGCTAGAAAGGAAGGGTGGAGCCAAATTGTAAGGAGCTTATATTGTTTTCTATAGAAAATGAAAGTATTTAAGCAGGAAAATGGAATAATTAGATCTGATGCATTATTCATTCATTCAATAGCATTTATTAAGGACCTACTACATGCTACTTATTGCTGTACTCTTGACTCTACAAGGCTTCAACATTATACTTCACCTTCCTATTTATCCTGGAACTGTCCTCAGTGTTTGGGATGAACCTCCTCTCATAAAGGGTTCCTGCCAGGGCCTCCATTTTGGGGAGGGAACCAAGCAGGACATCCTTCATTCCCCTCCTCAGTCTCCTTCTGATGCTCCCCATTTTACCACTATGCCCCCCTTTCCTCATCTTCCTCCCATCCACCTTTCCCTGCTTCTCTTCTCCCTTTTTATGTAATGTTTTCCCTTGATATAAAGGAAGTTATTCCAGGACAGGGATTGTCTTTCTCTTAGCTTGTATTTGTATTCCCAGCACTTAGCATATTAACATTAGTAAATATTTAATAAATGCTTGTGGCCAATAGTTTGCCTCCCTTTTTAGCACTGTACTAAGCTTTGGAGATACAAAGCAAACATAAACTTATACTGAAACCTAAAATTTGCCTAATAGACTGAAAGACTGACTTTTAAAATATATTTATCATCTCAAAAATATATAATCATTGTTTTTCCATCCTCCTAGCCCAACACACAACCATACAACACTTCTCTATAGTTAAAAGCTTACAAAAGCAGTATTCAAAGGCAATAGAAGGAGTCAAAGCAAGCCTAAAACTCCATTTGTAATGCCAGAAGACAAAAAAAGTTGTGATATTTTGGGTTTTCTTTGTGCTTGTGTGGTTGATGTTGATATTCTTGTTGTTCTTGTTGATGATGATGTTGTTTCCCTCAGTTATAAGACAACATAACTGTATGTATGTTTTTTTTTCCTCCCATTGAGAAAAAAAAACCCTCTCTAAAATGGCAAAAACAGCAGGGAAGGAAATGTTATTTTCAAGTTCCTAGGAGGTTATCATAAACAATGGAGAGAGGAAAACAAATTAAAGTACAAAAAATGGTATCTGACAAGCATCCCTTTACCTCTCTGCCTATGAAGATTTCACTTCATTGTGTTTGGTAGCTGTGCTGGGCACCCTATGGTGTGAAAATGAAAGATGACCATGCTTGAAGAGAAAAGAGAAGCATATTGTAAGCAAGTGTAAATGCACAGTAAGGTCTGAATACTGTGGAAATAAGCCCAGGCTGCTTCACAATTCATGTGCTTAGCTGAGATGGCAGAACAGATGATAAACAACAACAAACAGAAACACCATACAACACAATTCTCTAGAATAGTAGTGATAAATACCCCTAGCAGCTTACTTAATTTCATGCTAATTTACATTATCATGTAACAATCTGAAATATTTATTACATAAATTAAATATTCATGTAATATATTTTAATCAGTTCAGGTCTTTATTCTGCAGTGAATTAATTTGTAAGAACCTGCAGCCAAAACAAAACTTTTTCCTCAAAAGGAAACTAAAAGGTTTGGTCAAAAGATTTCTTTTCCAGCACTTAGGAACCCCAATAGTGTGGGTACTCCATTCCTTGGCAGAGATCATAACCTTTCCCAGATCATATATGATGGCTCCATAAGGCTCTAATCAAAAATGTTACCAGCTAGAGAAATCAACTCTTTCGTGATAATAAGCCTCTATAAATCTGGTGAGGCTCTTTGTTTTAATAACATTCTAGTATTAGAATCAAAATCAAATTTTTTGTGGTTTAAGAAGCTAGATTCTATTTATGTGGCCAAAAGACACTATAAGACTTTAGTGAAGGTTAAAATAGTTAATCTAATTAACTGGACAAAATACAAGTCTGAATTAGAATCGTTTGTTCTGAGAATTCAAACTGAATAAAAATGAACAAATCTTTTCTTTTAAGGCTTAAATTTCTTTTTTTAAAAAATGTAACTGTGCTCCAGCACAAACTTTTCTTCTAAACTTAACAGTGAAAATGTAATTTATCCTGCATTTCAATTTTATTTATATAGCTTAGAAAGGTATGATTGTACTTCTGTGCCCAAAATGTTTCACAAAAACCACTCCTTTATGGCAGGAACATTTCTTTAGGTTTGCTATCTCTTCATTCCATGTGTTTTTTGTGTGATTTTATCACGTTAATTTGTCTGTAAAACATTAGCAAAAATTGACAAAATATAGCCAACATTCAGTATCAAGGATGGCAACAGCCTATTAACTCATCAAATCTAATCTCTTGTCACTTCAATCATAACCTCTTGGTGTTTTCAGAGGCCAAGATACTAGCATCATTACCATTCCTTAAGCTTTTCAATAATGACTACAATTAACAATAACAGCAAAAAGTGATGATATTCCTACTATGTTTGATGATCTTAAATTATGGGGAAATGTAGAAGAAAAATGAAAAACAATCCCTCTTCTGAATGATCTTACTTTCTAATGAAAGATACAATATGCAATAATTAAATTTCAAGATAACTTGCAGAGGGAGCTGAGGGTATGAGGCTCTCTAGAAAGGCCCTAATCCCTGAGTTAATCCTAGAAGAAAATTAATAATTCTAAAGGGTCTATTAACTGTCTGAAGCCATATTTAAACTCTAAGAATAACATTTTATCAGCTGTGCTACCTTGGCTGTTCTGTTCTCTGGGCTAGCCTGGACTCAAGAGGTCTCCTTTTCCTGAATTCAAATCTGGCCTGAAACATTTTGTAGCTATATGACCCTGGGCAAGTCACTTAATCCTATTTATCTTTGTTTCCTCAGCTGTGAAATGAGGTGGAGAAAATGCTAAACTAACCTAATATCTCTGAGGAGAAAATCCCAAACAGAGTCACAAAGAGTAGTGAATGAAAAACAACTGAACAACTAGAGTGTGTGAATGCAATAATGCAAAATAAGGCTGGGAAAGTAAAAAAGAAAACAACTTGAAAAAGAGATTTGCCTCCTAAACAAAGAAGCTTGTATTTTATTCTGAAATCAATATGAATCCCTAAAGTGTCTAGAAGAATGGCATAGTAAGTACTATGTTTTCAATTATTTATCATAGCTGTATGGAAGATGGATTAGAAGGATAAAAGAGGGAAACTGAAAAGTCACATAGAAGTCCACATGATAGGCCAGAAGAATGTGACAAAGTTATAAACTGCTAACCAAATAAGTGAAGAAAATACAGATGTAAAAAAATTATGAAGATGGAATAAAAATTTAGCAAATGATTGAATATGAATGACGAGGAAAGGGAAAATTGAGAATGATTTTGAAGTTACAAATCTGAGTTACTAGAAAGATAAGTACTGTTTTCACAAGTGTCCTTTTAAAAGAGCCACAGATTAGGGGGAAGATGAGTTCAATTTTGAATATATAGATATACAAATATAAAACCATATAGAGATATAAAAGCTGCTGATCAACTTAGCCAAAAGGGCAAGAAAGCTAGCCTAAGTGAAACAAGTTACCTCCAATATGTTGGCAATAACCTGAACCCAAGAGCTGTAAGAACACCAGTGTCCCCTTATATTAAAAAAATGTAGTTTCATTAATGAAAATATCAAAAAAAGGAGATTATCACATCTGCACCCTGAAGACCATAAAACCTTTCCATTTGACTTTGCATTTGAAACTTCCTACAAAGATCACCTCCCTCTATTCAAATTTGAGCTCTTTGAGAGCAGAGTATGCCATATTTTTTCTGTTTCTATCCCCAGTGCTTGTCAATATGTATATCTTGAAGACATCTCCCAAGATAATAAATGCTGATAAGTTGATAAGATCACTAGGAGAGAGACTACAGAAAGAGAAAAAGAGTAAGCAAAGTCCTAGGAGACACTCACAGTTAGGGTATGGCAGAAAGAAAATAGTCAGGAGAAGGATGGAATAGTCAGGTAAGTAAAAGGAGAATCAAGATAAAATGGTGATATGAAAGCAAGGAAGACAAGAGAATCCAAGAAGAGGGAGTGATCAACAGGATCAAAAGTTGCAGATAGGTTTAAAAAAAAAGTAGAGGAAGGAGAGCCTTTAGGACAGGACTTGAGTCTCTTTTTGCTTGCTTGAGTTTTTTTGGTATTTGTTGTTCTTCTTTTAGTCTTTCTCTGTATGCATAGTGCTTGAGATACAGTAAATACCTGATAAATTTTTTTATGACTTGACTAAAAAAAGACCATAATATTTAGTGATTAAAAGATTCTAGATAACTTGCAAGATGCAGTTTTCAGTTGAATAGGTAAGCTGTTAAGCCAGACTGAAATAAAGAATCAATCAGCATGCATTTGTTAAGTGTTTACTATTTGCCAAGTATTACCCAATGAGTTGAGAGAGGACCTAGAAGCAATACATAATGAATTCTTCTAAGAGTTTTACTATGAAAAAAAATTGCGCTATATATCTATGTGTGTGTGTGTGTGTGTGTATGTATATATATATATACATACACAAGACAAGGGCTTGAGGAGATGGTAAGATCAAGTACCAGCTTTTTTTTTTTTATAGCGATAAGAGAAACTATCACATTTATAAAAAAACATGGAAGTTAATAGAAAAGAAATCAAAGATGAGAAAAAAATGAGAAGAATAAATTACCAGTGTTTACTACTATGTAATAACATAATAAGCCAACAGTCTCCAAAAGCAAACCCTGAGTTCAGAGATTTTATATTTTAATAAATAATGTTAGCTTTATTGATCCATTTTCAAAGCCAGTGCTGGCCCCAAATGTTCCAACAAACATTTAGTCACATAGTTCCTTCAAAGAGGTTCTGTGGGGTGATTTTCCAATTTCTCTGCTACTTTTCAATACTGTGTACAATCCACACTGAAGATCTTACACCAGCAGATTAAAGAATGCTGTAAACACATGATCTTCATGGAGTAAATGGATCTTCCTTGAAACTATTTCTTCCACTAAAAATGAGTTCAGAAAGGTGGGACTGTCTTTCAGAAGTCCCAGATATTAAAGTCACTTTTTATTTTCACAACAGAGTTTCTAGCTCCAGTTGTTATTTTTGGTGCCTATCCAAATTCCAATGTGTGGCTGCCTTGAGTATAGCACACCAATGGAAGCTATCAATAGACAACATACAACAATGGCTCAAAGAGTTTACTGAGGAATAGACTTATCAAATACAAGGCTAATCAATTTACTAACTTTAAAATTTTACTTTAAAGTTTGTCATTATATTATACAAGATAGGTCTCATATGAAACAATCAATATTTAAGCATTTCTTTAAGTATCTACTATGTCTTGGGTGCCTGTAGAAATAGAAATTGAAAACTGAGATGGTTCTAGTTCTCGAGGAATTTACATTTTACTAACAGGGCAAAATAAATTCACAGATAATTAAATACAGGATATAAAATTTGGTGTATTTTCAGATTACACAGTGATTGTGAGCAACACTAAAAAAATGAAGAATTGTGAAGGCATTCTTCAAGAAGGTTGCACTTACAGAATCTAGGGGATCCAAGAGGGAGAAGTGAAGAAGAGCAAACAAAATAATACATATTGATTTCTTAGTCATCACTGTCAAATTTTCATTCCATTTTAACCTAATATAATAAACTAGAATATTAACCAAGGCTTACTATAAAAAGGAAACAAATACTAATAAGCTCATTACATCCCAGATGTTACCAGCTTAATGTGAAAGTTTTTTGGTGTTCACATTCTAACTAGATAGACATAAGGATAAGGTTATGTTCTGAAATATCTATTTCTCTGCATGTAGAGAATAGGGATATAGATACATAAATAACTGACAAACTATAGCTAAATGCATCCTTCTTTGAAGAAATTAACAAAATCCAAAATATTTTTATTTAAAAAAAATCAAATCCTCAACAAGATAGAAGCTCACAGTCAGAGCAGCCTTTTAAACACTTTGACTCCGCCACCTACAGTTATTACCAGTGTGATGCAATCATCTACCCTCTTTACTGAAATGATGATACCTATAATCAGAACTCTGGAGAGTAACCAGTTTTCACAACTAACTCAGTGCACTAATCCTTCTACCTCTACTTAAAAAAAAATTTATACTTTTACGATGAATTTGAGGTCTAGATCACCAGCATTTTCAGCCTCTCAAATCGCTAGTGTAAACAATCATTTGAATAAATGGCAAACAATCATCTGGTTGAAAGTATTTTTTGCACTTGAAAAGAATTGCCAGAGCATCAAAGTTAAGTGCTTCAACCAACAATGATGTTGGTATTAAATAGAATCTCTAAAGTGGACTACCATTTCTCAGAATAATCTGCATTTGATTATAGAATCATCAATTAAGATATGGAAGAGAGTTTAAAGGTTATTTAGTCTAGCTGCCTTTACAAATGAGGGAACTAAGAACCAGAGAAAGTGACTTGCTTAAGTTACACAAATAATGACTAACAACCACAACTTGAACTCGGCTTCTCTAATTCCAAACTCAGGACTCTGTATCAGGCCATTTTTTCATCTTGTACTACAAGACAAAGGATCACAGACCTAACTACAAGGGATCTTACAGGTCAGCTAGTCTAAACTCTTACAGATGATGGAATGAAGCCCAGAAAGGTATGAACTTTCCCTGGGTCACACAGGGAATAAATGAAAAAGAATTTGAATCTTATTGTTCTAACTCTAAACTGATGGGATTTTTTTTTTTTACTGTCCTATGCTGCTACTTCTCTGTATTCAGCAATATTGGTCTTCCATTTCATTTTGTGAGTTAATTTTCTTTATTCCTTTTGAAGTCAGTGAAGAAAAACATTCAATTCCAACATGCCTTTGGTATTTGACAAACACATTAACCCATAACAATAATTATCTTAATGCTTCAATCTGGACAGTGAAAAAGATGACTTTATGATGAACCTTCTGGAGGAGAAACAGAACTGTTTATAAATAAGATCTCAAACCAAGATGTGTAAAATCTAGAGGAAGAAAGCAATCATGGCATTTACAGATAGCTAATGTTTTAGCCAATACACATATATAATATGTCATTTTAATCAATAATATTAAAATATTGGATCTCTCAATTTTATTTGCATATAATTAGAAAGCATCCTGTTACTGAAGGTAGGAAATGTCCCAATCACCTGGAAGAACATTCTAGGATAATTCTTGCAATTTCAAAAATAGTCACATGATCTGATTCAATTCCCTGGCATGCAAAACTGGACATTTTGTTAAAACACATCTTTTAAAAAATTAAAATTCACCAATTCTTTTTTTTTCATTTCCAGCAAGTTTTCACCTATTAAAAATGTAAATTAAGGGATAAGGACTAATATAGAGCATTCCCAGGAACAGAAAACTCCCTCAACTCAACTCCTTAATCTCCTCAACTTCTTTCAATGCCAGGCAGCACCATTTCTGCAACTTACATACAACTGCAGAAACCCTTCAAAAGCTGAAAAGATTCCTGGGAGCTTTAAGTGACTTGCCCAAGCTTACACAGCCTGATAGGAATCAGAGGTAGGGGCATGAATCCAGGTTTTCTCAACTTTAAAGCTACCCTGTTACCTTCAGTTTTAAATGTTTTATTAGAAACTCCACATTCAGTACCAGTATACCAACTGAATTTGCTTAGTAACTATTTATATTTAAATTACATTAAATTAATTAATTTTGATGAATAATGTATTGGTGCACTTAAGATGCATAAGTATGATAAATTACCATCATGCAATTAAGAACAAATATAAGGAATGCTGAGAAATCTTGGGGAAATGTTTATGAAACAATGTAAAATTAAAAATAGAAAAGCAAGATTTCATTTATATATAACACATATATCAAACTCTTTACTAAGACTTCTCTATAGGTATTATCAATGCAAAGTTACAAAGCTTTAGTAAATACCTACTATATGCATAGTACTGTTCTTGTAACTGGGGAGATAAAAATTTCATTGTCCATATCCAGATTGCTTAGGGTAGATGTCACATACACAAATGACCACAAACCAATATGAAACATAAATGTAAAAGATATATAAAGTATGTTGACAAAGTTTAAAAAAAGATAATTTAGACAATAAGTATATGAGGCAGATATTGAAGGATAAGTAGGATTTCAGTCCTGAAAAATGGGGAGTGAATAAAAGTGTTTTGTCCCTAAAAATATGCTTACAAAAAATAATTGCTCATTTCAATTGTAAAAGTGACAAAAGTAAAGGGAAGAAAAGAAAGAGAGAAAAGAAATGGGATAGAGGGAAAAGGAAATGATAAATGGAGAGGAACAAAGACAGGATCAGAAAGAAGACTCAAAATTATATAAAAAGCAAGTAATATCATAATTTTTATACATGTATGACACATAAGTATGAAATTAGCATGTAATTTACATAGCGTCTGGGAGATGTAGAATTTTAAATTTGGATGGAACCTCAGAAAGAAAATGAGCACAAGAACACCTACAACCACAGAATTACAAAAAACAGTAGAATCTTGGACAAGTAAGTTAATTTCTCTAGGTATAAACCTTACACTCAATATTCTTTTATTTTAATTTAATTTAATATAATAACTATTGGGGCAGCTAAATGCCACAGTTGATAGAGCACTGTTCCTGGAATTAGGAAGGTCCCGAGTTCAAATCCAGTCTCAGACATGTAATATATCTTTTGTGTGACCCTGGGCAAGTCACTTAACTTCCCTTTAGAGTTTCCTTGTCAAAGATACTAGAGTAGTTTATGTAAGGAATCCTAGTGAGTAAGGAATCTTGTGAGTTTCAGCTATGTCTTTTGTGTAATGTTTTTGCTAAGAACATGAGAACATGCTTGCAGTTATCTGATGGAATACCAGAAAAGCACAAAGAAGTTGGAAGGCCATCATTTCTTGTGTATTAATCAATGAATATCCTTTATTGCAGGCCTATGCTTACCCTGGAAACCTAGCCAGTTCCTTGAGTAAACACAGTCCCTAAAGAAATGAACAAAAAATTCTCCTCGGTGGGACCTCTTGTGATGGAGCATCCTGTACTTGGGAGGCTGCTATGTCTCCAGAGTCATATATCCAATGAGAATACTTAGTGTAATGATGTCTGTGTTCTCAGCCAATAAAAACCTCTTAGTGAAAAGGGACTTGGAGGGTTAAGGCTAGGAAGTTTTGTACAGCTTGCTTAGCAATGGCTCCTACTCAAAATTCTGAATAGCTGTGACCATGAGTCTTCCCAGCCATTCAGATGTTGGTGCTTCCTCGGAGTGGTGATGATGTATGCTGTATGTGGTTTCTTTGTTTGGCCACTGTGTGTGTTAATTATGTATTATTTTTGTGCTATGAGTTTCCTTTTCCCTTATGTCTTATTTAAATCAAAATTCTGAGCAGTAATAAACTTGCACCCATTCTTTTTAAAACTATGCCTGTTAAAATGTGAATTCAGAACCTAGATTAATCTTACAATTTGCCATTTTCTTCTTCAGCTTTTTACAGATGAGGGAGCTAAAGCAAACTGGGAAGGTGACTTGCTCAGGATCACACAATTACTAAGTGTCTGAGGCCAGATTTGAATTCATGATACTTAGTCTTTCTGACTTCAGTCAGGCTCATACACTGTGCCTCGTAACTACTCAAACTTATTTAGCTTAAGATCAATTTATTACAATGAATAATATAAACGACAATATGGATTTGAGGCTAGATACCTTTAAAAGATCAAACCAAAATTAACCAGATTCATGGCTTACACAATGTCAAAACAATTAAATTATTAGTAAATTTTCTTTAAAGAGTATATTCTTGACCATTTACATAAATCTACTGCTGAAATGGGAATACGGTTAGGTTTATAAAAGCGATAAAGGACATCAAAATAAGACTGTGACAATTAGAAAGGGTAGAGTAAAAGAGAAGGGCAATATTCTTGGTTCATAATTTGAATGATTTTCATGTGCTTTATTTATAACACTAATTAGGTTCACTATTAACAAAGAAAAGCTGCCTGCTAAATTGCAGGGAAGAGTCAATTCCTAACTGGATGAAACAAAATCATGTATATTTTCCAATGCATATTTCACCTTACACAGTATTTCACTGGAGAATTCTAAGGTCAGACTTTTAAAAGTTCCTGCAGTTCTTTCTTCATGAACTGATACATTCCTTGGACAGTACACACTGCATGTACTTTAGTGTAATCAGAATATGCACAGTTGGAATGTGGTACTTGAGGCTCTCAAGTCCTTATTTAATCAGTTTCTGTGAATTTAAAGCAAGTTATCAGCCACAGGGAGAGTAGGACAATTCTGTGTTTGGAAAGTTCTTACATTGAAATAATAGGACCCAAATGTTCTTTCATTCTGTTTCAGAAACAGCCCTCTGTCATACTTACTGCCTTCTGCCAAAGTCTGCAAGGATCAAACTGAGTTGGTAGCAAATGAAGCTAAATAGTGTTTTTGTCCAAGTTTCCAAAACAAACTTTTGAAATTTTCCATTTATGAAAGGTAAGAATGGCAAATTATAATTTTAAAAAATTTCTATGCACATTCAATACAAACTTGAAAATAAATCTCTTTTTGAAACTCCCTTTTACTCAATCCAAAGCCTAACTCCTCTTTTTTATGTCAAATCTATAGAATCTAAGGAGAATATGAGTTCCCTATCACTTGCAGTTTTTATGTTGAAAATATATGACTTTTTGTTGGAGATGCTTTAGAGGAGATTCAGATCAAAAATTAGGTAGAAGCAGTTTGTAGGGGAAAGAACATGGGATAAAAAGGCCTAGGATCTAGATTAGAATTATGCTTTTTCCTAAATTTAATTTGTAATTCACTTAGGTTCAAATATCAATAGTATCATTCATAAAGTAAAGAAGTTGGGTAAGATAATATCTAAGGTCTCTTCAAAACTCCAAATATGAGGATATGATTATTGAGGTTCCAACTTTTAGATTCTGTGATTTTTTTCACCAAAAATATGACATATCAAAAGTGAATTTATACTTAATATTAACTTTTGTTCTGGTCATCTTAGTAGTATTCATATTCATACATTTATAAAAGCAAGTGTAGGGGCAGCTAGGTGGTGCAGTGGTTAGAGCACCAGCTCTGAAGTTAGGAGGACCTGAGTTCAAATCTGTTCTCAGACACTTCCTAGCTGTATGACCCTGGGGAAGTCGCTTAACCCCAATTGCCTCAGCAAAAAGCAAAAAGAAAAGAAAAAAAAGAAAAAGAAAAAAAAAGCAAGTGTATTCAGGTGTTTTTGTTGGAGATGGCTTCTCTTTCACTTTATCAAGAGCTCTGTCCAGGGCTGGAAAGTACCATGCATGATGAACCTCATGGCTCCTACAATTTTGGACCAGCATCAAAACTTATTCTCTGAAGTCATTTGCAGGAAATTAATATGCAGGGCAAAATTACTCCTACCTAAATCCTATCATATGCCATCTCTTTGTGTGACCTCATCTTACTTGATAAGAATGAAAAGTTATTTTCAAAAAGCTGATAGGTGCTTAAGCACAAGACTTATCTTTTCCAAATTCTGTAAGCCTCAGATGGTTGAGTAATTTGAAAACACTCCAATATTTGGAAATAATGATGATGAGATATTAGCACATTCCAGCTGGCATACATGACGGCACTTTGAATAAACCAAAAAGAAAATTAATTAGGAAAGAAACTAACCTCTGTATTCCCTTATGCAGGTGGTCCTTTCAGGTAAAGTACCTTAGGCAGAGCTATCTTATATGACACACTTTGAAAATGAGAATTTCCAAATGAAACTTGTCTCCATTAAAATTAAAAGTATAAAAAAGTATAAAGTATGTAGCTCTTGCCTTCCCTCCTCCCTCCTGCCCTATTAGATCTGTTGTCAAGTCCTAGAGATTTTATCTTTGTACCAATTTTTGCTTGTGCTCCCTTTTCTCCTTTGACACTATAACAACCCTGGTACAATCCATCACCATCTCATGGCTGTACTATTGCTATATCTTGCTGGTTAATGCCCCTGCCTCAAGTCACTAACCATCCCAATCAATTCTTTTACTCAGCTGCCAGAGTCTGACTGTGACAGAATCCAAATCCCTACACAAAAACTTTAGGGGTTACTTGTCACCTCTGGGATCAAATATAAAATCTTCTGTTTGGCTGCTATAGGTCTTTATAACTTGCCCCTCATCCTTTTCGAGTCTTCTTATGCCTTACAACCCCCACATATTCTTTGGAAAAAATAATTCTTAAAAGTATAGTCTACTAAATAATCATATTTATTTAGAATAGAATTTTAAAATGACTATTTTTCAAGAATGACTTTTCAAAATATAGATGCAATTTGTTTAAAAAATGAACTTACAAAGATTTTGTAATAGATTTTGAACTTAATCTAGTATGTAGAAAAGAGATGTCAAAAAATAATTATACTAGGTCATTTTGGTATAACTGGAAAATAAAAGAAAAGTTATCTTGCAAAATATTATTTATATTGATGGAAAAGCCTTAAACTCAGTCCTGTCAATAGGGTGATTGGACTCTAGTTGTTGCTGTTACAATACTTAATCTTCTGGTTTCATTCTGCCATAATGGATCCAAGTTGTTCTGGTATTCAGCTAGATGCACTATCGATATTAATAAATGGAGTATTTGCTATATAATTGTAGAAGCCTGTTAACTCTGTACAAGAATACTGATGAATGTTAAAGATTAGAGCAGTTAAAATTCTGAGATGAACAGTTAATCATCTGATCGGTACTTCAACAGGCAAGAAAAAACAACCAATATATAGCATTGAAGGCCACTGCCCAAATAAAGAGCATGCACAGCTTAGTGGGTAATCATTCAACTAATATCCTCATTGAAAATAACCTGCTCCTCTCTCTCTCCCTTTTACTCACACACACACACACACACACACACACACATTTTCCTTCTAATTTTATCCTACTTTTCTTTCTTCTTTTCTCCAATTTGCCTCCCCTTGTTCCATTCTCTCTCTTTCTCTCGCTCTCTCTCTCAACAATTGGGATTAAGCGACTTGTCCTGGGTCACACAGCTAAAGAAGTGTTAAATGTTAAGTGTCTGAGGTTAACTCAGGTTCTCCTAAATTTAGGGCCAGTGCCCTACCCACTGTATCATCTAGCTGCCCCCTTCTTTGTTCCATTTTTAACCCAATTTTGCTTTCCATGCATGTACACATGCATCTCTGTTTCAACAAGGGATTGTACATAATTCAAATAGAGGTTATTTAAAGTGATCTGTTAAAAAAATTCAGTGATTTAAAATTACATTAAGATAAATTATTTATTTTGCATTATTTATTAAACATTTATTAAATGCCTCCTATGTGACATGCTAAATATTGGGGATATAAAGTAAGGCAAAAGATAGTCCCTATTCTCAAGGGGTTGACAGTCAAGGAGGAGACAATAAGCAAACAGATGCATACAAATAAGATATATACTAGATAAATTGTAAAAAAAAAATCAATAGAGGAAAGGCAATTAAAGGTGATTGGGAAGAAGGTACGATTTTATCTGGGACTTAAAGGAAGCCCAAGGAAGCCAGAAAGCAGAGACAAGGAAGGATGGCTAGAGGATCTAGCTGAGGAACACAAAGGAATTTAGTTTTAATGGATCATTGAGGATGTAGAGCTGAATAAGGTGTAAAATCCTGGAAATACGGAAAGCAAATTATAAAGAGCTTTGAACGCCAAGCAGAGATATTTATATTTCATCTTGGAAGTGAGTAAGAGTTAATATGGTAAGCCTTGAAGAACCCTTTGACATCTGAGTGGATGTATGCAATGAAGAGAACTTGCCTCCAGGAGGAGGGAAACGTTGTAGGAATACTACCCAGCAAATTAATTGCAATAATCTGGGTGAAGAATGATGACAACCTATACTAGAATGGTAGCAAAAAGAAAGAAAGAAATACATGACAGATGTTAATGATGTAAAATAAAATAAAAAAGATATGACAATAGATTTGATATGTGTGAGATGAAGAAGAGTAAGGAATCAAAGTTGACACTTAGATAGTAAGCTGGAAGGATGATGGTATCTTCAACAGGAATAGGGAAGTTGGAAAGAGCATTTGGAGGGAAAGACAATGACTTCAACTTTGAAATGTTGACTTTAAAGATGTCTATGGGACAGATGGTTCAAGATGTCCAAAAATGGTTGAATATATGAGAATGGAGGTCAGGAGGAAGATTAGATCTGGATAAATAGATCTGAGAATCAGCAGCATAAGGATGAAAACTGAATCTATGATGAGATCACCAAGAGAAATAGTATACATAGAAAAAAATATTCCAAACAGCGCTATACAAAATTGATGGCCAGTATGTATTACCTAGACTACATCCATATATTTATCTAGATTACACACAAACACACATACACACAGAGTAGTTATGTAAATATATATGTATGTGTGTATATATACATATATGAACATGGAATAAATACTTATAATTATATATATATATGTATGTAAATTGAAGTCTGGAAAGGTTCATGAAGTTTTATGTCCTTTGTTCCTGAATTTAAAACCATATTAACTAAATATATTGATTTTATATGGCCTTCAGTTAATTTATTTCTATAGGTTACTAGCTGTGGACAAAAGAAAAAAAAAAGGCTTCTTAGGTCTACAGCTGAAAAGAACTACAAAAGCACTCTAGTCCAACCTTCTCAAATTACAAATAAGGAAAATGAGGCACAGGAAGACTAAGTGACCTACCAATGGCACACAGGATGTAAATATCAGAGACAGATTTGAAATAATGTTCAGAATCAATAAATTGTCCTGTCTCCCTATTCCTACCTTATGAATTATGAAATATGAATTATGTTATGACTATGACAGTTTCTTCATTCTTCACTCTTAAATTCTGGATTTGATTGTAGAAATGGATACTTAAGAAAAACACAGGTAAGAACAAGAATGTTCAAAGTACATGAAATTCAACTGAATTAAGATGAAGCTATTCACAAAGCCACAGGAATTTTTTTTTTTTTTGCTTTTTGTTGAGGCAATTGGGGTTAAGTGACTTGCCCAGGGTCACACAGCTAGGAAGTATCTGAGACCAGATTTGAACTCAGGTCCTCCTGACTTCAGGGCTGGTGCTCTATCCACTATGCCACCTAGCTGCCCCAAAGCCACAGGAATTTTATGACATTGCTTTCCCAGGGGATCATGGAGTGGGACCATATAAGTAAAGCTCTCTTACACAAGATTTCTTATTTAAATACCTACATTTGGCTTCCAGAGTAGTATAATGACATTCCAGTAGATGCTTATTGAATAGCAAGCATTTAGAATATAGATTTCTGCTTTTAACAAAAGCTTTCTCTGTATTGCACTGTTCAACAAGCAATATATTATCTCTAGCTCCTCTGCTGCCTTTCCTTTAGTAATATATAAGCTTAAGCATAAGAAAGTTACTAAAAAAATCTACCTGAAAATAAGGCCCTATTTTCACATTATGTCTTCATCATGACAGAAATCTCCTATTTAGAACACTGAATCCTTGTTTCAATCCAGTAGATAAATTATCCCACTAAACCCCTAGAATTATGAATTCTTGGAACCAGATGTTGTTCTCAATCACGTGCAGCTTTTTTTGATTTAGTGAAGTTTATATTTACTGATAAAATATTTCTTTTATAACTTGAGTTTGCATATCAGTGAAAATAAACAAAACACAAAAAGAAAGACAACTGATTCAGATATTCCTCTAGGCTGACAAATTTCACAGAAAGCACTTTTGTAATAATAAAAAAAATAATGAAGTAGCAATATTTTGTGCAGACATTTGCTCCTCTGTCTATTTCATTTATAAATATATTTTAATGAGCTAATTGAGACTACAGAGCTCTGCAAGTGTTCCTTTTTCTAACATTTGTTCTGAATTGAAAGGTTTAAAAAAGCTAATCTGCTGCATTTGGGGGATGGATTTATGAATACAGTATTTAAAGCACATTGTCTGAGCATCTGGAAAGCTAAAATCTCATAAATAGCCCATCCTCCCAAACATATGATTAGACAATAAGGCTAATCTGAAATTTGTTTAAAATCAGTAGCCATAAAGCCAATACACGGATATAGTGTACTACAAATTGTTTCTCACACACATTGGGAGAATGTTTATTGAAACATGGCTTAATGTGCCTCCGTCTGCCAAGAAGACATTGAAAGCTAGAGTTTGTCTTGGTAGAATTAAATTATTCACATTGTCAAATCTTCTCATTTAGGAAATCTGTGATTTACTAGATTGCCTATAAGAATTAGGTCATGTCCACACCAGAACAACTCAAAATGCTACCATTTTTATACTTTAGGAGACTAAATGCTATTTTTTCAATTAAATGCTCTCTCCATCCTTCTAAAATTGCTTAGAAACAAACAGTAACAGTAAAACATAACAAAGGGCAGATTTACTAATGTGAATCATGTAACACTAATAAAAATCCTTTTTCATTCCAATCATTTAAAGGAAGAAAAACATAGGATTTTAAAGCTGGGAAGAACTTTAAAATTAAGTAGTCCAAGACCACCATTTTACACAGGAGGATACTGTGTAAAGAAGAGAGGGAAAGAAGATGAAGAGAAAGTAAATGTAATAGGACTTCCCTAAGTTAGCTTCATTCAACTGGACATCTCAAATGTATGGCTGATATTTTTCATTATATAGTTTTTATTTTCTGTGAGAAAACTACATTCTAAAAATAGTTGAGAAAAGCACAGTAGAGATGCACTTCACTAGTGAAATATAATTATTAATATAAAGCACATGTTAAATGTTCTTTTGTTGCAGGAAAAGCTGAAAGCTAATGGTATACATATAAATTTGGGAATAGCTGAATAAATTATGATATATGAACATAATGGAATATGCTTGTGCTGTAAGGAATGATAATAGGAATGGTTTCCAAGAAACCTTGGAAGATTTATAAGATCTTATACAGAGAGAAATGAGTAGAGAAGAGAACAAATAACAGAATAACAAAACTGCAAAGACAAACAACTTTGAAAGACATAAAAATTCTAATCGGTGTAATGACCAATCAAGTTTCCAGGAGACCAATAATCAATTACATTACCCATAGAGGTAATGCACTCATGCTATAGAGAGAGACCTAGAACATCAAACAAAGCTAATGTAAGAATTTGTTTTTTGCTTGGTGATCCAAATTTCTTATAAGATTTTTGTTGTTTCATCACATACACCCAATTGTTTTTGGATGGGCGTAGTTAGGGATAAGGTTGCCAAAAGAGGAAAATAATTGGAAGGGGAAAGGGGAAAAGAATGGGTAGGAAGGAAGGAAGGAAGGAAGGAAGGAAGGAAGGAAGGAAGGAAGGAAGGAAGGAAGGGAGGGAGGGAGGGAGGGAGGGAGGAAGGAAGGAAGGAAGGAAGGGAGGGAGGGAGGGAGGGAGGAAGGAAGGAAGGAAGGAAGGAAGGGAAAGAGGAAGGGAGGGAGGAAAGGAGGAAGGGAGGGAAGGAGGGAGGGAGGGAGGAAGGAAGGAAGGAATGGAGGGAGGGAAGAAGGAAGGAAGGGATGGAGGAAGGAAAAGGAGGGAAGGGGAAGAAGGGGGAGAAGGGGGGAAGGGAGGAAATCAATTAAATATATTTTTAGATGTACATTCAGAAAGAATTCCAGAAGTAATCACAGGCAAGCAGGATAGCTTTGAAATTTACTTGCCGAATACAGTATAAACTTAAAAAGAAAAGCAAGCTGCACATAATAGAGATTCAAATTTTTATGTATATGCCTTTCTGTTTTGTTATACATATGGAATTTAGATTTTAATTAAAATTTCTTAAGTAGAAAAAATTTTTAAAGGGAAAAATATGTATTAAATCATATGTAAAACTATGGAATCTCACTATCTGAATAATGTTACAGTGAATGTTTTAAAACTAAAGTCAGGCACTTAAATAATTTATCTGTTCATATATGTGGAAGTTTTCTACATATGATCTAAAAAAAACCAATGTAAATTTGGTAGTGATAGGCAAACATTCCAGAGATTTCCAGAGAAAGTCCTAAGGGCCACAGCTGTACTCAAAACAGCATTTGTCCCAGCTATTCTGTAATCAATATGTTGCTCACAAATACGATCATTTTTCATTCAGGGGAAAGCATCTATCCCAAGAGTGATGGCAATCTCTGTGATGAGACTACAGGTTCTTCTAGGAAGTTTTGCTGCCTAAGAAGAGGATGAATTTATTGGAGTTTCCCCTCCCATTACATTGATTATGATTCCAAACACTATACTACCAAGATACAACTCAGGATACTAAGGGAAATTTTAAAATTTATCATTAGTCTTATTATTTCAAATTCAATAATTATTATTTCAAAATTTAATCCATGAGTATTAATATTAGGAACAAAAATGTCATTCACATTAAGATGCACCATCACTGATAATTATCAGAATATCCCTTCCCTCCTTCTCCCCCTTCTTCCCCTTCCTTCCTTTTCCTCCCTCCCTCCCTTCTTCCTTCCATCTCTTCCTTCCCTCTCTCCTTCCTTTCCTTCCTTCCTTCCTTCCTCTTCATTCTTCCTGAACCAAGTGACATTTTCTTAGGTTGAATTAACATAAGTATAATATCCAGAACATAATATCCAAAGTTGGAGTTACCAACTTTGTTCTTGCCCTACCAACCAATATAATCCAAAAGATATTTATGAAGGGCCTGCTATGTGCTAGGCATTGTACTAAGCAATGGGAATAAAATTATTAAAAAGAAAAACAGTCCCTACCCAATCTAATATAGAAAGTTCATTTATGTGAGAAAGAATACATTATTTTTCTAAAATGAGAGTACTATGACTGAGTAAAATTACTCTTCAAGGACATTACAATTAATTACCTATATATTTTAAAGGTTGTGAGAAAAACCAATATAGAGAAGACTAGTGGCTCATTAAGAAAAATGAAATTAAGCTAGTGACAAATAAGGTCCTTGCCTTTGTGTAAAATAAAGGTTCGATACTCCTACTT
The DNA here is from genome assembly GCA_023553655.1 of Myrmecobius fasciatus. Classification (NCBI taxonomy): domain Eukaryota; kingdom Metazoa; phylum Chordata; class Mammalia; order Dasyuromorphia; family Myrmecobiidae; genus Myrmecobius; species Myrmecobius fasciatus. Next base: position 5,865 of record JAJPUD010001743.1, on the reverse strand, counting down.
TAGAAGACTCAACCAATCAAAAATATGTATTGGTCTCCTCTCATGTATCTACTGTCACAAGTTCTGTGGTGAATGACAAAGGGATTAAAGACATGAGCCCCTCTCTAAAGTAGGCTTAATGAGTTTGGGGGACATGCAATGCACACCAGAAGCAGAACATAAGTGTTTTAAGGACATATTAATTACAATAAACTTGATAAATTTTCACAAGAAAGATTTATTTGGTTCTGCTCAAAGTTTTAAAGTCAAAAGCTATGATAATCGGAAATGTTTCTTATACACAATGTAAACTAAGTAGCAATTTTTTTAAAAAGATAGCTTTTATTACATAACTCTTTACACACAAGAATACCACATCTATAAAGCTACTATCCCTTCATTTGAAGGTTTAAAGCTTCTCTTAAGTTTTTAGCTTTCTCAGTAAGAGTAAAAATCATTCCATCTCCTTCATGGATCTTTATTCTCTGCCTACAATGGCTCCTTTCTAACTCCTTAAAAACATACTCAGATCTCCTCATTCCTTTAATAATAACATCAACAGCCTACATTCAGTCTTTCTACACCAGGAAGGTATTCTTAACTTTTTTCATATGATGGCTCCATTAGATAGTTTGCTATGGACAGCCCCCTTTCTCAGAATAATGTTCATAAATACATAAAATAAAATAAATAGAATTACAAACAAAGATGAAATTGTTTCACATTCAAGTTCATAGCACCCTACCCCGCCTTGAAATCTATCCAGGGAACACTTGGAGGACTGTGTACCAGAAATGAAAAAAAACCCACTTTACTGTACAATCACTTTGTATCAGTATCAAATTTATTTATTTATTGCTTTTTTTGCTGAGGCAATTGGGGTTAAGTGACTTGCCCAAGGTCACACAGTTAGGACATGTTAAGTGTCTGAGACCAAATCTGAACTCAGGTTTTCCTGATTTCAGGGCTGGTGCTCTAGCCACTGTGCCACCTAGCTGCCCCCAAATTTATTTTTTTAATAAAATTTTATTGATGATCTAAACTTCCTTCTGCACTTCACACATTAATTATAATGAATTTATTCCAAAAGTATTCTATACTTAATATCACACAATAAATTCATTTACAAGCTACCTTAATTTCCCATCACTCTATTGAAACAGCTTTCACACTGGTTAGTTTCTTATCAACAAATCCAAAGACATTTTCAGTCTTTCATCTTTCTGTGTACCTTCTGATCCACACCTTTGACCATCTTCTGGAAAGGCTATTCTCTTTAGGCTACCAAAACACTGCACTCAACTCTCTTACCTCTCCTATCACTTCCCCATCTTCTTACATAATCTCTTTTTTACTCCTCTATTGTTTCCCTTCCTTGAAGACAAGGTAAATCTGGAGGAACAGACTTGTTCAAACACAGCCTCGGTGTTGCTAGGAGTGACCCTGAACAAATCACAAATTTCCCCAAATGAAGTCATGAAGAACTGGACATGACTGAAACAGTTGATCAATAATAGAAGAAGGCATACATTTTCAGAGATGGGTAATACCTGCTGATTTCTTTGGCTTGACCATAATTATTTATTACAAGGCTGGGTTCTGGAGAGACAGAGAAAGAACAAAGGAGAAGTCAGAGAAATGAAAATGAGGTTAAAAATAAAGGAAAGAACATTTATATAAAATAATTTTAATGTAACATTACCAAATCAATTGATATGAAGACTAATTTTCCCTGTGAACTGGATCACTTTATTAACATTCATGTTTCTGTCATTGATTTCATTGTTGTTCCAGTCATTAAGATTCAAATTTTGAAGTTTTCTTTGACTTCTGCTCCCTTTTATTCCCATCAAAAATAAATTCTATACATTTTTCTTTCACAGTCTCTTGAATAATCCTTTCTTTTTTATTTCCATTATCATGAGCACCTCTGAGAAGTAGTGCTGGATATTGTGCTGCACAGAGAGACAGCCTTGGAAAACAGAATTAAGCCTTGTTTTTGATACATAATAGCTGACTAATCCTGAACAAATTACTCACCTCTCAATACACCAAACAAAAATAAAATGATAATAATGGCATTTATTTAAAGCTTGCTATGTTCTAGGAACTGTTAAGGGCTTTACAAATATTATCTCATTCGATACAACAACTTTAAAAGGTAGGTACTGTTATCATCTCTTTACATTTGAGAAAATTGAGGCAAGGTTAAATTAGCTGAGGGTCCCTACTTATATCTGAGATCTTCTAGACTCCAGGTTTGGCACTCTAACCATTGTGTTGCCTAGCTTCCAAACAACTCTCTAAAACTGTAAATTGTATAAAATTTGTCTACATTGATAGAGGAAGTTTCAGAGGAAAAGGGAGAGATTCCTACACTTTGAAATCACAGATTGAAACAAAAAATTAAAAAAAAACAACACCATTATAAACCAAACCTGAACCTACTAATATCTGAAAGCTTTTTAACAAGACTTCCTTCACTGTCCTCCATATTCCCCTGCCTCAATTCCTTTGCTATTTCCTCTTGGAAATGGTCTCTTCCTTCTGCCCAAGCAAATTCCACCTCTCCTTTAAAATATAACTTCTCTCTTCCATAAAGCAGATATTAACTACCTGACAATGATCCTTCTTGGCTCTGACAAAGCATTTAATTTATGCACCACTGATTTGGAACTTGACTTACACTACTAAATATTATTCATCATTAATATTTCATGCACGCATATCATATCTCTTTAATAAAGATAAGATCATTTGAGGGTAGTAATTGTGATTTTGTTATTTTATTTATCTAAATGATTTACACCATGTCTTATACATAATATAGATTGAACAAATATTTATTTTTGCTGATTAATTCTTTTTCCTGATGATCACTATATTGAAAGATGTTTTCCTGGCTGTTAAAGCGAGTTACTATATATATATTTGGTAATTCATAATTTTATCACATTCCGGTTTCCTCACATATGTGTATGTATGTGTGTGTGTGTGTACTCTCTCTATAGGTATATATTTAGTTGACATTAATACAAATGCTCTCAAAGTCAAAATCTTACAAAAATAAATGTTGAAAACTTTTTTTACATATAATTGGAAAAAATAAAATACTATTAAGTGTAAAAATTTTTAAAAAAAACTTATAAGGGAGGGGGGCGGAGCCAAGATGGCGGAATGAAAAGGTGACTTTCTGCCTCTCCTCCGATCTTCTCTCAAATCAACAATAAAATAAGCCTCTGAACTGATCTTCAAGTCAACGAACTCAGAAATATTTGGACCCTGCTCTCTGGATAACTTCATATCAGGTTAGTCAGACTCGAACAGAGAGATAAATACACGACTTCTGTGTAGGCCGGAAGTGAGGGTGGGACTCAGCTCAGCTCATCGTGGCAGAAATTCCAAACTCCAAACTCTAAATTCCAAACACCTGGAGTTTATCTGAGGCACTCGGGACACTCTGCCCTGATTGGGGGCAGGTGTTCTGGCAGACTTGCCTTGTTTAAGGAGTAATTTGGCCTTGGTCCTACCCTCACGGGCCCAGCACCTTAAGTCAACTTGCCAAAGTGCCCCAGGGCAAAGCTTTTTCAGCCGTTTTTTTTTTCCCCTACCTTAAAGAGATATCCATGCTGTCTAAAAAAAAATGAAGAAGCAAAAGAGAGCTCTCACCATAGACAGCTTTTATAAAGAGAAAGAAGAGATGATCACCCCAGATCCAGAGGTTCCTTTAGATAAAACTCCAGAGAAAATCAGCAAGGACCATCACTGGTCCCCTTTTCAAAAGGCCTTTCTGGAAGATTGCATAAAGAACCTCAAAAGAGAGCTAGAGGATAAATGAGAAAATAAACTGAAATCAGTGCAAGAAGGATACAATATCTTGCAAGAAGGATATGATGCCCTGCAAAAGAGATATGAAAAAGACACCAATTTATTGAAAACTAAAATTAGTGAAATGGAAAAAGAGTGCAATGAACAAATTGGCCAGTTACAAAAGGAGCTTAAGAAGGTAACTGAAGAAAACAACACTTTAAAAATAAGAATTGAACAAATGCAAGTGAATGACTCAATAAGACTTCAAGAATCAGTCAAACAAAAACAAAAAAATGAAAAATTAGAAGAAAATATGAAATATCTCCTAGGAAAAACAACTGACTTGGAAAAGAGATCTAGGAGAGACAATCTAAGGATTATCGGACTTCCTGAAAGCCATGATGAAAAAAAGAATCTAAACACTATCTTCCAGGAAATCCTGAAAGAAAACTGCCCTGAGATTGTAGAATCAAAAGGCAAAATCACCATTGAAAGAATTCACCGATCACCTCCTGAAAGAGACCCCAAAATTAAGACCCCAAGGAATATCGTGGCTAAATTTCAGGACTATAGCACCAAGGAACAGATTCTGCTAGCAGCCAGAAAGAAACAATTCAAATACTGAGGATCAATAATTAGAATCACACAGGATCTGTCAGCCTCCACACTGAAGTATCGAAGGGCCTGGAGCCAGATATTCCCAAGGGCAAAGGAACTTGGATTACAACCAAGAATAACCTATCCAGCTAGAATGAGTATTATCCTTCAGGGAAGAAAATGGTCATTCAATGATATAGGTGAACTTCACCTATTTCTAATGAAAAGACCGGATCTGAACAAAAAATTCGACACCCAAACACAGAACTCAAGAGATGCATAAAAAGGTAAAAAGGAAAGGACTCTTGAGAACTTTATTTTTACTAGGGGGATACTTAAAGTTTGGGGGTATAATTAACTAGATATTACTTTGATAATATGAAAAAGAGAATTAGAGGGGAAAAGGTTGTCATACTAGGGAAAAGAGGGAAAAAGTGGTAAAATAAGATCTAAAAATAGGAGGTAAAAACAAGGTAAAATCACTTGAAGAGGCAAAGAAAACCTAATATAATTGAGAGAAAGAGGGGAGGGAGATGAGCATTGTAATCTTACTCTCATCAGGTTGGGCTCTAAAAGTGTATATCAGACATTTGATTTCACATAGAAACTTGTCTGTTGCTAGAAGGAAGTGGGAGGGAAAAGAGGAAAAGTAAGGGACAAACTAATAGAAGGGAAAATAGAAGAATCAGGGGAAAGGAGTAAAAACAGGGGGAGGGGATCTAAAGGGTGGAGTATTGTTTGGGGGAGGGGGTCATCAAAAGCAAAGTACTGAGGAGGGGGGAAGGGAGAAAGGGGAAAGGAAAGGGGAAAACATAACTTGGGTAAATAAGATGGCAGGAAATAAAGAATTACTTATTCTAACTGTGAATGTGAATGGGATGAACTCTCCCATAAAGTGGAAGCAGAGAGCAGACTGGATTAAAAACCCGAATCCCACAATATGTTGTCTACAAGAAACACATTTAAAACATAGTGACACATATAGGATGAAGGTAATTGGCTGAAGCAGAAAATATTATGCTTCAGGTGAACAAAAAAAAGCAGGGGTAGCAATCCTTATCTCAGATCAAGTAAAAGCCAAGATAGATCTAATCAAAAGAGATAAGGAAGGAAACTATATTTTATTAAAGGGTACCATAGATAATGTAGCAATATCTATACTAAATATATATGCACCAAGTGCAATAGCACACAAATTCCTAGGGGAGAAATTAAGAGAGATGCAAGAAGAAATAGACAGCCAAATGATACTAGTGGGGGATCTCAACCTTGCCCTCTCAAAATTAGATAAATCAAACTACAAAATAAACAAGAAAGAAACTAGGGAGATAAACCAATTGTTAGAAAAGTTAGGTATGATAGATCTATGGAGAAAGTTGAATGGAGACAGTAGGGAGTTTACTTTTTTCTCAGCAGTCCATGGAACCTATATAAAAATTGACCATGTGTTAGGGCATAAAAACCTCAAAATCAAATGCA
>JAJPUD010001742.1:379103-393956 GCA_023553655.1 Myrmecobius fasciatus | reverse complement strand
CTGGGAATGGTATTCAGGGAAGGAGGGCATCTGTGAAATGGGTGTGAAATGCCCTTCAATTGTATGGAAGCTGTTCCAAAAATACATATATTATGAGGAGCACAGTCCTGCGAGTTAGAAGTGACGTACCAGGGCTCTGGTCCCAGCTCCACTGCTAACTGGTAGGAACAATAGCCTTATTTTTCTTCTCTATAAAATGAGGGACTTTTAGTGATGCTGAGAATATTGCCTTGTTGAGGAAATTTGTGCCATGTTCTAAGGGCTATATCATTTTTTCTGTATGCTGTGATTTAGATATTTTTCTGAGCTGGGTTGAAAACCACTGTGGCACAGGCCAGGCTCTCTCCTGTGGGAAGAGAACTCTTTAGGCTCCAAGACCACACTTGAATGAAGAGTACCGATGTCTCTTGTTTTTCTATCCAGAGTATTTAGCACAATGGCTGGCATGTAATAAGAACATAATGAATGCTGATCAACTGACTGATATCACTGGGCATTCAGTAACACCTAAACGGAAATGTTTTGTTCTATGTCCCTTACTTATTGTTGGCCATGGATATTGATATGGGAAGGTTTGCATTAGATAGGAGGTTTGATAGTTCCCTCCTTTGTGGCAGTCATAGAATGACTTCTGACTATCTGACTGCTCTGTCTCAATTTCCCCATTTATAAAAGAATAATCATAATAGACTTAATATTTGCCATTTCTTTTCAAAAAGAGCTTTCACAATTCATCTTCCCATTTAAGCCTCACAAGAGACCTGTGACATCCCTATTTGACAGATGGGGAACATGAGGCATATGGGGGCTATCTGCTTTATGCTGTCCAGATAAACACTGGCAGGGCTCAGATACATGTCTGGGCCCGCATCTTTGGGCCCGTCTTTATCGGTATGCTGTGAGGAGAAATGAAATGATTGATGGGAGAATACCAGGAATTCTTCAAAAGGTGCTCCAGAAATACACCATGAAGCAAAAACAGCAAGAGACTAAGATTCAGACCTGGGTTTGAGTCTGAGCATGACTGCTCATAAAGTGGCGATGTAGCACAGTGGAAAAAATGTTGCATTTGGCGTCATCGGCCTGGTCTGAGTCCCAGATCCGCAGATTGTTCCCCGTGGGAATTTGGACGAGTTATTTCTGCTTGGGTCTCAGTTTCCTTCTTCATAAAACGATTGTATTAGATAAATTCATCTCTAAGGGCCCTTTTAGGGCTAATATTTACTGTAATATAGTAGCATCATCGTCAGTCACTAAAGGTCTCCATTTCAAGTCTGGAAATCACAGCTCAGAGCCAAATGCCAGGGCTTTGACTATTGCCCAGACATATTAGTCAGTGTTTAAAGATTGTTTTTATGTGAACATCCTGGGGAGTGCCTCCATGCTTGGCAGGAATACTCTGAGTTTGATGGAGTTGTGTGTATAAATATTGCAGTATTTCCTCCCCTTCAAGCATGGGCAACCTTTAGATTCAGTAGCATTTAGGATGTAAAAGTGCTGAGAATCTTTCAAAGCCCATCCTCTAGTGAGACATGAGTCTCTGAGCTCATGTCTCAGCTTTGTCTATTGGGGGGGGGGTAGACGATGGCCCAGTCGGTGTCATATTTGCCTCCTCTCATTACTCTTCACAGGGACAGGCCGCCCTCTTAGCATGGGCTATTGTCGCCTCTGTCACGGGAAGTTTTCCTCACGGAGTCTCCGCCACATCTTTGGTCAGGTGCCAGGTGAGAGCTGCGAGAAGCCACGTCGGATGGAGCAGGTCTTCTTCATGGACTTCAAACGCCTGCTGGGGGTGCCCATTCACCAGGATCCTGCCCTCCCCCAGTTTGTCTGTAAGAACTGCCACTCTCAGTTCTACAAGTGCCACAGCATTCTCAAGTCCTTCCTGCAGAGGGTCAATACCTCCCCCACTGGCCACCGGAAGCCCCGAGGAAAGTAGGTTGTTGTTTTACCAAGATGTTAAGTTGGGCTGAATGGTGATGTTGTGAGGTTGCCCTAAGTCACACAGCCACTTGCTGATGGCAGCAAGAACAGAACTCACAGCTGCCAAGTCAGCAGTTGGAGCCGCTGAACCACATCTCGTGCTGGGTTCCTGGGCCGTACCCAGCTCAGGAGGTGACAGGGCTCTTTAGTTTCAGCTGCCACTCCAGACGGGCACGGTCTCTTCTGTTCAGACAAGAGGCCCGGGCCCACTGGCTTATGGTAAATTTCTCCCTCACCCTCCATCCCCGTGTGATAGCTGACTGGTGCTGCTTCCATTTGCAGGGGCAGCACTGATGATGGGTCCCAGGCTGAGACAGAGGAGGGAGCCTGTCTGGGTGAGTGTGTCGCCCGGCTTCTTGGGGTCTTTGGTGTGCCATGATAGAGATGTGGTGCCCGCTGTTGGGAGCTAACCCCCTCTGTCTTTAACTTTGTACAGTGGACCTGATCACCTCCAGTCCCCAGTGCCTGCACCGATTGGTGGGGTGGGCCCATGGGCACGCAGTGAGCTGCGGGGCAGTGCCCAGCCTCCAAAACATGCTCTCTTCTGAGTACTGCGGCATCATCCAAGCTGTGTGGGGCTGTGACCAGGGCCATGACTACATCATGGATACAGACTCAAACTGCAGTGCCCTGCTGCTTGATAGCACACTGGCTGTCAAATGGGAATGGGACAGAGAGGCAGCCCCTCGGCTCTCCATCCCCAGTGGAACCAACCCTCCTGCAGCCTTTCTGCAGAGTCCTAGGAGCAAAGGGACCATGGTGCCAGCTGGTACCGAGAGCCAGTCTCTGCCCAGCACAAATGAAGTGCAGCCCCCTTCGGACGACAACCCTGTGGGGCCTGAGCCAAATTCACCACCAGAGCCTAGTGAGCCCCCAAGTGGGGTCCAAGGTAAGAAGTCTCCTGCCCAGGGCTCCCTTTCAGGAAGGTGATTCGAGGCTGCCCAGGTCCTTTGCTGGCTAATGGTAGTTCCACTGATTCTGGACATTCTTGTAGACCTGTGTTTATGTCCTCTCTCAGCCATTGGTCACTCTAAGTTGCTGGTAATGTCCTTGAGTTCCTCATGCCTACAATAGGCAACTCCATAGGTGGTTAGACTGACATTCTAGATGGAGCCGTCTGTGACCCTCTCTCCTCCACAGAGGAATGGGTAATGACTGACAGACACTTTCCCCTCCCACTGAAGCTACTGTTCTTTCCTGCTGAGAAAGCAGCCTACCTCTCTCCTGCCTACTGTCTCTCTCCTTGGTCAGTTGACAGACATGACCCTGTTTCATCAGGTTTCCTTTTAAGATTCACTTCTGCTCTGGCCTTCCATTCATCCCTTGCTGCAGACAGAAAATACAGACCTGCTTTGTAGAACAAGTTGATTGTGAGGAAAGAGAAGAATTAGTTATTTGTCCATGGAATGTGGGAGAACGCAGTGGTGGCGAGGGGGTTCACTGAGGATGCTGTAGCATGGCCTGGTCTTCCCCCAGCATGCACCGGGGATGCTCCACTGGGATAAGTCACATCTGGCTTTTTTCTTCTAGCTGAAGAAATTAAAGTTATGGCGGAAACCAGATCTAATAGTATCTTTGGGCTACCTTTAATATAGAGCTTGGGCCTATATGACATGTAGGGATACATAGATACAAACTACAAGATGTCATGTATAAGGGAGAGGCCATCTTTCTAGCAAAAGGCTCTTGGGAGGGAGGATGGACAGCAGGCTTTGAGTTATAGAAAAATGCAAGCCCTATAGGAACTAGTACTAAATACTTCTTAATTATGCCTGAAATAGCTACTGTATTCAAGTAAATCTTAGGCACATGGTAGTAATTGTCCTCCCTCTTACATGACAATTAAAAAATATTGACCAAATCATGCTGTAGAGTACTCCAGAGCTGGGTCTTACAGTCCCATTCTGTGCTGATATCTAACACAAGCCTTTTTCTTTCTTTCTCAGGGCAATTGAGTGTGAAGCAGGTTTCATCTTCAGCCTTGGATGATCGGGTAAAAGACGAGTTCAGTGACCTTTCTGAGGGGTGAGAGAAGAGTGGGTTTAAATAGCTTAAAATTTCTTCTTCCCAAACTAAACTTGGTCATCATAGACTTATAATGTCTAGGGTTGTGCTCAGGAGCCACTTCCTTGCTGGGTTAAGTTCTGGAAATAAAGACTAGTAGTCCCACTCTTACCCATGACTTATTCCAAGTCATAAATGAAGTAGAACCAGGAGTTAAATTCAGGTCCAGATCCAATATTCATTCTAATATGCCATATTTTTTTTGGTAGCTTATTATGGACTACAATTGTGGCCTAGACTGAACTTCTGTGTTTTTAATTTAAGATCTCCTGGAAATGGATCGTGGCAAAAGTTCTAGTGGTATTGAAAGGAAAAAAAAAAAATCCCTTTTCAATTGAATAATTTTTTTGACTTGAGCAGTGTTGAAGAGTTGTTAAAATAGCTCAATCTTCAGATTCTTGTTTACCAATTGTTATCTCTCAGGTCCTCCCTTCCAGATACCAACTCCCAAATGTTAATATAACATTAACTAGAAAGAAGTTTTGGTCCCTGGGGTGGGAGATTGTAGTTATTTGAGTAGCTTTAGTGCCTAAAGTGGTAGAAAGGAACAGAGAATGGAATTTTTTTTAGAGTCACTGATACAAGGATGAGTGGAGTGGGACTCAGGGAAGGAAGGGAGATGCTGTTAGTTTCCTTTACACTGCCTTCCAGTTTGCCTTCCTCATCAAAAACCTAAAAAAAATTTTGCTAGTGAATAGATTCAGTAGGGACAAATATTTTAGAGTGAAGGTCAGAGATTTAGTTTTACCATGTGAATAGTTTCATTGTTGCTTTAAGGTATTAAAATAATAAAACTCTTGCAGATGAGACCTTGGTTATCTAAAGGTGAAAAATCAGAAGAAAAAAAGCAAACTGCTAATCTACATACTTAAAGAATATTGTTATCCTTAAGAGTTCTCCTCAGTTTAGTGATAGTTTTTTCTCTCACTTTGACAGGGAATATTTGGAAGTCTTCGTATTCTCAATTTTTAAGATATTCTGGTAAAGAGATGAGAGGAGGCAAATTACAAAAGATAGGGGTGAGGGCCAGGACCTACAGAGAGGAACTGGTAATACTGCTAAAGCCTTACACTGCTTGGTCAATGTTTTGTTAAAAGGTTTTTCTTCTTTTTCAGAGACTTCTTGAGTGATGATGAAAATGACAAGAGAAGAAATACTCAATCATCTGATGAATCCTTTGAGCCTTATCCAGAAAAGAAGTAAGGGCCTTATATTCTTGTCTACAAGTAAATTTTTGGATAGTAAATGGTATTAAGTGGATAATTCTAGGGATAATTTTTTGCATGTGTCTTCTTCCAGAAAGTGCTTGACCCCTTTGCCTGATATGATCCCTTAAAGCCTCCTAAAATTTTATTTGCTGAGAATGAGCTCTAAGGTCTCCTTGAGAAGTGTGGATCTATGAAGAAAGCCCCTACTCTTTCTGTTACAGTACAGACAAATTATTGAATGAAAGAAAAATTATCTGCTTATTATGTGCTAGATATTGGGAATACAAATATGAAAACACAGTCCCTTTCCTCAAGGATCTTATGAGATAACAAACAAAAAAGTAGTAGTAGGTAGGACTGGGAAAAAGTGTTTTGGACTAGGAAGGTGAATAGTCAAAGGACTGTTATAACCTGATCTTTCCAGGAATTTGACTTGGAAATGGGGGATAAAGGAATAGAGAAATGGTACAAAAGGGGCAATGTGACTTCAAGATATAGGCAGGGAGTTGCCATGTAGTGAGTCTGTGGCTTGGGGCAGTTAAGAACTCTTATGAGAAATGAGTCAATTAAAGCCCTACCATTATCTAAACTGAATGCTGAGATTAGATTATCTACCAGTTATTACTAAGGGATGATTGGAAGTCCATGGAATGCAGAGTAGGCACTTAAAGGGTAGAGCCCTATTCATCAAGAACTGTTTCAATTATCTTCTCATATTCCAACAAGCTGTTTTAGAACTACTATTAAGAAAGGTTTAGAGGGCACAGTGGATAGAGCACCAGTCCTGAAGTCAGGAGGACCTGAACTGTGTGATCCTAGGCAAGTCATTTAACCCCAATTGCCTCAGCAGCAAAAAAAAAAAAAAAAAAGAGGAAAGGGTTCATTGAATCTGGAGATTATATAACCCAAAGACTCCTTATGGGCACTTAATATTTGGCTGACATGTCCCTATTCCCTGGCTATTCACAGGTATTCACACAGAGATGCATTGGAAAGAGTATAATAGGCTAAGAAATTCTTCAAATGATAGGTATTGGGAATAGTTTGTGAGTTTTTAAAATGTCTTTTGGCTAGAATAGACCGCATTTCTACAAATATGATAAAGTGTTTCCTCACATGTCTGCAAAGTTAGACTTTTGGGGATTTCTTTCTTTAAAAAGCAATACTTCACTTATCTGGCATTCTCTATTATGCAGAATATAAATGAGAACTAGAAAGCAAGCCAAAAAAAAAAGTCTCCTGAATAAAAGCAGATAGTTCAGACTTTAAGTATTAAAAGTTATGATACTCTTAACATAAAAAAGAGCCCTTGAGAGTCTACTCAATCTAAATACTGACAAGCATGACTAACTGCTTTCACAGATTACAATAAATTTGTAACAAAATTTAAAATGGTGCTGCTGTAGATAGGCCAATGGACAGCAGCAAAGAAGAATAGCTAATGGCAAGAAAAGATAAATCATGGAAAAATAAATTCAAGAACCTTCAAAGCATAATAATAATAAAGTGAGAGAGGAGGGACGAGAATGTGTGGAGACACTGTAACTGCCTTTTATGATAATAATGTCAAGTCATTAAACAGCAATTAATTTAGGTTCAGAATTCTATTTTTAAAAGGCAGAGAAGTATTCTATACATTTTAGAAATGTTTCCACCAAAAATTACTAAAGAAAATATCTTGGCACTTAAACATATAAAGTTTGTTAGCTAGACAAAGAGACTAAATGTTTTATCACATCATTTTTTCCCTTTTTAATCCTTCATTCTAATATAAGATGGGTTGGGAGAGAGAGGTGTAATACATATTTGCATTCCTAGAGAGAACCAAACTTTCTTCTGGTGAATGAAGAATACTAGGGCCTACAAAATGAAATTTGGAGATTCTGAGAGGCTAGGATACCAGGAAGATTGGAAGCTGTGTGCTTGTGATGCATAATTTAACTGTGATGTTGCAAGAAAAAAAAAATTTCAATGCTTTCTATATGAGTATGTATAAGAACACGTCACACACGCAATGTGTTGGTCACAGAAATAACATGTTAAAGTCAGTGTCTTTTCATTTTGATTCAGGATCTCTGGCAAGATGAGTGACAGCAAAGCCAAGAAGTCAGATGAACCCAAAATTAGAAAGAAACCAGGACCCAAACCAGGTTGGAAAAAGAAGATAAAATGTGAAAGGTCAGTAGGGAGAGGGTAGACTAATGCCATTGTTATCAATTTTACGTTAGAGTTCTGACTCATATGGTACTTTTAATTACAGGGAAGAGCTGCCTACCATTTATAAGTGTCCTTACCAGGGCTGCACAGCTGTGTACAGAGGGGCAGATGGGATGAAGGTAAGGCAAGAATTAGCCTTTTGAGTTTACATTGGAGTTTGATCCTAAGTACTTTCACAGGTGGTAGTATCTGCTGTCACAATGAAAGCAGCAATAATATGAAGAGATGAGGGAAGTGTTATCTGTCAGCATCAGTATATTTAGACACATATGAACAGAGCTGCTAAACAAATATATATATATATATAAAATTATTATTATTTTATTAAAGTTTTTTTTTTGCAAAACATTTGCATGGGCAATTTTTCATCATTGACCCTTGCAAACCTTTCTGTTACAAATTTTCTCCCACTAACCCCCATGGCAGGAAGTCTAATACATGTTAATTATATTAAAATACTTGACAAATCGAATATGTGTATACATATTTATAGAGTTATCTTGCTGTACAAGAAAAAATGGATCTACAAGAAAAAAAAATCTGAGAAGGGAAACATAATGCAAGCAAACATCAATAGAGAGCATGAAAATGTTAAGTTGTGGTCCACATTCAGATCCCTCTCTCTGGGTGTATATGGCTTTCTTCATCACTGAACAACTGGAACTGGTTTGAATCATCTCATTGTTGAAGAGAACCACGTCCATCAGAATTGATCATCATATAGTCTTGTTGTTGCCGTGTATATTGATCTCCTGGTTCTGCTCATTTCACTCAGCATCAGTTCATGCAAATCTCCCCAGGCCTTTCTGAAATCATCCTGCTGATCATTTCTTACAGAACAATAATATTCCATAACATTCATATACCATAATTTATTCAGCCACTCTCCAATTAATGGGCATCCCTTCAGTTTCCAGTTTCTAGCCACTACAAAAAGGGCTGCCACAAACATTCTTGCACATGTGGGTCCCTTTCCTTTCTTTAAGATCTCTTTGGGATATGGGCCCAATAGAAACACTGCTGGGTCAAAGAGTATGCACAGTTATAACTTTTTGAGCATATGAACAAATATATATTAAACCCAAATGAAAAACAAAGTAGATGGTAAGAGAAATCTCATTATGACAAAGCACAGTCATGAATTCTTCATATTTATTAATTTCCTATGGCACGGTAGTATTTCATTTATTTATTCATAGTATCTCATTTCTAACCTCAGTCATTTCCAAATCAATGAGCACCCACTTGTTCCCACTAATTTGCTATCACAAAAAAATGTTATATTTAGTATATACAAGAGCTTTTTAAAAATCTTTCTTAGGGTACTTACAGTTACTTGGTTTAAGTAATAATGACTGAAGCAGCTTTTATTAAGGACATGTGTAAAGCTAAGTGCTGGGAACACCAATAGAAACGGAGGATAGGATGTTTCTAGTGTAGGAGACAATCCCACACAGGCACTTTCAGGTGCAGATCCCATGATCCTTCAGATGAAGAGGCAAAGTGATGGTAATAATGCCAGAATCCTATCATTTCCTGGACAGACCACCAAAGGTTTTGGGAAGAATGATCTTTTCTGAGTCTTTAGGTAACTGTGTCTAGAACATCTGGAGAAGCTGTCATCTTGAATCTCCCCCAGAGTTGCTTTTGGGAATTTTTTGGGATGTGAGGGTAGAGCCAGAAGTAGGACCAGAGATTGGAGGGAAGAGCTGCTATATTCTGGGCCTTTAGGCTAGGTGACTCCCAAGTGGTAGTTGATATACTGATGAGGTTGAAAGTGGGCCTGGACTAGAAACACAATTATTCCCAAGAATTAAATTAAATCCCTTAGATTTAAGGTCCTAAATTTGAGAAGAATTGGAGTGGGGTCAAATTATCAAGAAGTGTCACGGTGTAGTGGATGGAGAGCCAACCCTAGGGTCAGAAAAACCTGGGTTCAAATCTTATTTCTGATATACACTCGTTATATGTGATATTATTTAACTTCTCAAATGTTCCCAATACTATTAGTTGCATTGGTAAGAATTTGAAATTGTTAGGACCAAGAAAAAAAATTTAAATTTAAGGTTTACAAAGCATTATTAAGTGTTCACAATGTATGAGGGGTAGAAGAGCAAAAGGAGACAGAGACAAGAATGAAACAGTTCCTGCCTTGAAGGAGCCTATATACTTCGAGCATGTGATGGAAGGAGAGGGAGAGAGAGGTGGAGAGACAGTGAGACTAGAAAGAACTGGCAAGTCAGACTTGGATGGAGAGTGTGTGAGGGAGAGTTGTAGGAAACCAGTCTGAAAAGATAGGTAAGAGGAAGCCATACTGTAGAGAGCTTTAAGTAACAGGTTAAGGATTTTTCATTTGATCCTAATTGTATTAGGGAGTCTAGTGAGGGTTTTCTGAGACTGACATGACCTATGATCTGTTTTAGGAATATCAGTTTGGCAGCTATTTGAAGGGTAGATTAGAGGAGAAAGAAACAGAATCATGGATCAGGAGGCTTTTGCAACAGTCTGTAGGTTTTTCTTGAGTGGTAGATTTGAGTGGATTACAGACTGATGTAAGAAATGCAGAAGCCCAGTATCTCTGCAGAGAAAAATGCTTATCTTCTCCAGTGGAAGTACAAACTCAGCTCAAAATAATATTCAAATTCAACATTTAGGCTCAAATTTTATACTTTATTGTACTCCTGAAATAAAAGCTATGCTTCCTTGGTGGAAAGGTCTCCATTGAATAAAAATTTTTCCGGCTTTAAAGACACTCATGACACCCACAAAACTGGGTTTCCCCAGTGTCCTAAATAAGGATAGAATAGCAATCATTTACTTTATTGTTAGCTATTTGTGTCAGAAATGTTAAGATAACCATAACCAAAAACTTTTTTGTGGTCAGAAATTAATTTGTGATAGATCGGGTTTCTCAGCTAATTCCTTTATCATTTCCCTGTTAATTCTCTATCTTATAGAATTTTATAGCCATACTTGGGTCATTAAAAAGAGAGGGATATTATTCATTCCATACAACTCTTTTGAAATGTTACAGATGATTCAAGGGACATGCTTAAATACTGAGGGGCTCCAAGTCAAAATTTCAGAAAGGGTTTCTTTAATTGCCAAATGAACAGAGGTGTATGTCACACACATAACACACAATCACCTCTCTTCAAGAAATAGTTTCCTGTTTTACAGACGAAGAAACATAAGCTCAGAGGAGAGGTGATTCGCCCAGTCACACAGCTAGTTAAGGGCTAAAACCAAGATGAGAATCCATATCCTCCTGATTCTATGTCCAATGTTATCTTCCTTCAAAGGGAAGGAAGCTTAATGACTTTCAGAGAAAGTCTTTGCCATATTATCATTCTAAGAGGAGAATTAATAAAGCCTCTGGTCCAAAATCTGTTCAGCATCCCTTTGCACTCTGTCTGGAATGATAGAGCTTTGTCTCTTCTATTCACTAATCTCTTTTGAGGACTCTTGAGCAAGGCTTATTGGGATGGTCTATTTCAAGGGTATTTTTCTTGCTCTTTTTCTTACTTGTAGAAACATATAAAGGAGCATCATGAGGAAGTACGAGAGAGGCCTTGCCCCCACCCTGGCTGCAACAAGGTGTTCATGATCGACCGCTATCTGCAGCGCCACGTCAAGCTCATTCACACAGGTAGGCTGGCTTTGCTCTAGTTCCTCATGTGCCCTTTTGATTTTGTACATTTGGGACTCAAGACATTGGCTGGTCAGACCTCCTGATCAGAACCTGGATATGTTCATGTACCTGGAAGATAGGTTCATTAATCTTTTTCTATTCTGGTCCTGGTATTTTATGAACCAAAATTTTAAGGCTCATGATTAAGATGAGCATTTATAGATACACTGTTAATTCTTGCTAAAGAAAAGTTTTTCCTTTGTTTACTTGCATATACCATGTGCTATCAGAGATACAGTCTGAGCTGGAAAAAACTTCTGAGGCCCTATAACTTAACCCATACATGACTAAGAATATTCTTGATCCTAACAATTGAGACATATATAAAGGAACATTTTTTCTGGGGGTTGGAGCAAAGATTCATTACTTTAGAAAATAGCAATTGTTAACTATATTTAAAAAAAAATCTAGCCTCATTCATATAGTCTCACTAATTTGGACATAGCCAAATTTAATCTTTAATATTAAAGAATATTCAGGGTTTTTTTTCCCCAGGGTGAATACTCCTTCTACTTATGCAAAACATAAACTCTGTATAATTTGGTAGTAACTATCGATCTGATTCAGTTTCCTCATCTATAAAACAGGGACAACAATAGCACCTTCCTCTCCAGAGGTGGGCTGGTATGATCATAAAATGAAAATCTTGAAGTGAGATAATGCTTTTGCTGTTCTTATGATCATCTTGAAGAGGTGCTCTACCACTTTGTGGCCAGCCTACAGATAAGCCTTTTGGAGGAGCCAGGAAGGCTTTCAGGTGATAGACACAGATGTTAAAGGCTCTTACTGAATGTTCCTTTACTCTATCAAAAACAGGCTGAGTAAACAAATATGATAAACCTGATTGGAGAAGGAATATTTACCTAAAGAGAAATCATTTTTAAACAATTCTTCAAAACAAGCCTGATTAACAGATAAAATTATTTTATTAAATCCTCCAAAAGGAGCTGGCAACCTTTATTTGGCAACATTTCTTTTTTTTTTTTTTTTCCTGAGGCAATTGGGATTAAGTGACTTGCCCAGGGTCACATAGCTAGGAAGTGTTAAGTGTCTGAAGTCAAATTTGAACTCAGGTCCTCCTGATTTCAGGGCTGGTGCTCTATCCACTGCACCACCTAGCTGCTCTTGGCAACATTCCTTTAACTTAGTTTGATTTTTTTTTTTTTGATCACTTCTATAATGTATAATTCATAATTCAAACTATATCCCTCCTTTTCTACCCAACACACTTGCCTAAATAGTAAAAAAAAAAAAAAAATTATTTACCCAGGAAAAGCCCCAGGCATAAACTTCTAACCATTAAGACTGTGTGCCTGGTGCTTTTGAAGCAGATATTAGTATTTCTTTTTCCCTCTTCTCCTGGTCATCTTTCTTGGAAGTAGAAATTAGGATGAGAATAGACAATCTAGATCAATTTGCCTTCCCTTCTTTATTATATTTACAAACTGTGAAAGGGGAACTGAATTTGAGTCTTGTTTTTTGGGGGGCATTGTAGAAGTACGGAATTATATCTGTGATGAATGTGGACAGACGTTCAAACAGCGGAAGCACCTTTCAGTTCATCAGATGCGTCACTCAGGAGCAAAGCCCCTTCAGTAAGTATGGATTGGGCATCTAATGAAAGACTTGTTTTGGGGATGTTATTTTTAGTTAAGTGGGAAAAAGGATAGGTCTTGTCTTTTATTTCCCCTTCCTGCAGTGAGACCACATGGCAAATGTGGGGTGACTTAGAAGATACTTTTTTTCCTCTCATGCATTTACTTCTATCACTTTGTCTTACTTGCAACTGTTCATTTAATGGTAGTTTTAAAAAGAAGTTTCTAAGTTAAATTTGTTTTCATGTTCTTTGAGAGCTGGTGAGTCTACAAACTATATTCAAACAGAACCCACATCAGGTCTGTCCTTTACATACCCACTCTCTCTCTCTCTCTCAGATGTGAAATCTGTGGGTTCCAGTGCAGGCAGCGAGCATCTCTGAAGTACCACATGACCAAACACAAGGCTGAGACAGAGCTGGAGTTTGCCTGTGACCAGTGTGGCCGACGATTTGAGAAGGCTCACAATCTGAATGTCCACATGTCCATGGTGCATCCACTGACCCAGAACCAGGACAAAGCCAAGCCACTGCAGAGTGAGCAGCCAACTGATCTAATGAACCCCTCAGGGACGATGGAAAGTCAGGCTGTCAAACCTGAACTGGTTGCACAACAGGAACCCACCTGAAAGCCACACTAGCAGTGTGGATCATCATTCATCCTTGTACAAATCAAATGATCAAATAGAGTTTTTAACAACAATTTTAATAGTTTCTCCAACTCAACTGGACTCAATGGCAATAGTTTCAGCTTGCTCCAACGCAAAGATAACCATGCTTTAATTTCTTTTTTTTTTTTTTTTGCCTGTGCATTATGTCTAATGCAGCAGTGTTTAAATGGAATGGAATCACTTGAAGGGTATGGGCAGATGTGGACATGTCTGCTTTTCCCTACGAATGGGTAGAAGTAGGGCGGTCTCACAGTCTGTCATGAAACAGCCCCTCAGGTCTGTACTGTAGCTCTTCCGCAGGGTAAAAGGTTCACTTCCCCTGGGAAAGTGAGTGACTTGGAACCAGCCTCAGATTTTAAATAATTGATTACCCCTGCCTCAAAGCAATTGAAGTTATTTGTAATCCACTTTTTAGTGTAACAAGAGCTTCATGGTTATGCTTGTAATAAATTATTTACGAAGTAGTCTGGGCATGCACAGTAGTATTCTGTTGCCTCTGTCCAGTAAGAAAGTGATTTTTCTATTCCTCAGGAATCACAGCCAAATTGTTGTACCAACAAAAGTCTTCCTTGGGACAAGGTCCTTCCAGCACAGACATCATTCAGAAGAGAAGAGGTTCACTATATAAGTCAGCATCTTCAGAGGACTGCTGGCTACTCAGGAGGGCAGCTTTCACCTCGGGGTCAAACTTTTCACAGGTGTCCAACAGCTGTGAGAAAACACATACTTTCTTGGCTGCAGCTGCTGCCAGCCCATCCTCTAACACTCTTTTCACCTAACCTCAAGGGCACAGGCTTCCTGGTAAGAGTAGACTTGAAATACTTGTATTATCTATCAAATCCAAATAACTGAACCCAAGGCTATCAACAACTTGGTCTCCAGTCTAAGCATTTGCAGATTACTGCAGACCTTGAATACTTATCAAGTGATAAAAATAGCACTGTTTGGAGCAAAGATGCCCAAGGCCCTTTATTTTCTTATATGATAACTAATCCCCTTCCCCTCCCCCCTCTCAGGATCAAGTTCATCAAAGAATGCGGCTAATTTCTAAGACTTGAACCTAAACATCTTTATGTTTAACCTTGGATTAAAAACCCCAAGTGAAAATCTTGACATTACCTCCATTAAGCTTGAAAAACTTCTTCTTGGACACTGTGGTAATGAGTGAAGCAGAAACAGACGAGCTTTTGTTATTAGTTCTAAAGGATCCACCTAGGGATGTGTCAGACAGAAGGGAAGGGTATGAACTTGCTTTAGGTTTTATTTTTAAAAACTGAATGAAACATTTAAGTCATAACCAGCTTCACTTTGTGTATAGATGTTAATTTATAACCTCAATACCTTACTTGAAAATGAACTGAGAGTCAACTTTCCTTTCAGCTAATTTGTCAATGCTAAATATCACTCTTCGGGAGAAGCTAGGTG
>JAJPUD010001742.1:329873-379093 GCA_023553655.1 Myrmecobius fasciatus | reverse complement strand
CATAGATACAAGAAATGTACCGCTGAGAAGGAAACAGCCCCCTGATATTCAGCCATTACTTACCTGTTTGCCACGCTCTGGGCTTAAGTTAGCTTTGGCTGAAATCACACTGGTCTCTCCTGCTACAAAAAGCTGGACTAACTTCAGGTACATGTCAACAGCAACATATAGAAAGGCTTGCTCTCTATTGAAGAGATCTTCATCAAAATAGGCAACGAGGCTAATGGAGGAAAGACACAAAGTAGGGTGGAAGATAATAGATGAGATGATACATCACATGGTAGAAGGCAAAGTGCAGGGATGAAGTCATTTATCTATTAAGAACAAAGCCATAGATAAATGCTTTTCTACACAAGTATAAAATTCTCTACTTAGATCAAAATGTGTGTCCCAATCATAACTGATAAAGCATCACAGAGATACTGGCAGGTTACTATTCCTTATAAGAAAGGGCTTTTCTGAATTTTCTTGTTCCTCTTTCCACAGAACATAGCAGCACTACAGTTCCAAGCTTTAAGGGGGGGAGTAGTCCTCAGCACTTAAGCCCTCCTCCCTCTAGGGTCCTTTCTGAATTGTTACCTGTAGAAGGCGAAAGGCAACAACCTCAGGTATTGGTCCGAGGCCAAACTCAGAAGAATCTGATACCTTCCATTTGATGTATTTTCTGTAATATCAAGAGAGAAAAAAGGGGGGGGGGAACTGAAATAGTCTTAGCAACATAGCATAATAATGGGAAATACATTGTTGCCTTGAATGAGGGATTACTTTGGAAGAGTTTTTTGGTTAATATAGCAACTATGTCAAGCCTTACCATTTGATAAATAACTCAAGTTAATGCAGGATGGGAGTTAGTGGCTTTTAGAATGGAATATTTTTACAGGAAGTATCAGCAAAGTTGTTAGGACAGAATTATAGGCTAGGAGGATTTGGAGGGCCAAGAAACCATCACTAGGTGGCTCTTGGTGTCAAGTCACATTTTCCCTTTTTTACTCACCCTTAGTCAACTGAAAGAGAACCAGCCAGGATAATTTTCTTTTCTCCAAACATCCAAGGACCTCTGCACAGACATCTAAAGATTTCTGGGAATTCATTCCTTCCTATTTTGTTTTTTGACAAAAAAGTAACATTGTAAACTGTACACTAGAGTAGTTATGTTGTGGCTTCCTAGTCTATCACTGCTTCTCTTGGATTTTATCAGTCCCTTCTTACTTTGGTTTCCTTATTTGCAAAACAAGATGAAGGTGCCATGAAATACTGCCTTCTATGGATGTTGGGGAGCTGAGCTACTGCAGATTTCAAGCAGAAAGGGCCCTATATGGGCCATCAAGTTCAAACACCTCACTTTACAGAGCAGGAAACTAAGGACCTGGCATATTAGATGGCCTGGCTTAGGTCACACTGCTTAAGTCCCTGTGACAGGATCTACACCTAGGTCCTCCAACTCCAAGACATAAGGGTGTTATTTCTTTACCATGCTGGTTCACTTGGATGTATACAAAGGATTAAAAATTCCTAGAAAGGCAGCTGTAAAAAGTTAATCATATTCTCCACTTAATGTTGGGATTTCTCACCTGGATGAAGTGTTTAGATCTTCCATGGCATGCGGGGAAAAGGCAATTTAAATAACCAAACTGGGAAGTATTCTGCACTTCCCCCCCCCCCCCCATTTCTGCTTGGTTCTTACTCAAAGCTGGGATCCTAAAGAAGACTCCTTGTGGACATCCTGACTCCTTTTGGGTGACAGAAGGAATAAAACCCTAAATACCAGGTCAGAGAATGGAAGACCCAGTCTTCTTACTTTTACTCTAATCCTGCTGTTACCTCAAAGAATAAAGCCTAAGTCACCCTTCCAGAGTTCCTGAGACCTTCCTCAAGTGAAATTAAAGATTTTGGTCTTCCCATCTCTTGAAGATGTTCGCTTGTGGCCCCACCTGGAGCAGAAATTCTATGTGGATTCACGTGGCTGCCCACTGGAGCCCTCCTCCCTTAGTCACATATCACTTTTTCAGAACAAGTTCAGTATGAGAAGAGTTAACTTACATTTGGTGCCAAATACGAGGAGAGAAGGCCCATGAGGGAAAAGAAGAAAAGAGAGACCAACAGCTGTAAATCAAAACATTTACATGTCACATTAAAAGTTCACATGTCCCTGCCCAATATGAAATCTTCCTACCCGAGTTCTGTGCCAGCTTCACTGTAGGACACCTTCCCAAAGGGAAACCTGCACACACAACCCAATTTCAATCAAATAAGATGAGGATTCTCCTTCGGGGTAAATTTCTTAAAGTCTCATCATCTGCTCATATTTCACTTGACTTTCAAAAGTAAACCACAATGCTGCAAATTTGGCTTCTAGATGGAAGGCTATGCACACTTGTCCCTTTTGAAGTTGTATCAAAGGGGAGGGAAAGTAATTATGTAGAGAAATCATTATTGGTACCTGTGGAAGCAAAGGTTTGCAGGTGAGAGGGCAGGAATCCTATGGGCACCTGAGTAGCTGTGGTCTGGAACCTACTAGGAATTGAGCACTTCCCTTTCTTGTTTCCAGAGTTCTTAAACCAGGCTTCCAATTTACTTTTCTTTCACCAACTGACTTAACTGAAAAATCTATTCATGAGATGAAACAATGGAAGTGACTGTGCTAAACAAACATTAAAAGTATGGGTAAGCTCAGGGTGACTCAGGAAGAAAATGACAGGAGACCTGGACACTCCTTGAGTAACATATAATGAGGCAATTAGGAGCCCCGGCTATTGGAGGCATTCTATTTAGAAGGGATGAGCTGCAGGGAAAGAAAGTTGAGATAAAAAGAACTTCCTTTCTCACCTCCTCTCCTTCACTTCTCAACTTCTTCAGGGCTTGTTTGGTGGTCTCCGAGTCTGCTTGCTGATGAACTGCAAAATGCACAGAAGCAGCAGCAATCCAAGGAGTGCAGGGCTTGAAAGAAAGCATCGCCTCAGAGGACAGAAAGCTGGAGAAAATTGCAGAGAAACCTATGGAAGCCTTGGGAATCACGAGCTCTACAATGTCCCTGCGCACTGGGACAAATGTCAGGCAGCACAGCCTGACATTTGAAGTCCAAGTAAAGAAAGGCTCTCGTGAACCTTTGTGAATGGCGACAACCCTCTTCTCATCCCCTAAGAATGAAGGTTTCTTCTCTTCTAGGAATCTACAGTAGAGGAACTAACATAACACTTACTGTGGGAGGACAAGAGCAAGGCTACAAGGGTATCTGTCAGCCTCATTCCTCTGACCTTGTATGGTCCCTTTTAACAAGTCCTAAGAGGTCAAAGAATTTAGGGATCATCCAAGGCAATCGTCTCATTCTACAGGGAAGGAAACTGAGGCTCACAGAGGTCCAGTCACAACACAAGCTTGCTTCTCTGACGACCTCCAAGTCAAATGCCTGTGGACTTTTCCAAACGGAATATTCTACATTGGCTTCAGAGGCCCACAGAGATAGTAATCCTTACACTGTACTGTTATGAAGTATGTGAGAAAAGAAGGGGCAGCCCGAGAGCATGATGAGTCTGGGGAGAGAAGAAGTGAAGGTACAGGGGCCACTGTACCGGGATCAAACGGGGAGCTGGGGCTCTGCCACCAAACAGTGACACCACCCATGAGAGTCTACAGTCCAGGACTGAAGACTTCTTTCTTCACCATCTGTGACAAACCACATCATGTCTGTGTCCCTCATAAAATAGGGACAAACACCCACTCTGTCTCAAAGGGTTGTTGTGAGAAGTGAAATATTACACGAGAGCGTTTTGTCACCACCACTCATTTATAAGCAAGTATTTTCTCAGCTATAAAATTAACTGGGGTCGTGTCAGAACCTCTCCAATTCATGATTTTGCCTGGAGTTAAGCCCTGATGGCTTGACCACAAGAGAGCTGACTTTTCTGCCACACAATGGTACCCACTCCAGCTGCAAGGTCAGCCCGAGTAAACTGTACATGAGTGCAGTATCTTATTGGATCTCCAAGTTGGGCATTTTCTGGAATTATCCTTTGTGGGAGTAGCAGAACCTTAGTGGGACAGGGCCCGGTTCTATCACTGGGGCTTCCTAGTAGACACTGAGGCCTCTTGAATCTCCAGGCTCTCCAGCCTTTCTGAGACTGCTGACACTAGTCACACCTAGAAGCTGAGTTGGCTCACTGGAAGTATCACTGATGGTCACCTCTGTTGTTCCTGTGGGGTCAGATATATCAAAGTACCTTGCTTTTTCCTACTCTAAAAATCAAGGTTATCATCAAGTGAAACAAATTGGGTCTAGCAGTGTGCAAAGAGTTTTACATAGATAGGAAAAAGAAAGTTGGGGGAAGCACCAGCCCAGCACATGGCAAGAGAACTTCACAACTGCCAGTGAATTACAAAGCTGGCATTAGTTGAATTCCCTTGGGCTATTTTGCCACAAGTCTGTTTTTTCCTCCCACGAATGCATATGACAGTCATCAAGACTTTTATTCCTGCTGTTCTTACTTACGTCCTGGCAAACTGCTGGCATGTGGCTATGTGTGCAACCTCCTGGGGCAGTGCAGTCTTGAAGTGTCGTTTCCACTGACATTGAAGAACTGGCTCTACTCTTGGCCACCATAACTAGAAGGACAAAAAGTACAATCACAGGGAGCTGGAATAGGAAGCATACAAACGGCCAGGGGCCAATAACCAGGAAGATCCTGTACCATCAACCTTCTCCAACTCCTCTTTACAAGAGAAATGTAGGGTGTCTGCATGCAAGTGTGACAGACTTAACATTTAGTGAGAACTTCTAATGCCCAAAAAGCTTGATTTTGGATACAACAAGGAAAAAGACACAGTCTTTACAGAAGAAAAATATAATAAATGTCAAATGCATAATGGAGACTAGTGTTCCAGGAGTTCAGAGGAGAGAATGACTGATAAAATAGGAACAAGCAGAAACAGTCTCCCTAAAGGGAGGACTTGAGATTAGGCCTTGAAAAAGTGTTGGACACAGATAAGCACAGAGATAGGGGAGGCTACTGTTTAGTGAAGGAATTGAGCAAAGGTGAGCCAAAGCCATTATGGAGGAAAGGGGGCAGAGAATGGTTAGACTGGTTTGTTTGGGGTAGTTTGCTCAAAGAAACAGTGGTCGAAGTTTCGCAGAAGGCAGAGGATAGAGAGCCTTGAATGTCAAGCCAAGAAGCCAAACCAAGTTTCTGAGCAGGTGTTATATGTGAAATGGAAGGGGAGGAGGCCCAAGGAGGTCTGCCTCTTGGAACCTCTTCCATGTCAGTTTTAGTCTTTTGCAAGCTACTTGTTTTACAGTTATGAGCCCACTTGATTCACTCAAGATTAATAGGTATCAAATGTTTTTGTTTTTTTTTTAAGTTTTTCTCTTATCTTTAAAGCAAGAGTGTAAGGCATTATGTATAAAAGAAACTACACCTTCAGAGACAAAGGGGTACCACAGTGCACAGAGTGCCAGGTCTGAAGGAAGAGAGTCCTGAGTTCAAATGTGACTTCAAACTCCTACTAGCTACATGAGCCTGGGTAAGTCACTTATTCTCTGTCTCAGTTGCCTCATCTGTAAAATGGGTTACTGTGAGGATCAATTTGATAATAACTGGAAAGTTCTTACCACAGAGCCCAGAACACAGTAAATGACATAAAGAGGAACTATTATCACTGAGAATGATGCCTAGGGAAATGAAAAGAAAGCTATGAGAGTCATGATGGATACATAATGCAGTAGAACAAGGAATCTGGAGTCAGAGGATCTGGGTTCAAATCTTGGCTCTGCTACTTGCAAGTCACACCATCTACAATCCTGTAGTCGATTGTCCTTAAAGAAGTGACAAGACTGGACACAGGGGCAAGGGAAAGAAAGAAGAAACCAAGGATATAGAAGGAGATGGATTCACTTTTCTGTTGCTGCTAACAGATTTCAGAGAATGTGTGGCTTTTGTTGCTGGTTGGGGTAGGCAGGCGCATATGGGGGAGCACAGCAAGGGGCAGGGCACAATTTTACTGAGGGCCAAGGAAAAGGCAAAGGGAGAGCGGCTTAGCTTGGAGATGCTGAAGAGACCTTCGGCAGTTTCCCTAATTATGTGGTGCTAGTTTAGTCATTTCAGTTGTGTCAGCCATTTCCTTCATCAGCTCATTTGCCAGATGAGGAAACTGAGGCAAAAAGAATGAAGTGATTTGCCCAAGTTCACACAGATAGGACATGTCCTGACTCTAGGCCTGGTGCTTTATCCACTGCACCACTGAGGGGCCCTGTCATACATAGGGTGAATGGTCTGTATTTCTTGCCAACCTTTGTGCTATGAGGAAAGGCCCCTGTGAGTGAGAGCAAAACAATCCTGGGGAAATGGGACACCCCAATATAAGTGCAGGTTTGAAGAGGCCCTGCCAATGCAGTAGCCTTTACTCATCCACAAAAAGTTATGGTTCATGCTATAAAAGAACAGGACATACACTTTTGGCTTAGACCCTTGGAAAAATAGTCTCTGTTAAATTCAATTATGGTTTCCTCTATTGGCTATTCTTCTTGTATGTATTTATGCATACATGTATGTGTGTGTATGTATGTGTATACACACACATGTATAAGGGAACTAAGAAACAAGAAGAGCTTTTCTTTTTTAGGATTAAGGAGTTCAAAAGCTATTCTCTTACCACTGCAGAGGACAGGATTATTGGACAGTGGGTTTGACAAGCAGTCAGGATTAAGTTAACCTCTTTGGATGGATCTTTGCAATTCAGACAGGCACTCAGGAGACCCTGAAAAGGAGATGTTATTTTTACATATTGCCGACTGTTTTATAGTTCTCTCTTTGCTACCAAGAATAAAGAGCTTGAGCTGACCTAAAGAGACACAGCTTGTTCTTCCCTAAATCAGAATTTAGTGTCCACTTTAAAAATCAGACCTTTCCATCATTCTCCCCTTTCCTATGTAGCTAAAACTGTCCCCCTTAATGAAGATGAAGTGATTTGGAAATCTTTACAGAGACATGGACTCATCTCTCTGCCTGCTTTCCAAGGGGGAAAGAAGAGGACAACTTGACTTCACCTTCTCCCTAGCGCACACTCTCTGTTCCCATGGCTGTGTATTGGTGAGCTGCCTCCCTGTAAAGCCCTTGAGGGAAGGATCTGTGCTTTGGTTTCTATCAATGTCCTCACTACCCAGCATAGTGACTGATACTGAATAAGCTTGTGGAGTTCTAGTGCAGAATTCCCATCTACTTTGGCCTCCCCCAAGTCCTCCACTTGGCTCTCCTGGACCTCCCATGTAGGCACAATCTTTCCTTCAGTCCCTCACGCTACGCTATAAGACCTTTTATCCTATTCTAAATCACTGTTTGTCTCTACCACCTAGTCAGTCTCTTGGTTGGTGAGGGTTGTCTTATTTTCTATCTCTGTCTTCCTAACATCTAAGTCAGCAAACTGCACAATGCAGGTGCTTCATAAAAACCGAGAAACGTGAAAGGGAGCATTCTGGGAAACAGAGATTACCCTGAAGAAGTGGATGGTGATGTCATGGGCCAGGGCACATTCTCTAGGAGAGAGGTTTTTCTGCAACACAATAAAATATCAAGTCAACAACAAATCACCAGCAAGTGGAAGATAAACAAAAGAAGTTAGAAGAAGGAAACACTGACAAGAGAAAATATGTATCATTTTGAATTCTTCTTAAATACTTGACATTTGTCACACAAGAAATCAGAATTTGTGAAAATTCTTAGTCTAAGCACTAATCTGAAAGGCTAAAATACAAGTCTGAAAAATAAGTGATCATAATTTTGAAGGGACAAGTGCTAAATCATCCCTTGAATCTCAAAAAATTGACTCTGTGCATAAATATGGACATCTTTTCTCCTCAATGTACTATTATCTTTATCCCTTTGTTGAAACCTTGATCTATCCCATTAATTGCTGTTAAATCCAAAGAAATAGCACCCAGACACTACAATGTGGGTCTAGTAATCTCAATAACCAATACAAAGGTCTAGATCACGAGATTTTTATGTTGCCCCAGAATGTAAGGTTGTTCCAGCTTTGGGGAAGGACCCTCTCTACAGGGTCCAAATGAAACAGGCTGCTTGATTGTGACTAACCTTCCTCTTTTTTTTTTTCCCTTGTTATGCCATCTCTTCCTCTTAGTAGTGCTATCTATTTTGGACTTTGAAATACAAATAAAAAAAAATAAAAATAAAAAAAAGCCTAAGGCTCTCATTTGCAAAAACATTTGTTTACAATTCTTTTAAAGCTATATCTAAACTCAGAAAAATAAGGACAATTTCTTTATTTTCCTTCCTGTTGAGATATATACTATTCAAATACAATACCTTATTAGTCATGTTTTTAAAACAATTTAATTTAGAACAATCTGAAGAAAAAAATCCATTTACATGATAAAGATGATTGCTGCATTCTACAGGGTCAAGATAATTTATACCTGAGCAAGATATAATCTTTGGAAGAAGGTACTGATATGATAGAAACAAATCTATTTAATATATGATTTAAAATATCCAGCAAAAAATTTTAAAAAATGCTATAACTTCACTAAATATATGTTTATAAGTGTTATTCTCATTAATATTTAATAATTATTATAAACACATATATGAGTTATTAATGAGATTACAGATCTCATTAATATTTAATTAATTAATAATTATTATAAACATATATAAGTGAGTTATTCTTTGAAGCCTGGGAAAGAATTTATAAATCTCACAGATTAATGAGATTATAGATCTCATTAATATTTAATTAAGTAGTTATTATTACAAACATATATATAAGTGAGTTATTCTTTGAAGCCTGGGAAAGAACTTATAGATCCAAGTCACTAGTATGAACATCACATTTTGTTCTGATAGAAGGCACCTGATTATTATTATTATTGCAAATCAAACTCTTTCCTCCTTTCTTGGGGCTACAGTCTTAGTCTAAATCCAGAGAAAGTAGTGCAAAATCACAGAGGTTGTGATTCACATTCAGAGGTAATTCTCTTCAAAGCCTTCAGGCAACAAGAAGCTGAGGCAATAGGTATCAAGTTTTCAGTATTATCTTTGGCAAGAAAAGGCTGATAAAATGTGGGGCTTTGCTCAGCCGAGTGGGGCAAATGACAAACAATGTATTTCTTTATAAACACACAAAGAAGTAATCCAAGGTCAAATAAGAGAAGTAATCTATTGTCAGAAATGAATTGGCTGCCCTTGGCCAATCAGTGAGAACTCTTGCTGATCATCCTCATGTGCCCAAATGGAGATAAAAGTATGTCAAACATCATAGCACTGGTTCTGAGAATGCTCAGAGTTTTTTAGAAGCCCACTACAGACTAAGGGACCTCAATGAGGTTATCAAAACTCATCTGACAATGAGAAATACCAGCAGCCCCTAGCAAGTCAACTTGAAGGTGTCATATCGAGTAAAAGTTGTCAGATTTCAAAACACTAAGAAGTTAAATGCTTGTGCATCTTAGACACCACTCACTGTCTACATTGAACCGTAAAACTTTATTTTCTGAATTTGTTCAAGAATGTCATACATACCAATTCGTTATTAACAAAGTGAAAGAAATCTTCACAATGCAAAGATCTTTGCCATCCTGACATGTGGGTACTGATGAGAACCGATGGAGGAAGACCCATGAGAATACTTGAAAGAAAAATTTAAAAGGTGATCAATAGTAGAGCTACAAAATAAATATATTTGTGTTTTGTTTTTTTCAAAAATCTTCAGTGCTTCATATTTAAATGAAGTTTAGTGCTAAAAGGCTGTAATGATCATTTATATGATCCTCCCATGATCAATGACTCATATAGTGCATGTGCAATTAGTCTATGCCACCCAACAGTGGGTAGTCTTGGGCAAGTCACTTAACCACTAAGTACCCTGACAACTGAAAGTTACTCTAAATCCACTTACTGTCCCCTAAACGGTAGTATGCCTTCTTTCCCATGTCTTCATATTTCTGAAAGGCAGGTATTGATTATCTTGATTTTACAAAGCATAAATATATTAAATATCTAACTCAATATCATATATTAATTTACTTGGAGTTGTCAATTTTTTTCTCTCCTAATCTGGCATACCTGGTAGCAAATTATAAAACTTCCACACATCTATATCAGAATTTGGATTTGGTTTAATTTCTAAAAAAGAGACAGAGAGATGGCTCAATGGATAGAACACTGGGCTTGGAGTCAGAAAGACTTGAGTTATAATCCAGCCTTAGATCCTTGCTAGCTGTGTGACCTTGAGTTTGTCACTTAACCTAAGTTTGCCTAAACTGGAGAAGGAAATAGCAAGCCACTCCAGTATCTTTGCTATGACCACCCTATATGGGATGAACACCACTGAACAACAATGAACTATAAAAACTATCATGGATATAGTTTTCAATTCATCTCTGGTTGATTATAATTCTTAAAATCCCATTATGTACATTCCAGAAACAAGATGAGATTTGCTAATAGAACATTCAGAATTCTTTTTAAAACTTTTGTCCCTGGGAAAAAAAAAAGCATTCAAAGAACTCAAAACCATCAAATGGTAGGGCTGTCATTAAAGGAAGTGGTCAAATATACTTTGAGAAATCTTCAAGAAAGACTCAGTATAACTGAATCTGCAATAAATTATTACTTTACATTTTTGCCTAAATATTCTTTCAGAAATCAGTTAACGGCTCAATAAGGAACTCCTTATATTTGAATGTTACGTTACCTTTTGTACACAAGCAGCTCCTGCTGCTTTAAAAGTCTCTCCCCAACTGTTGAACCATTTTCAATAGCTTGTAACCTTTTTTGAAAAATTCTGAACAGGAAATGTCTACCATCATCTGATGGGCCAAAGCTTGGGCCCCTCCATCTTTCCAGCTCCAGTTCAAGTACCATCTCCTGTGAGAGGAAAAGCACTCTATTAGATGACCTAACATTCCCCCTTATAAAACCTATGTTTATTTATCCTTAATAATTTGTTTCCAAATCAGTTTTTTAAAAGAAACAATTGGAAGCAGCTAGATGGTACAGCTAGTGGTACAGTACCAGCCCTGAAATCAGGAGGACCTGAGTTCAAATCTGGATTCAGTCACTTAACACTTCCAAGCTATGTGACCCTAGGCAAGTCACTTAGCCCCAAATGCCTCAGCAAAAAAAAAAAAAAAAAATTGTTGCCTTCTTTGACCACACTCTGGGATTTGTTAGTAACATTCCAATCTAGGGAATCCTTTGTGGTAGTTGTCTAGTTAAAGCTTTTAAGGTAGATAGGTATGGGATTTGCTAAGAATTATATAAGGCATGAATATATAGTAATCAGAATGATTTGTATATCTCCAGTAAACTAGCTGACAACAATTTTCAGAAAGTTCTAAAAGTGTTCTGACATTCATATTAACTCCTAAGGTTATTACTATCAAGGGTTTTAGTCATTTGCATGTATAAACTCCACGTTTTTCTTTCTTTTTAAAAAAAATTTACACTTTCCCCCCAATTATATGTAAATTTTCTTTTTTTTAAATTAAAGCTTTTTATTTGCAAAACACATGCATGGGTAATTTTTCAACATTGATCCTTGCAAAGCTTTCTGTTTTAATTTTTTCTCTCCTTCCCCCCACACCTCCTCCCCTAGATGGCAGGTAATCTAATACATGTTAATTATATTAAAATATATGACGAATCAAATATATGTATACATATTTATACAGTTATCTTGCTGTACAAGAAAAATCGGATCTACAAGGAAAAAAAAAAAACTTGAGAAGGAAAACAAAATGCAAGCAAATAACAACAGAAAACATGAAAATGCTATGTTATAGTCCACACTCAGATCCCACAGGCCTCTCCCTGGGTGTATATGGCTTTCTTCATCACTGAACAATTGGAACTGGTTTGAAACATTTCATTGTTGAAGAGAACCATGTCCATCAGAATTAATCATCATATAGTCTTGTTGCTGCTGTGTATAATGATCTCCTGGTTCTGCGAATTTCACTTAACATCAGTTCATTTAAGTCTCTCCAGGACTCTCTGAAATCATCTGCTGGTCATTTCTTATAGAACAATAATATTCCATGACATCCTATATGTAAATTTTCAAAAAATATTTTGTCCCTTTAAATTTTTTTTTAAATCCAAATTCTATTCTTTCTTCCCTCCTCCCTGAAAAGGTAAAAATCTAATAAATAATCTAATACAGATTATTGGTATACACGTGCAATCTGAAAAAATTTCTAAAATAATTTTCTAAAGAAAGACATTAAAATCACACCTCTATTACGCACAATTAAAACTAAATAGGACAGGGCAGCTAGGTGGCGCAATGAATAGAGCACCAGTCCTGAAGTCAGGAGGACCTAAGTTCAAATCTGACCTCATTCACTTAACACTTCCTAGCTGTGTGACCTTGGGCAAGTCACTTAACCCCAACTGCCTGGGGGGTGGGTGGGTGGGTGGGACTAAATAGGAGGAGGCAAATCGCCAGTGAACTTATAAAGGCCCATTAAAAATATGAAAGAAATTAATCGATAAATCAATTGTTAGTTTTTAAATAGATCTTTTCCTTCTTTCTCCTCTGTTCACCCTTTAACATTCATGTTAAACATTCAATGAACAGAATGAAAAAAGCTGCAACACTGTAAAGATTTTTTATTTTATTTGTTTTTAAAAATGTTTAATACTATTTTTCCATTGGAATACTCTCTTTTAGATTCCAAATGCGAGCAGTGCAATACCTCTGCTTTAAGTGCCTGACATTTATCCTTCAATCTTAATAACAGCTACCATGAGAATTGTCTAAGGAATAAGATGGGCAGATGTCTCAGGGTTGTTTTTTGTTCCATGAAATTACTTTATTTTTAAGTAATCTTTGCTCGTTGTTCAAAAACCCTTTCCATCATGTGTTACTCCCTTTTTCACATTTTCAGAATTCAGTAAGAAGCATATAACTCAAACAGAAATGAAGCGAAAAACAAATAAAAAACTCATTCTGTTTCCTAATTCAAAAATTTTTAAGCATGCACATTGATAGTAGATGCATGAAAAACAAAATGAGATCTAGCTGACTCTCCTAGTAGTTAAAGAATTTTTCAAAAGCTCTTTGATGGTAGTATGGGTGGAGGTCAATGTGGAAAGACACGTTTTTCTGAGTTGTGAAAATCACATGAAAAAGCTTATTTGGTTTTCAAAGTCAGAAACAAATTCTGTGCTTTTCTAAGCACTTCTTGCTTCAGTAATCTTAACTTTGAAAAGTTCAGATTAATACCCTTTAAAAAGAAAATTTGCCTTGGGATTTAAAATCATTAGATGCCTTATTCCAGTAAGGTAAGATAATATCCCACCTTTCTCTCTAGGGGGAGATCCAAATGAAAATAACTTCACTTTTTATTATTAAAATCTAATGTTATTTTTATAAGCTATTATTTTTTCTAGAATTCCTGTCTCAAAAGTTTGTTACTAGTCCTTTCAATAAGTCTATTTCTACTATACTTTGATAAACATGCAAATAGATTTGGACATTTGGGGTATTTTTAGGGTAAATAAAACTCAGTAATGGACAATTCCTCACAATGGTACTGAAGGTAGGGGAAAAAAATGTCATTTTGAGATTGTTCTTCTGAATATTCTATATCCTTACATGTACAAATGTTTTACATATTATATACACATATGCAAATGTAAATCTAAACAAACCCACCTGTAATCTGGAGAGAATGTCACGATTAACTATATTGCCACAAAGGGATGATTCTGAATTTTCTAAGGGAGGACACCTACTGGATCTGAAATTAAAACAAAAATAATTTTAATTGCTTAACAATTAAGAAACTTACAAGCACTTTGCTGGCTCTTGTACCGTAGCATCTGGTACAGTAGTATAATGACGACCTGGTATATTGTCCACTAAAGGGGGAAAGGTCATCTTATCCTTCAGGCCCATCTCAATTTTGTTCAGCATTACAAGGAAGCTCCATACTATCACAAACTAATAGCAAACATAGAGAACTACCCACATTTTAATATTTTTCTCTTATTAGGTTGCATGTCTCTTAGCTTCTGGCCAGACCTTATTTCTTTTCTTTCTTCTTTTTTGCTGAGGCAATTGGGGTTAAGTGACTTGCCCAGGGTCACACAGCTAGACCTTATTTCTTTTCATGATTTTTAGGTCCCAATTAATTTGCAAGGAGTTTTAGCCAACCAATGCATATTGTTTATCCATCTATATGACCTTAAGGTGGAGTTTCCTTGGAAACAAGGAAAACAATGAGTGAATGGTATTTTTCTAATGCCTTATTTGTTATATTTCCCACTAAAGAACTATGTGTCCAATGAAGCCTAAAGCCTCCCTAACATTTTTTTGAAGTGCCCATCTTTTTTTTTTTTTTTTTAAGAATCATTTTAAATATATTTCGTATTCATGTCATGGAAAAAAAAAACATGAGAAAAAAAAAGTGAAAATAATATGCTTAATTGACATTCAGTCTCCATAGTTCTTTTTCTGGATGTGAATTATCCCAACATTCTGAACCTTAGTCTGCACAATAGCTTTTGTCCTTTTTGATCCTATGAATGTCATAAAATTTAGGAGTGACCAAATGCAGTTATACAGGCCATAACTCCAGTCACCCTAAGACAGACAAGACACTTTCTCTTGAGGTGCTTTGGTTATAGTGGGGGACTGTTTCTGTGTGGCCAAGATGGGGTAGAGAAGTAGATCATGAGAAATGAGTTAAGGGACCATTTTTATTCTTTCTTTAATCTTCAGTGCTTGGTAAAGTGCCTGACAAATGCTAAGGGCTTAATAAACATTTGAAGACTTGTTGACTTGAGGCTAATTTTGTATATTATGAAAATAAATGTGATAGGGCTGGGGATTTATCGAGTCTTCCCACCAGGTGATAAAAGGTTCTACTTTCTTCACTGGCTTCTTCTGGAAGCAATGAAGAAACATTGTATATGACCTTCACCACAATCATGGAAGGGCTAAAAGAGACAGACTGACTAGGTAGCAAAACTTTCTAACTTCCTTGCCCCTATCAGTTGAACTGTTGCCTCTATAGGGTTGTGATGAGTAGGAAAAAGGTGGAGACAGGTAGTTTTTAAAGGGAATGTGTATGACTCTGTGTAAGTAACAAGAGAGGAAATTACTTATACAGTGCCTTAAAGTTATCAAGCTCTTTACAAGACTCTAGAAACAGTACAAAAA
Organism: Myrmecobius fasciatus; assembly: GCA_023553655.1. Lineage (NCBI taxonomy): Eukaryota > Metazoa > Chordata > Mammalia > Dasyuromorphia > Myrmecobiidae > Myrmecobius > Myrmecobius fasciatus. The sequence goes on along the minus strand of JAJPUD010001742.1, from coordinate 363,916 downwards.
TCATCATGGAGACAGGGTGGGACAGCAGGAAATAAGTAGACTAGAGACAGAGAAGCTGGGTTCAAACTACTTCCTACCTATTTGATTTTGGGCAAGTTTATAACTCCTCAGGATCTCAATTTCACAGGATCACAGAGTCTGGGAGCTGGAAGGGACCCAAGTAACTAGTTAGTCCAACCCTTCCCTGAACAAAAACAGCCATCATAACCTATCTCACGTGGTTGTATAGCCTCAACCATTAGACTTTCAAGATAAGGGAACCCACCATTCTTGAAGGCAGCTCATTTCAGTTCTGGAGGATTCCAATTATTGGAAAGTTTTTCCTGACATCAAATCGGAATGGATGGACATCTTTGGGCCTTGGACCACTGTTCCTGGTTCTGCCCTCTGAGGTCAGACTGAATAAATCTAATCCCTGTCAACAAGACAGGCTTTCAAATACCTGAGGACAGATATGTGCCATCTTCTGTTTTCCAGATTTCGTTCCCTCAACCATCCCTTAGTATGAGCAGGAGTCAAGGCCCTACATCCATCTTAGAAGAGCAGAAGTCCCAGATGAAGTCCAATGAGATGAAAGCACTGGGGAATCACCTCCTCTCTATTCCCAGAAGGTCCATCCCCTTTAGTCCATTACTTTTTGTGGCTGCTACACCTCACTGCTGACTCCTGCAGTTCACTGAAACCCCCAGATCTTTTTCAGAACAATTACTACATAACCAATCTTTCTGTTCCAATTTATTCTAAAGGTTTTTTTTTTTTTTGATTTGGTTTTTTTTTTTTTTTTTGGTATCCAGATTTCTTTATCTGTAAAAATGAGGGTGTTGGACTAGATGGCTTCTCAGGATTCCTGATCTCTATTTCAGAGATGAGCAAATTGAGATTTGCCAATGTTTGGTTAAGTGTCTAATGCCAAACAATGAGCATTAAATAAGTGTTGTAACACATGCATCACCCACTCATATATACTCATGTATGCACACACACATGTTCACCTGTACACACACACACACGTTCACAAGCAGGACTAGAATTCAGACTTGGGTAGACTTCTCACTCTTAAAGTCTAATCCCCCTTCTACTCTGTCATGTTGCTTCTCACATATGTGATTGTGTCACCTATGATAAAGTGTCAGAGGAAAATGGAAAAATTTCAGATTCAGAGAAGAAAACAAAAAGGGACCAAGCCCAACCTTGTATACATTTGAATAACAACTCTTGGTTGGTTATTCTTATTCTACTTTGTTCTACTTAGTTCTATTTTGCTAGTGTAGTTCCCTCTTCTTGGATCTGCCCACCCCTACCTTATTTATTCAAATCCCTCTTTTTCTGGGCCTACCTCAAGTCCCATTGCCTGCAATAAGCATTCTCTTCTCATGCTGATCACACATCTCCTTTCTCTCTTTACTGTGTGTGCCCAGCATTTGTTATTTCTTTATCTAGTGTTGCCTCACGTGTTTATACTTTGGATACCCACTTAGATTACAAGCTTCCTGAGGAGTCATCTCAAAACCCCTTTACATCATTCTCCATTCACCCACCCTTTCCTCAAATCTATAATAATGCATGACCCTCCTCTTTGCCAGAGCCAAAGAGAACACAAAATAATCATTTCTTAAAGATGACATCATGTTTTAGAGAATCCTAGAAATTAACTAATAATTTCAGCAAAATTTCAGGATATAAATAAATCTACAAATATTATTAGCATATTGTATATTACAAACAAAATCCAATAAGAAGTGATAGAAAGAAATTCCATTTAAAATAAATGTAAAATGTACGTAAGTATAGAAGTCTGCATATCAATTCTACAAACATAGGAACTAAACGAATAAAACTACAAATCACTCTTTCAGACAATGACATACCTATATAATTGGAGACATATCATGGGTAAAGTCAAGTTAATATAATAAAAATGACAACAATATTATATAAATTAATGTACTTATTCAATGCCATGCCCAATCAAATTATGAAAAGATTATTTCAGAGAGCTAGAAAAAATGAAGTCCATCTAGAAGTAATGGACTTGAGGTACAGTATAAGACATATTTCTGGATAAGATTAACATGTGAATTTGTTTTGCTTGATTTTAAAGTTTGTTTGTTTTTTAATACAGGTTTTTGTTTGTTTTTAATTTTTTCCAGTAGGGGGAGATAAGAGCAAGAGAAAATAGATTTTTAAAAGAGAAAATTAAATCTCTCTTCTCAAAGAACTCACACTTTAATTAAGGGAAACAATGTGTAAAACAAAATAGGGGAGCAAATTGAAAACTATGGAACTTCTAAGGGTACAGTAGAGGGTCAGACTATAAAGCCTTAGGGTCCTTAGGTTATATCAATACATCAGATGATAATGCCAAACTTAGAATGCAACTTTACTTGCTTTAGCCATTGAACTTCCTGAGTTTCTATGGCTGAAAAATGTATCACTCTGAAGACAACCTCGTGAAGAACATTTCTGAAACAAGCTTAGGTTGGTTCTCAGAAGACAAGAATACAGTCTATCATCAGACTCATCAAACCTTCCAGTTTGAGCTGGAGGCATAACCATCAGGAACATACTATCAAATGCATAAAGGAGTAGTCAGGGAAAATGCTAGGCACTGCATTTTAAATGAGGATGTCCACAATATTAACTGCTACTGAGTTCATCTTGTCATCCCACGATTTATAGGTCATGTTTATATAAATTTTTTTGAGGCTCTTCCAAATGGGCTTAAATAAGTGAACATTTTCTTAGTGTTTAATAAGAACTCACCCTCTTCCTAATTTCCCTATTTTTATAGGGGTACCCCTATGATGCTGCCTGATATCTGAATCCATCTTTAAAACCTCAGGGATCACCAACACCTTATCCTCTCTCACCACTCCCTCCCAAGTCTTTTCAACTGTATCTCCTTATTTCTCCCCTCACAGTCATCACTCTAATTTCAGCCTTCATCATTTAGAGATCCCACAAGGAAAACCCCAATAAACATTGTTGTAAAATTCTAGAATTACAATCTCAAGGAAAAAAGCCTGCAAGCTTCAAGAAAAAAAAACAATTTAAGTCTCAAGGAACCATAGTCAGGATTACCCAGGATCTGGCATCATCTACAATAAAGGATCGGAGGGCCAAGAATACCATATTTCAGAAGGCAAAGGAACTGGAGTTACAACCAAGAATTACTACCCAGTGAGACTGAGCATCATTTTTCAGGGGAGGACTTAGAGCTTCAATGAAGGAAGAGACTTTTAATCATTTCTAATGAAAAGACCAAAGGTAAAAAGAAAATTTGCTTTTCAAAGACTCAAGAGAAGCACAGAAAGGTAAACAGGAAAGAAAAAAATAACATATTAAAGTTAAATTGTTTACATCGGAGCATTACATGGACAGAGGGTGTGAAGGTGAATGAACTCTGATATATCTACTAAAATAGAGGGAAGGAAGGGAGAGGGACTAAGCATTGTCTGGAGCTTAATCTCATCAGTTTTGGCTCAAAGAGGGAATAAATCATTCAGCTGGGTATAGAAATTTATCTTATCCTATAAGGAAGTAGGAGGAGAAAGGGGCAAGAAAAGGGAGGGGCTGGTCAGAAGGGAGGGCAGAAATACTAGGAGAAAGGGGCAAGAGGAGAGATGGTGATAGAAGGGAGGGCAGGTTGAGGGCAAGAGTGCTTTAGAAACAAAACACTATTAAGGACTGACAGGATGGAAAGAAAAAACAAAAGTATATACAGAGGAGAAAATAGGATGAAAGGAAATAAGGAGCTGATAGTCATAACTGTGAATGTGAATGGAATGAACTCTCCCATAAAACAGAAGTGGGTAGCTGAGTGAATTAAAAACCAGAATCCTACAATATGTTGTTTACACATTTGAAACAGGCAGATACAGAGTAAGGGTAAAATGCTGGAGTAGAATTTGTGTTTCAGCTGAAGCAAAAATAGCGGGGATAGCAATTCTGATTTCAGATAAAGCAAAAGGAAAAAGATATAATTAAAAGAGATAAGAAAGGAAACTACACCTGGTTAAAGGGTATCACAAATAATGAAGTAATATCAATACTGAATATATATGCACTAAGTGGTACAGCATCCAGATTCTCAGAGAAGAAGTTAAACAATTAGAGGAAGAAATAGATAGCAAAACTATACTGGTGGGGAACCTCAACCTCCCCCTTTCAGAATTAGATAATTCTAACGATAAAGTAAACAACAAAAAAAAATTAAGAAGGTTAATAAAATCTTACAAAACTTAGATATCACAGTGACATCTGGAGAAAAGTGAACAGGGATAGAAAGAAATATATCTTTTTCTCAGCAGTATATGACACCTACACAAAAATTGACCATGTATTTCTGCAAAAAGGCAGAAATAGTAAATGCTTCCTTTTCAGATAACAATGCAACAAAAATTACATTCAATAAAGGGCCAGGGAAAGATAGAATAAAAACCAATTAAAAATTAAAAAATCTAATTCTAAAGAATGAGGGTCAAACAAGAAATCATAGAAATAATAATTTCATCCAAGAAAATTACAATAATGAGACAACATACCAAGACCTATGGGATGGAGGCAGCTAGATAGCACAGTGGATGAAGCACAGGTCCTGAAGTCAGAAGGGCTCGAGTTCAAATTTGGCCAAAGACAACACTTACTGTGTAACCATAGGCAAGTCACTGAACCCCACTTGTCTCATCCAAAAAAAAAAAGGCAACACTTATGGATGAAGCCAAAGCAGTTTTTAAGGGAAATTTCATCTCTCTAAATAGTTACAAGAATAAAATGGAGAAAGAGGAAATCAATGAATTAAGCATGCAACTCAAAAAGCTACAAAAGAAACAAATAAAAAACTCCTAAGTAGATATTCTGAAAATCAAAGAAGAGATTAATAAAACAAAGTAAGAAAACTACTGAACTAATTAATAAAACTAAGAGCTGGTTTTATGTTTATTTGTTTGTTTATTTATTTTTTATTAAAACTTTTTATTTGCAAAACATATGTATGGGTAACTTTTCAACATTGATCCTTGCAAAGCTTTCCGTTACAAATTTTTTCCCCCTAGTCCCCACATCTCCCCTAGATGTTAAAATACTTGACAAATCGAATATACATATTTTTACAGTTATCTTGCTATGCAAGAAAAGTTGGATCTACAAGAAAAAAAAATCAGAGAAGGGAAACATAATGCGAGGAAACATCAATATATAAGAATATAAGAAGTTGGTTTTATGAAAAAAAAATTAACAAAATAGATAAACCTTTGGCTAATTTGATTAGAAAAAGGAAGGAAAAAAACAAATTACCAGAAAAATTAATAATCCACTTGCTTATCCCTCCATCTCTACAAATATTTATGAGAATAACTTATGTATTAATCAAGATCATCCAAAAAAAGTTATGAAATGGGAAGACAGTAGGTTTTCACAAACTATATTCTAAAGCAGATTATATCTTTGCAGTCACATCTCTGAATAAAAGGTACAAAGAATGTAAGATGCCACTATCCTTATTGGCTTAGCTATTTAAAAAACATTTGATTTGATAAATGAGCATTCAAAAAGCTCTTCTGCAACAGGGTATCTATCTGTATGTGTTAAAAAGAAAACAAAGATAAAACAAAAAAGAGAACTTTGTTCAAAAACCCTGTAATTTTTAAGTACTGAGCAAGGCATAAAATAGACTTGATCTTAGTCAAAAGGCTGAGAAGCAATGCAAGGCATAAAACAGAAAGACCGACACTTGCCAAAGGTATATACCATTGTCACAAAGGATGTCTAACACAGAATCCAGCTGGAAGAGAGTTTCTAAATAGATGCTCCAGTTTGCAGATGACATTGTGATATCACACTCAGGACTGAAAAAAATCCTAAGGCCTCTTAAATGAAGTTCACAATCACTCAAAAATCTTGACTAACTATATAGGAAGAACCAAATAGACCAACAATTTATAGGACTGATCCATCAGTTAAGTATAGCTTGGTAAAAGAATGTACCTGGATAATGGAGTGGACTCAGCTAGGTACAGTGAATAGAGATCAGGGCCTGGCATCAGGAAAATCTGAGTTCAAATCCAGTCTCAGACACTTAGTAGCTCTGTGACCCTAAGCAAGGTACTTCACTCTCTTTGCTTCAGTTTCTTCATCTATAAAATGAGCTGGAGAAGGAAATGGCAAGCCACTCCAATATCTTTGTCAAAAAAACTCCAAAGCTGGACACAATTGAAAATGATTAAATAACAACTAACTGGAAAAACAATTGGGAGAAGGAAAAACTGATAGCTAGCTTGTGTAGCCTAGAGGTAGCTACACTTTGTGAAGAAATCTAGAGGAAAGCCTTCAGCTCAGGTGTCTCATGGATGATTTATCCAAAACCACAGACAAAAGTCATGGAAAGTGAGATGATAGGAATATGATGTGATCTAATCCTTTCCAAAGTACGATACAAGGGTATCCACATCATTTAGATCAAAGATACATCAAAATATTGAATGGAAAAGTTAATAATGCCAGCAGTTTAAATTACTACTTAAGTCATTTCAGCAAATACATATGACACATTCACATATTCTAACTAGTACTAAAACAGAACAGAAAAAGAAAAAGTCCTAACCTTCAGAAATAACGTCAAAAAAAAAAAATAGTAAGTTAAGTCTTGAATCAGACTTGGTTTAATTGTGTACTAATATGTTTTTTGTTGATGAATCTATCAATTTTATTTGACTAGCAATAATCTAACTTCAGTTCTAGCACTATTACAATTAAAAACAAAATAAAAATATTCTTCTAGTACAATTTTTCTTAATCTGGGAAAGATAGTGGATATCTTTCTGGGGGGGTTATGATCTCAGATGGGAAAAGAAATTACATGCTTATTTTAAGAAAACTGTAATTAATTTATTTTGTAATTTTATGTATTTTATTTTGTGAATTTTAAAACATTATTCTAAGAAGAGATTCAAAGATTTCACCAAACACTCTAAAAAGGGCATATGGAAAAAAGGTTAAAAACCCCTTCTCTGGTACAAGTGTTTCCCCCCAAATTATTAAATTACCTCAGGCAGAAATCCACCATTGTCTCAACAAGAATTGCACATGCTTTTTCCAAATCTCCATCACAGCCCCCAGCCACAGAAGATTCTGGAAGGTATTGCTGATACAAAGCCCACTGATGAAAATATTGTCTGCAACATCAAAATACAAAAAGTGGTTTCTTTTCATAACCTAAAGTTATATGCTAGATAATAAGCCTGGCAAGTATGAAAAAGAAAACTTTTCGTTGGGACAGTGATATACACAATAGTTAAATTTCCTATAAAGACAATAAAAATTTATTCATCCATAGATACATTTTGAACTGTTTCTATCATTGGCTCTCCTAGAGAAAAGTGAAGAATAACACAGAATAATCTTGTATTTGGACTACTGAAAGTTACATTTTTTAAAAAAGTCTCTATCCTCTGATTTTTTTTTTTAAAGAGATCAAGAATTTCTTTCTAGTACATCTCTTCTCAATATTGGATCAAAATGTCTTTAATAAAAACAAATTAGAAGTAGAGAATTTAATTAAGGGAATAATCAAAAAATTTGTCACAATTTGGGTATCCACAATAGAAACCTATGAATGAATTTTTATAATGTCACAGCCTTTAACCCTCTATTCCCAGGTCAATAATACATTTATTTACCTTTCTGTATCTGAAAGAATATCATTGTCAGGTTTTACTTCCATCTCAAATAGCAGCCAATCTCTGTAAGTTAACTGAAAGGAAAAAAACAAACAAACAAAAAAGTTTAAACTAAAAGGTCAAAACAATTAATTATGTTGCTAAAAGCAGTTTGCCTTCTTTATCGCTTTTTTTTTTTTTTGGCTGAGGCAATTGGGGTTAAGTGACTTGCCCACGGTCACACAGCTAGGAAGTGTCTGAGACTAGATTTGAACTCCTGACTTCAGGGCTGGTGCTCTATCCACTTCGCCACCTAGCTGTCCCTTCTTTATCACTTTTACTCCCTCATTAATAATCCTTCAATCAATCATCTTTACATTTAATAGTTCTGATAAAGGCCTCATTTCTAAAAAATATAGAGAATTGTCTCATATTTATAAGAATTCAAGCCATTCTCCAATAGATAATGGTCAAAGGATATGAACAGACAATTTTTCAGAGGATGAAATTAAAACAATTTATAGTCATATGAAAAGGTGCTCCAAATCACTATTGATCAGAGAAAGGCAAATTAAGACAACTCTGAGATACCACTACATACCTGTCAGATTGACTAAGATGATAGGAAAAGATAATGATGAATGTTGGAGGAAATGGGGGAAAACTGGGACACTGATACATTGTTGGTAGAACTGTGAACGGATCCAACCATTCTGGAGAGCAATCTGGAACTATGCTCAAAAAGTTATCAAACTGTGCATACCCTTTGACCCAGCAGCATTTCTATTGGGCTTATATCCCAAAGAGATCTTAAAGGAAGGAAAGGGACCCACATGTGCAAGAATGTTTGTGGCAGCCCTTTTTGTAGTGGCTAGAAACTGGAAACTGAATGGATGTCCATCAATTGGAGAATGGCTGAATAAATTATGGTATATGAATGTTATGGAATATTCTTGTTCTGTAAGACACAACCAGCAGGATGATTTCAGAGAGGCCTGGAGATACTTGCATGATCTGATGCTGAGTGAAACGAGAAGAATCAGGAGATCATCATACACAGCAACAACAATATTACATGATGATCAATTCTGATGGACGTGGCTCTCTGCAACAAAGAATTGTCTCAAACCAGTTCCAATTGTTCAGTGAAAAAAGCCATATACACCCAGAGAGAGGTATATGAAATGTGGACCACAACATAACATTTTCATGCTCTCTATTGATGTTTGCTTGCATTGTGTTTCCTTTCTCTGATTTTCTTTTTTTTTCTTGTAGATACGATTTTTCTTGCACAACTTGTCAAATATTTTAACATTATTAACATGTAGTGGAGGGGAGGGGACTGGGAGTAAAATTTGTAACAGAAAACTTTGTAAAGATCAATGCTGAGGAACTACCCATACATATGTTATACAAATAAAAAGCTTTAATAATAAAAAAAATAATAATCCTTCAATCTCTCTCTCTCTCTCTCTCTCTCTCCCCCCCCCCCCTCTCCCTTTACTTCTTCCTCTCCCTCTCCCTCTTCCTTTCTCTCCCTCTCCCTCTCTACTGGCTGTTTCTCTGTTGCCTTACAAACATACTCCTGTCTCCCCATCCTCAAAAAAGCCTCCCTTGTTTGATACATTATCTGCTATCAAACTTCCTCCTTTTCACAGATAAATTCCTTAAGAAATTCCTCAATTTCTTTCTTTCTTTTTTTTTATTAAAACTTTTTATTTGCAAAACATATGTATGGGTAATTCTTCAACATTAACCCTTACAAAACTTTCTGTTACAAATTTTCCCCCCTACTCCCCACCCCTCCCCTAGATGGCAGGAAATCCACTACATGTTAATTATGTTAAAATACTTGACAAATCGAATATATGTATACATATTTCCACATTTATCATTGTTGTGCAAGAAAAATCATATCTACAAGAAAGAAAAATCAGAGAAAGGAAACACAATGCAAGCAAACATCAATCGAGAGCATGAAAATGTTATGTTGTGGTCCACATTCAGATCCCTCTCTCTGGGTGTATATGGCTTTCTTCACTGAACAGTTTGAACTAATTTGAAACATTTCATTGTTGAAGAGAGCCATGTCCATCAGAATTGATCATCATATAGTATTGTTGCCGTGTATAATGATCTCCTGGTTTTGCTCACTTCACTCAGCATCAGTTCATGCACGTCTCTCCAGGCCTCTCTGAAATCGTCCTGCTGGTCGTTTCTTACAGAGCAATAATATTCCATAACATTCATATACCATAATTTATTCAGCCACTCTCCAATTGATGGGCATTCCTTCAGTTTCCAGTTTCTAGCCACTACAAAAAAGGGCTGCCACAAACATTCTTGCACAGGTGGGTCCCTTTCCCTCCTTTAAAATCTCTTTGGGATATAGGCCCAGTAGAAACACTGCTGGGTCAAAGGGTATGCAGAGTTTGATAACTTTTTGAGGATAGCTCCAAATTGCTCTCCAGAATGGTTGGATCCGTTCACAGTTCCACCAACAATGTATCAGTGTCCCAGCTTTCCCACATCCCCTCCAACATTCATCATTATCTTTTCCTGTCATCTTAGCCAATCTGACAGGTGTGTAGTGGTACCTCAGAGTTGTCTTAATTTGCATTTCTCTGATCAATAGTGATTTGGAGCACCTTTTCGAAATAGTTTTAATTTCATCATCTGAAAATTGTCTGTTCATATCCTTTGACCATTTATCGATTGGAGAATGGCTTGAATTCTTATAAATATGAGACAGAAATCCCCCAATTTTTTCTCTCTTCAGTCATTTCACTCAAACTGTTCTCTTCAAAGTTACCATTGATTTCCTGAGTTGCTCAATTTATCCTTCATCTTTGACATGATCAATCATCTACTTTTCTTGAATACCCTCAAAAGTTTATTTTTCGTCCTGCTGCTCTTCTGGTCTTTTCCTACTTGTCTGATTAGATTTTTCTTGGTCAACTCTGAGGGATCTTTACAGGTCATAGTCTTGACAGGATGACCAAGGTGTCCCTCAAGGTTTTGCCTTATAAAGCCCTGCCTCCTTCCCAACTCCTGTGGCTCCCTAATGCCTCCAGGAACAAAAATAAAATCTTTTGTTTGGTTTTTAAAACCTTCTATAACTTGGCCCCTTCCTGCCTTTCTTATAGTCTTTACTCTCCTCCATGTACTCTATGATCCAGTATTATATGGAACCAGCTGTTCCTCAAACAAAAACACTCCACCTTTATAATCTATGCATTCCCTCTCTCACCTCTTCTTTTTCCATCCCCCTTCCTATGTCACATTCTCTTTCTTCCTTCTCTTTCTCCCTCCCTCTTGCATAGCCTTTACTTATTCAAATCCAATTTATTTATTAGCAATAGGATTTAGAAGTGATTGTCACCATACCTGGCTAATTCTATGCATTTTTTCTAGTTGTCCTCCATGTCTGAGGCATCATTCTTACCTTTGCCTCCTGGCTTCAAGCCTCAACTAAAATCTCTGGGATTTTGTTCAATTCCAGTCCCCCTCAATCTGAAATCACCCCAATTTTATCTTTATATCTACATAACTTATATGCACACATTTCTATACATGTTGCTTCCTATATAGTACAACATGAGATCCTTGAAGGAATAGTCTGGTTTTGGCTTTTTTTTGATGCTTCAGTGCTTTTCAGAGTACCTGGCATATGCAGGCACTTAATAATTGCTTGTTAATTTGATTTCAGTCCTTTTCTCTTCCTTCTCTATAGTCCCCATCTTATGTCTTATCTCTTAGTCTACCTGTAATAATTCATAGATGACTAGGAAGACTTCATTCAGCTGTATTAAAAAAAAAACCACTCATAGCCATCTTTTACACGAACAATGTCTATTCTTTTATTTTTGATGTTCAGTTCTGTCTAAATCTTTGTGATCTCATGTACATAAGAGCATGCCAGGATTTTTATTCTCCACAGTCTTTCAAAGTCTAAGTTCATGTTCCTTTTCCTCATGATACTATCAATCCATCACATCTTCGCCATTCCTTTCTCCTCTCACCTTGCATCTTCTCCAAGATCAGGGTCTTTTTCAATGAGTCATCTTCTCATTATGTGGCCAAAGTATTTAAGCTTCAGCTTCACTGATCTTGGAGTGAATAACCTGAATTAATTTCAAGAGTTGACCGATCTGATCTCCTTACAGTCCAAGAGACTTTCAAAAGTCTTGTCTAGCACCACAATTCAAAAGCATCAATACTACAGCACAAGGTTTTCCTTCTAGTCCAGTTTTCACAACCTTACATAGATACTCTCTCCATCACATTTACCTATATCAAGCCCAACCAAACTCATGCGTTCTTCATTATTCCCTACATTACTAAGTAGAGAAAAACAAATGTCTGTCTATAGCATATATCCTCAACAACAATCTTCTCATAGAAACTTTTAAAAAAGCAAAATTTATTGATGTCTCTTAAATAGACCAACTGCTTCATTTCCTTTAAGCTTTATATGCATGCCAATTGTATGGGTGAACTAAAATGCAGATGATAAAATCTCAACAAAAAAAGAATAAGGGAAACCTCTTTCAAATTAGTAGGATGGGGGGGATGGGACTAATGTTCATCTAATAGATTCCATAGGATTATTCTTTTAAATGAAGACATTATTAGTGACAGGAACTCAAATACATGCAATATATTTAGGTTCTACCAAGTTAATAGATTCTTGCATTTAGAAAGTTAGAAAATCTTAGAATGAAACACATGTAAATAAACTGAGTTTGAGAGAACAAAAGGTAGTTATAAGACTTACTTGAAATTGTCTCTCCTTCAAAAGTTTTTGGAATTTCTTTTGTTTCCACAAACAGAGGGCAGCTTTTTTCCAATCTACAGAGGGAGAAGACAAGTTCTGCCAAGGTAGATCTACTACATCTTCTTGACAAATAGTTCCTCGAGCTTCCAAGTACATTCGAAGCACAACAAATTGCACCTGTAATAAATGTAAATTATCTCAATAAACAAATTTTAGAATTCAGAAATTGAATTATAAAAGTTTGATGGTCCTATGGCCTCATTGACAATTCCTCTAATTTCCCAGACCAAAATATATTCCCTGATCACCACTTCTAGCTCCTTCTATTACTAAAGCACTAGCGCCTTTCATTAGAATGTAATTCTTTGAGGGCAAACACCTCTCTTTTGTGTTTGTATGCTCAGTGCTCAGCAAAGAACCAGCATATGGTAAACACTTAAATGCTTTTTCATTCCGTCATTTGGCTTTTAAATATCAATTTGAAACTGGGCATGAGCAAATTCAGAAGGATCGGGTCAGTTCTTTCAAAGGTTGATAAGTAGGCTGAATGGGAGAATTTAGTTTTCTAATCATCCATTTACCAATGATTCAATTTGTGGCTCTGGGCAGAAGATTCGATTGAGATAATCCACATTAACCTTATGACTATCTTTTAAAACTCCTTGAAAAGTAATATAAAACATTCTCAAATAAACAAATTATATTTTGGGTTAAAGAGGAAAATAAGTTTTATGTACACTGCACCTCCACTTGCAAGGCCTGGTCTCTACCAACCAAGAATATATAAAAAGATATTTGTAATAAAAGATGTCAAAGCAATCAGGCTTTGCTAAACATATGTTTCTTACCAAGTTAAATAAGAATTACATATTGTTAAATAAGAGTTATATTGTTCCAAACAAACACTGAATAGTTACATTTTGCAAGGAGTTCCCATTCTGGGTCCTTCCTTTCAGTTCTTTTTGTGTCCCAGAAAAATGGAGCAACTGGCACTAACCTGCTAAAACCTAGGATTATAACATGAAAGGTAGGAAATATGGGATTCACAAATCTATTATGAACATAGGGAAGAATATTTTGTAAAGTGAATTATTTATTCATTAATTTATAGTTTCAAAGTTACTTAGTGTAATTTCTGATTTTTAAGATTTTCAAGAGCTTTAAGTTTACGTGCCCTTTTGCTGACTAAGTCTCAAAAATAAATCCTTAAATGCAGTAGAACTCCCAACTGAAAGTGGTACTTAATTTTTTTAAAAGTCATTTAATATTTATTTTCCCAAAATAACTACTTTATTATTTATTTTATTTTTTAGTCTTTTCTTCTTCAATTCTGAGTTCCAAATTTCCTACCTTTAACACCCTTCAAAACAGAGAAAGCAAATAACATTAATTATACATGTGAAATCATGCCAAACATTATCATATTAATCATACTTAGAAAAGTAAATAGAGAAAATTTTACTTCAATTTGCAAAGTTTGTCAGTTCTCTCTTTGGAGGTAGATAGCATTTCTTATCATAAGACCCAGGTTTTTCCACAATTGATTTTCATTATAACAGTGCTATAATATGCACAATAATCTTCCAGTTCTTCTCACTTAACTTAGTATCAGTTCATCTATTGGTCTTGTCATGGTTTTCTGAATCCACTCCATTTCCCACAGCAATAAATATTACTCCATCACAATCATATACCACAATTTATTCAGCCATTCCCAATGAATATCCTCTCTATTTCAAATTCTTTGCCACAACAAAGAGAGCTGATATGAATATTTTTGTACATAGAGGTCTTTTTTCTTTTTCTTCATTTCTTTGGGATACAGACCTCATAGTAATATTGCTGCATCAAAGGCTATAGTTTTATAGGCCTTTAGACCTAGGTTCCATATTATTCTCCAGAATTAGTTCAAAACTCCACCAACAATTTATTAGAGTACATATTATTCTCTCATTCCCTCCAGCATTTGCCATTTCTGGTAGGAGTGAGTTTTTAAATTTGCCTTTCTCTAATTTAATGATTCAGAGTATTCTTTCATGCAACTATAGATAGCTTTGATTTCTTTTTCTGAAAATTGCCTATTTATATCTTTTCACCATTTATTAATTGGAGAATGACTATAGAATTAAGTCAAATTTATAAAAATAAACCAATCTATTTGAGAAATAAAGCCTTTATTAGAGAACCTTTTTGTAAAAATTTTTTATATTTATGATACCTTTTTAAAAAAATTTATCTATTTATACCTTTATCAGGCTTATTTTTGCTTTTGCTTATCTGACATCATAATTATCTCTACCTTTTTTTTTTTTTTTAGTTGAAGCACATTAGATTCTATGTGTGTCTTTCTGTCCCGAGTGTGTCTCTTGTAAACAACACATTGTTGGACAATGTGTTTCTAATCCATTCTACTATCTGCTTCTATTTTATGAGTGAGCTCATAAAATCCACATCCACAGTTATAATTATTTTTCCTTCTATCCCATTTTCTTCTGCTGCTTCTCTTTTATCCTTTCCTTCCTTAAAATCTGTTTTGTTTCCAAAACTAATGTCTCTCTTAATCCACCTTCTCCTTTTATTATTTTTTTGCTGAGGCAATTAGGATTAAGTGACTTGCCCATGAAATGTTAAGTATTAGGGGCCAGAATTAAATTCAGGTCCTCCTGACTTCAGGGCTGGTACTCTATCCACTGCACCAACTAGTTGCCCTACCCCACCCTTTTTAATCACTCTCCCTGATCCCCTTCCCCTACCATTTTCTTATTAGTTAAGCTACATTTCTATATCCAACTGTGTGTGCATATTTTTCCACCTCTTTGAACCAATTCTGATAAGGTTCAAGAATTGCCTGCCACATCCCCATTTCCCCCTCCACTATGAAAGCTCTTCCTTACATCTTTTATTTGAGAAAAATTTCCCCTTTCTATCTCTCCTTCCTTCTCCCAGTGCATCCCTTTTTTTCCACCCTCCTTTTTTTTGGATAGTGAGGGAAAAATATTGTTCCAATATAATTAACTCTTATCCATGCTCTATGTCCATATAGACTTCTTATTACCCTAATAATGACAAAGTTTTTAGGAGTTATACATAACATCTTCCCATATAGGAATGAAACAGTTTAACTTTATTGAGATCCTTATGATTACTCTTTCATGTTTATTTTCTTTAATTTTATTTAGTCTTAAATATTTGGAGATTAAATTTTCTACTCAGCTCTGGTCTTTTCATCAGGAGTGCTTGAAGGTTCTCTATTTCATTAAATATCTACTTTTTCTCTACAAGGATTATACTTAATTTTGCGGGGAAAAGTTACTCTTGCTTGTAATCCCAGCTCCCTTTGCTTTCTGGAATACTATATTCCAAGTCCTCTGCTCCTTTAACACAGAAGCCATTAAATCTTGTGTGATTATGACTGTGGCTCCATAATATATGAATTGTTTCTTTCTAGCTACATGAAGTATTTTCTGTCTTAGAGATCTAGAATTTGGCTATAATATTCTTGTGAGTTTTCAATTTTGTATCTCTTACAGGAGGTGACTGGTTGAATTTTTTCCCAATTTCTATTTTAATTTGTGATTGCAGGCTATCAATGCAGTTTTCCTGGATAGTTACTTGAAATATAACTTATAGGTTCTTTCTTTGATCATGACTTTTAGGTAGTCCAATAATTCTAAAATTATCTCCCCTTGGTCTATTTTCCAGGACAACTGTTTTTCTGATGAGATATTTAATGTTTCCTTCCATTTAAAAAAAATTCTTTTGACTTTATTGTTTCTTGATGTCTCATGGAATCACTAGCTTCCATTTGCCCACTTCTACCTTTTAAGGAATTATTTTCTTCAATGAGATTTTGTACCTCTTTTCCCATAGGACCTATACTAGGCTTTTAAGAAACTCTTTTCTTCAGTGAATTTTTATGGTCTTTTTACCATTAGGCCAATTCTGTTTTTTAAAATTTCTTTTCTTTCAGTATTTTTTTATTTCTCTTTTACCATGATGAATTCTATTTTCATAATTTTCTTGTATCACTCTCTTTTCTTTTTCTAATTTTTTTCTATCACTCATCTCTTTCTTTAACTCTTACAGGAATTTTTATTGGGCTTGGGTCCAATGAATACTTTTCTTTTCTTTTTTCTTTTTTTTTTTTTTGCTGAGGCAATTGGGGTTAACTGACTTGCCCAGGGTCACACAGCCAGAAGTGTTAAGTGTCTGGGACCAGGTCCTCCTGACTTCAGGGCTGGTGCTCTATTCACTGCACCACCTAGCTGCCCCTGAATGCTTTTCTTTAAGGATTTCTTTGTAGCTGTTTTCAAACTGTTGTCTTATTCTGAGTTTATCTTAGTCTTCTCTGCCACCTTCATGATTTTTTATGGTCACCTTTTTTTTGATGTTTGCTCATTTTTTTAGCCTATTTCTGGACTTTGAACTTTATGTTAAAGTTGTGCTCTGTTTACTTAGAAGCAAGAAGGTACTATTTTTAGACTTTTTCTTGGTACTATTTCCAGAGCTAGTTCTGGGAAACTGCAAGTTTTCATTGCTTTCAAGGTGATGTGATCAAGGGAGAGGTGTGATCCCTGCTCTCCTGATCTGCCCTCTTTACCCAGAAAAGCCTATAGTCCCTGGCAGCCAAAACCCCTAATGCTTCTGTTTACCTTGGATCTGAAACCAGTGCCCTGTTCTTGAGACTAACCCCTAATGAATCTCTTCTCCTTGGAACAGCAACCCACAACTGCATAGGGCAATAGAGCTGCAATGCCAGCTATACCTAAGGCCAGCAAATGATTGCCTGTAATGTCCTCTTACCCTCTCTGTACTGGAGCTCCTGAAGCTGCTACTGCTGCTACCATGTGTGTAGGCTCAATACAGGCCTCCACCCCAGTGCCACAACTTCTCCTACCAACCTCTTAAGTTTTAGATTGGAAAAATATCTCACTTTGACCCTTTGTTGGCTTTATAAAATTTGGTTTGAGGTGTTATTTTAGAATTGTTTGGAGGGTAATGTTGAGGGAGTTCAGCTGGGTTGCTTCTAATTCACCATCATGGCTCTGCCTCCCCTCACTCTGAAATCATTTTTGTAAAGGTAAGGATCTTTTTCTGACATGGCAATCATTCATTAATATATCTATTCTGTAAATGTTGCTGGTTTCCTTAAAATGGTACACATGAGGAGTATAACATCATCTGTCATTTATATACAATTAGAGAAGATAGAAAATACCACAGTGAATACCTTACACTGCTTCCTTTGTCTCCACCTGGGCAGACAGCTGCAACAGCTTTGATGAAAAAACCCTGATAAATAATGTAATAAAAGTGTCATACATTAGCTAAAAAACCTGAAGTCAACAAGGGACCTTTGCCTCTAGGTTGGAAATACACACTAAAGTTAAGTGGTTAGAGAACAATGTTAAGTAAAATAGGAAGAAAAATATATCTACCTTTTTAATGAGGCCTGCAGGTAAACAGTTACACAAAACATCATAGGAATGGGAGGAAAATTTGCACAAAGTATAAGAAATTGCCACAACACAAAACCTGAAATAGAAAAACAGAAAGGATATCACAGAACTTTATATAAAATTGGTCAGTCAAGTAAATTCATTAACTGGATTTGAAAAAGTCAGTTCTATGAATATGATACAAAATTAGATTAGGTTTTATAAAGAACAAGAATAAGATAACCAATACTGGCAGCCAATTTATCCTATCTATAATTTGCACATAGCTATTTATGTATTGTCTCCCTCATTAGAATATGAGCTTCTTGAGGTCAGGAACTGCCTTTTACCTTTCTTTTTGTCTCCAGAACTTTATAAATGCTTGTTGGGCTTGGAGTCAAGGAAAGACTGCTTCAGATACTAGCTATATGACCCACAGAAAATAAATTAATCTCTATTAGTCTCAGTATCCTGATCTGCAAAATGGGGTTAATATTACCTACCTCACAGGATTTTGTGAGCATCAAATGAGAATGTTTTTTGCAAATTTTAAAGCTCTACAAAAATGCTAGAAATTATTATTATTGCTCTTACTATTATGATATTGCTGTTCTTGTTATTGTTGTACATTATTTTGTAAGGCATAATCCAAGGAAAGGAGACCCAGAATACCAATATCAGTACACTACAGAATTCACCACCACAATTGTCAAACATAACTGCTAAGTATCTAAATTAGGTACTATTAGTTATACAAAATAGTAATGTCCTAAAGACTTACAAATAAACACAGAAAATATACTATGTATATGTATAGTGCAAGAGTCGGATACATTCTCATGGGCAGTACTTGTTTGGCTTTTTTTTAAATTTTAAATTTTTAAATTTTATACTTTTTATTTGCAAAACATATGTATGGGTAATTCCTAAACATTAACCCTTACAAAGCTTTCTGTTACAAAATTTTCCCCCCTACTCCCCACCCCTCCCCTAGATAGCAGGATATCCACTACATGATAATTATGTTAGAATACTTAAGAAATCGAATATATGTATAGTTATTGCCACACATCATTTTTTTGTTCAGGAGAAATCGTATCTACAAGAAAGAATAATCCGATAAAGGAAATACAATGCAAGCAAACGTCAATAGAGAACATGAAAATGTTATGTTGTGGTCCACATTTCACATCCCTCTCTCTGGATGTACATGGCTTTCTTCACTGAACAATTGGAATTAGTTTGAAGCATTTCATTGTTGAAGAGAGTCATGTCCCTTAGAACTGATCCTCATATAGTATTGTTGTTGCCGTGTACAATGATCTCCTGGTTCTGCTCATTTCACTCAGCATCAGTTCATGCAAGTCTCTCCAGGCCTCTCTGAAATCGTCCTGCTGGTCGTTTCTTACAGAGCAATAATATTCCATAACATTCATATACCATAATTTATTCAGCCACTCTCCAATTGATGGGCATCTATTCAGTTTCCGGTTTCTAGCCACTACAAAAAGAGCTGCCACAAACATTCTTGCACATGTGGGTCCCTTTCCCTCCTCTAAGATCTCTTTGGGATATAAGCCCAGTAAAAACACTGCTGGGTCAAAGGGTGTGCACAGTTTGATAACTTTTTGAGCATAGCTCCAAATTGCTCTCCAGAATGGTTGGATCCGTTCACAGCTCCACCAACAATGCATCAGTGTCCCAGTCTTCCCACATCCCCTCCAACATTCATCGTTATCTTTTCCTGTCATTTTAGCCAATCTGACAGGTGTGTAGTGGTACCTCAGAGTTGTCTTAATTTGCATTTCTCTGATCAATAGTGATTTGGAGCACCTTTTCATATGATTATAAATTATGGGCAGTATTTGTAAAAAGAAGTTATATATTTAAATGGGATTGGAATCTTTCTCAGTTTTCCCTCCTTTCCTTTACCCCCTCCCCTAGATGGCAGGTAGTCCAATACATGTTAAATATGTTAAAATATATGTTAGATCCAATATATGTATACATATACAATTAGCTACACAAGAAAAATCGGATCAAGAAAAAAAACTGAGAAAGAAAACATGCTAGTAAACAACAACAGAAAGCACAAAAATGCTAACACATATTTTTAACAGGTTTAACATATATTGGATTACTTATTGGAGTGGGGGGAAGGAGGGGAAAATTTGGAACAGAAGGCTTTGCAAGGGTCAATGTTGAAAAAATTATCCATGATTTCAGAGAGGCTTGGAGAGACTTGCATGAAGTGATGCTAAGTGAAATAAGCAGAACCAAGAGATCATTCTACACAGAAACAACAAGACTACATGATGATCATTTCTAATGGACACGGTTTTCTTCAACAATGAGATCTTTCAATCCAGTTCCAATTGTTCAATGATGAAGAAAGCCATATACACCCAGGGAGTTTTAATAAAAGTAAAAAAAAAAAAAAAAAAAATAAAATTTTGTAATCTGCTGATGTTACGGGATGACATTGCCATTCTTAGCAATACAGTGATCCAGGACTACTTTGAAGGACTTATGATGAAAAATGCTATCCATATCCAAAGAAAAAACTGACTATGTCTGAAGACAGATTGAAGCATACTTTTTTTTAAACTTTATTTTTGTTGAGGGGGAGATCTATGTTTTCTTTCACAATAAGACCTTTATGGAAATGTTTTACATAATTTCACATGTGCTTTCTCAATGGAGGGAGGAAGGAAAAGAATTTGGAAAGCAAAGTTTTAACAACAAATGTTAAAAAATTGTTTTACAAGTAACTGGGAGATGAAAAAAAAAAACAAGTAACTGGGAGAAAGAAAGATAGGGAGGAAGGAAGGGAGGCAAAATTAGAGAGATGACAAGTTTAGATCTATATTTTAACCTAGATTTTTAAAAAGGTATTTACAGAAAAAATATAAATTTCTTCTCTGTCTGGAAAGGGGCAGATACTCATGCTATGTATACCCACATAGATTTTCATTCAAATACAACCTTTTTGGTTTACAAGGAATTTCTCACAGTCCCTAGAGCTTCAATGTATTCAGGCAAACTACTCCTTGTTCCCACAGCACAAGAAAGAATGTCTATTTGGATCAATACCTCCTACTAAATTAATGAAATAACAATTTAAAATACTGAGTCCAGAAGAATGTGAAAACTTTCAGATCAAACAAACACCTTGTGGTTTTTGTCTGAAAAGCCTACCTGATCAAGAAGATAGAGCCATGACAAATGTTATTATGGTTATCTCCTTCTGTTAACATGCAGATGCCATGGTAATTTATTAGTTTTTACACAAATGGACCAATAACAATGTAAATTAATTTGTGCCAATGTGAACTAAAACGTGCTTTCAGAAATCACTGAAAAATAAAATATAAAAAGACTAACTAGAAAAGAGGTACTTAAGAAACTCATTTTTAGCTGTTATTAACAAACAGTACTAGACAGAACAGCCCCTTTCTAGAAGTACTGTGTAGAGTGCACAAAAGGACATTAATAATAAAAAGGGGGCCCTGTCCATTAATCAGGGAATAGCCAAAAAAATTTTGAAACATGGTGATGAGATATTACTGCAATGTAATAAAATAATATGAAAAATAATATAGTGAAGCATATGCAGAGATCTAAACTGAAGTGAGTAAAACTAGGAAAACAGTTTACATCACAATGCAAAACTGAAATCTATCTAGTTAAAACAATCAAAGTCAGTCCTAAAGAAGAGATGAGAAAATTTATTTCTCTCCCTTCGCTAGAGAGATGAACAGAATGTCACTTCAATGGTGTGTGAATGAGTCTACTTTTCCTCCTCCTTTTCTCCTGCCTCCTCATCTTCCTCCTCTGTTACTACTCCTTTGTCTCTCAAAATTCCAGTGTGAGCCTCCAGAGAAAGCATTATGTTAAATGAACAACTTCCCTTCATTCAGCTTCCCTTTGCTCCAATAAAAGGTCTGGGGTAGGGGAGGAAGTGAACATGTCAGGCTGAGAGAAATCTAGAGAAGAGGGTAGCAACCTCTTTAGCTTGAAGGATTTCAAGCAAGGCCAGACATTAACTATTGGGATGTGACAGGACCAAAATCTACCAGGATCCTGCCTCTGATCCCAGTCCCCAAAAGGCATTACTTTTCTTAAAAGGCAACAAAACTGTTCCAGGACTTGATTGTCCCCTGTCCCTAATGCAGCTTCCTAATCACCTAGGGGCACACAAATTCTCACCTACATGGGGTTTGAGGCCCCTCCATTTTGATAATTATTGGAAGACCAAAGGAGTCACCAATTTCCACAAGCTAAGTGTCTCTGTATCCTTGCTGCACATCATTGCTATGTCAGGGCTAAATAAACCTCCATTTGTTAACTACTCAATGACTTATGAGTTTCTCCTTTTGTTTCCAAATCAAAAATAGGTGCCTTCCAAAACAAACCTGAACAAAAAGGGTACTAGTTTCAGGCCTGCCTCTAACAGGACACTACCAGTAGGTGAAAGATCTGAAAGGAACAAAAAATAGAGTAGAAAAAGTGAGAAAGGGAAGAAGAAAAAGAAAGTAACATATGGTTAGGAATGGATAGACTGTGATTAGCAATTGCTTTAGAAACTTCTTCATAGTGATTACGTTTCCTAGCTTAATTTTGGGGCACCTTATAAATGTATGAGCACTTTCAAGGTTGTATAAACTGATCTGTCATCTAAAATTTTTAGAAGAATGGTTTAAAACCAAGAACTTCAAATATTTTTTGACTAACAACTTCATGAAATGTAAGAGGAAGATTCATTTAAGATTCAATTTAACCAATTCTTTTAACCAGACAAGTAAATGAATTAGGTATTAAGGGACCAGAAAGTCGGGAAGGTCTGAGACTGAACCCAGACTCAGACACTCACTAGTTTTATGATACCATTCACATCGCTCAGCTTGAGATTGCTCTTCTGTAAAATGGAGATAAAAGAGCACTAACCTCACAGGGATGTCACTGTGAGGATCAAAGGAAGTTAGAATTGTAAAGAGCTTTGGAAATAGTTTATATATTTATATAGCTTAAAATGCTATATAAATGCTGGCTATCAGCTATTATGATGCAGGAAGGAAGGAAAGAGCTTACCTAATGCAAATGGAAAAGGATTTCCGGGATCTACATGATAGAAGGTTCTCCCAGAATTCTGTGACCAAGTGAGTCTTTGCATGGACAGAAGTTCCAAGAACCAATTCTGGAACCAAGGATTTAGATTCATTTAGGTGAACTGCCAGAGCAGCTAGGCCTAAAACATGAATGTCAGACAGGCATTCACCCTAAAGTCAAAACAAAAATCAAAAAAAGGAGAGAAAAATTATTAAAAATGCCATCCCAAAATATGGTATTTATCCCAATGCAATTCCACCTGAACTCAAACCACAAGAGATCGTCCTGGAGACTGGAATCTGCTAATGCTTCTAGAGGATTAACAACCAAACCATAAAAGAAGAAATCTGCTTTCATCACTTTCTCCAAACTAGAGTCTCTGACATTCTATAGCTATTTCAGGAAAACCTTAACCCTACAAATAAACCAGCTATCCCAGCTGTAATCTGGTGAGGGCATATTCCCAGAAAGCCTGATTTTCATCTATTTTTCCAGTTTACCTGAGGCCACAAACCCAGGAGCTTTGACAGAACAATGAGAAGAGAAGTCATAAGTACTTTCACTGCCCAACCTGACCTTTTCTGGTCTTTTCTCTCTTCTAACCCCACTGTAGGTGACATTGCTGGTGTCACAGCATTCTCTCTCACCTCTCCTTCACTCTCTTGATTCCTTTTTCTCAGTCTCCTGACCTAGTTCATCATCTATGTCAAACTTCATAATTGTGGGTGCTCCCCAAAGCTCTCCTCTTCTTTTTTTGCTCTTGGTCCCCAGCAGCTTCCATTATTTTCATAATCATAGATGATTCGATAGGTGATTTCCAAATCTCTATATATAATTTATATAAATCTATATATAAAAATCCATCCCTAATATCTCCCCTGAACCTCAGTATTGCATTACTGTCTAAAGGGCATTTCAAACTGATGTCCAGAGACATCACATACATTCATAGTATTCGACTTCTCATCTTTACCCCCAACTCCTTTTTCCTTCCAAACTCCCCTATCTCTGCCAAAGGCAACAGCCCTGTGATTGTTTCTCAGGTTCATAATTTTATCATCGTTCTCCCTTCTTCATTCCCTCTCATTCCATATATCCAATTAGTTGACAAATTTTGTCATTTCCACTTCTATATCTTTCTCATCTGAATCCCTCTCTTGACTAACAGAACCACCTCCTAATTCAGGCATTCATCAACTTTCATGTAATTTCCAACTATGGCAATGGTCTCTTAATTTAATCTCCCTATCCAATCTACATGACCGCTAAACTGATTTTCTTTAAGGACACATCCAAGCATATATCCTGTACTCAATAAATTCCACTGGCTCAC
Source organism: Myrmecobius fasciatus (assembly GCA_023553655.1). Taxonomy (NCBI): domain Eukaryota; kingdom Metazoa; phylum Chordata; class Mammalia; order Dasyuromorphia; family Myrmecobiidae; genus Myrmecobius; species Myrmecobius fasciatus. The sequence goes on along the minus strand of JAJPUD010001742.1, from coordinate 339,604 downwards.
TTCTGCTTCTAGAAGAAAATAAAAACTCCTCTTTTGAGTGTTAAAAGCTCTTTATAACTTGGCCTCAGCCTGTCTTTCAGCCTCATCACTGAAAACTCCTTGAAAACAGGAATTGTGGTACTTTTCTTTGTATTCCTGACCTAGCACAGTGCTGGTTCATAGGAGACACTTAATAAATGTTTGCTAATTGCCTAAGACACTAATTCAAAAGGACTATGGGTGGGAATGGAAACCCACTCTCTCCCCCACTGTCTTGGATCAAAGTCCTAGCTTAGGGCATAGCAATCAGAGCAGATATAATCTTTACATCTTATCATCCTTGATAAGATAATGAAGGTTGTGAACAGGATGAATTTTCATCGCTGTGAATTAATTCTGTGAAGTTGAAAAGAACAGTTTTTCATGACAGGAATAAAGACACTTTCTTATTGGAGAAAAAAAAGCTGAGACAAAGGTAGGTCTTGGGAATGGTGAAGTACCTGCCCTTTGTTAGTCATTTCCCATTGCAAAAATACAGTCCTTCAGTGAATGTTAATTCTCCCTCCTCTTAGCAAAGGACCTGTTGTTCAATGTACAACTCAAGGCATCTGGGGCTCAACAATTACTTTGTGGGATATGGGGCAATGTAACCCTGACATTACATCAGAAAATCTAACCTGATGGGAAATAAGTTGGTAGAACCTGGCAAACAATGCAGGAAGGAGATGCCTGTGTCCACAGATCATTTTCACAAACAGTGATGGCCAGCAGCCTTGCCTGCAAAGAGACAAATGTTAAAAAAAAAAAAAAAAAGATTATTTTCATTGATAGCTGTTTGAATGACCTTAACCTACAGTGTAAAAAAGGTGTAAGATGGCTAAAAGTGATCTCTTATTAACCTAAGACTCTTGATATTGATACACTTCAATGAAATGACCATTTAGCATTCAAACTTAAGAAATGGTAATGAGATTAGTAGGGGGATTACAACAGGCTTACCTTAGAAAAAATACTCTACAAAAACTCTGGAAAAAGAAGACTGAAAAGATGAATGTGGACATGATGGGCTTAAGGTAGTTGTCCTTTCCTTGCCTTAGGAAAAATTTGCAACCTAAATCAGGAATGTTCTTTCAGCAATAAATAAGCAAAGTAAAGAATAATCTAATTTACTAGGAGGTTTCACTTAAGATGTCTTACAAACAGGGGCAGCTACATGGTACAGTGGCACTGGCTTTGGCATCAGGAGGATCTGAATTCAAATCTGGCCTCAGACACTTAAAACTTCTTAGCTGTTTGACCCTGAGAAAGTCACTTAACCCCAAATGCCTCACCAAAAAAAAAAAAAAAAAAAAAAAAGATGCCTTACAAACTTGATGGATAGAGTCCCAGTCTTGGGAGTCAGGAAAATATGTTCAATCTTACCAAAAACACTAGCTATGTGACCTTCACAAGTCATTTATTCTAAGCCTCAGTTTCCTTATCTATAAAATTGGAATGATAACAACTACTTCACAGGGTTGAATGAATCCAATGAGATAATATAGATATGTTAAGCAATTTGCAAACTATAAAATTCTATATAAATGCTAGCTATTATTGTAACAAAACAAGTTATCAATTAGTTAATTCAAAACTTAAAAGAAGGTAGCATACTTACCTATCAGGTGGATTAAATCTAGAAGAAGCCATTAGGTTTTGGCAAAAAGAAGTCAGCAAAAGATCAGTGACCTAATACAAAAAATATATTTGCATTCACTTTGGGAAATGCAGGTTCCATGTATCAGGATAACATTATTTCATAGATAATATTATAATCCTGACACCTACATAAAACTTTGAAAGGTAACGCTAAAGTGTGCTAGTGGGAGGCACAGAGAAAAATGGCTTCATGGAACCCTGTTGTAAGATCCCAGAAATAGTCTATATCCAGGAATGGATCATTGTAAATATCCATTATTAAATTAAATAGTATTTACTCTAGTCTCCTGAAAAACAATATAAATCTTTTATGCATCAAAATACAAATTTAGGAGAAGTCCAACCCATTTAATAGTCTTCATTAATACAGAAATGTTCAAATTTCCTTGTCCCAGCATCTACCCTTTTTGTTCTGAGTTACCTCATACTTACTTTCTGTTCCTGTTGTCCAAGTTTTGCAGAATGAAAGTGAAGGTGAATCTTTGATGTCTCACTTCCACTGTCATCACTGTCTCCCAGAACGACTTTCAGTTTCTCAGAGATCACTGCAATCTGAGCAGACAAAGCTGCAGGTGGAAAGAACCTCAAAGATAAGAGGAGAGAGGAAAAAGAGTTGGGATTGGGGATGATGAGTAGAGAGATTAAGCACAAATATATATATTTATTACTTAAAATCAATTTAATTTTTTAGTTAACATAATTTTACTTATCTATAAGTAGGGACAAGAGGAAGAATGGGTCAGCTAAGAATGATTACAAGGTCTAGTTCAAACTGGTTTCAATGTGTTTCCAATTAAATATAAATATAATATACTTAGTTTAAAATGGATTATTTTCCCTTCTGATGTTTGCTAGAACCAATGATCTTAACTAGTAAAAGATATGAGAATTTATTTCAAACTGCAAAAGACAGATGCAAAGTAATGGAAAGAGCTCTGAACTTGGAATCAGAAGATTTGCAAGACTTTGGCCAAATTATTTAATGCCTTTGAGCCTCAGTTTCTTCATCTGTAAAATTGGAATAATAATACTTGCAATACCTATGGAGTTGTGAGGAAAGCATTACATAAAATCTGTAAAACACTAAAATAACAGTGAACAATTATGACCATAATGATGCAAGCACAAGAGTTATTCATATTTAAGCTTGACATTGAGAAGAAGTAGGATAAAGCTGAAACAATAATAGCATTTGTATAGATAGCACTTTAAGATCTGTAAAGCACATTAAGTGCCATAACACCTCCATTTTATAGATGAAGAAACTGAAAGTGACAGGCTATTTGTCCACGTGAGTAAACATCTGAGGTAAGATTTGAACTCAAATATTCCTAACTTTATACCTTTTATCAAGTAGCTGCCCTTTTCATGACAACCTGAAAGAACACATTATCTTTTAATGAAATGCCCTAATTGGATGAAACCTCTGGATAAACCTTTCTGTTTTTTATGTGAAATAGTAAACCAACCATCCATTGCCCTTAAAGTATTTAAACCTCAGCCATTAGCTAATCACACAAACAGAACAGATGGTAAATGTCCTATCAATGTGAAATTTCGCAAGCTCTAATCCCTAGAAGCCTGCTGTAATGCTAAGTTCCCACTCAAGCATTTGCTGTATCATCTAAAGGCCAAAATGCTTTTTAAACAAGAACTAATCTGACTTGTCAATATGTTTTAGGATCTAAAACATTCTCAAACTTCAATCCTAAAATACAAAGTATAAACTTAATGTTTTAAAAGTTACAGATTCCCTTTCAAAAGGTACTAGGATGCAATGAATATGAGATGACCTGCCTATTTAGACTAATATAAATACTCAAAAGTCATTAAGTTAATATGCAGCTCTATTAAACCATCCTTTGAGAACAATCTCATACCTATTAAATTTTCTTTTTTTGTTGTTTGTTTTTTTGATGACCATTGTGTGAATCTTACTCTCATATCTATTAAATTTTCAACAAAAATCCAGTTTCTTTGTTTTAAAAATCAATTTCTTATTTAGAGCACTTCAAAATATACTTTGTATGACATATATTTAAGAATTCCTGGTTAATTTTGATGGAGTATCTTGTAAACATTGAGTGCTTTCCAATTCAGTCAGACTATCTAAGGCCTAGGTTATTATTTTTAAGATTTTATTGAAAATTAAGCAATACATGGAATATTATTGTTCTGTGAGAAATAACCAACAAGATGATTTCAGAGAGGCCTGGAGAGACTTGAATGGACTGATGCTGAGTGAAATGAGCAGAACCAGGAGATCATTATATACGGCAACAACAATACTATATGATGATCAATTCTGATGGACATGGCTCTCTTCAACAATGAAATGTTTCAAATCAGTTCCAATTGTTCAGTGAAGAAAGTCATATACACCCAGAGAGAAGGATATGAAATGTGGACCACAACATAACATTTTCATGCTCTCTATTGATGTTTGCTTGCATTGTGTTTCCTTTCTCTGTTTTTTTTTTTCTTGTAGATACGATTTTTCTTGCCCAACAATGATAAGTGTGGAAATATGTATATATATTCAATTTGTCAAGTATTTGAACATAATTAACATGTAGTGGATATCCTGCCATCTAGGGGAGGGATGGGGAGTAGGGGGAAAAAATTTGTAACAGAAAGCTTTGTAAGGGTTAATGTTGAAGAATTACCCATACTTATGTTTTGCAAATTAAAAGTTTTAATAATTAAAAAAAAGAAAGAAAATTAAGGAAAATAGCCTTCATTCTGATCACAAAAATTGGTGGAAATTGTGGTTGAAATTTCCAGAAACAGAGGTCCTATTTTTGACATCTCAGAATGCTGCTTGATGCATCTTACAAAAGTTTCTTCAAGCACCATGGCCTATAGGACTTTTTTGACTGGGATGTCATGATTAGCCTACAAAAAATCTTCCATGAGAGACCTGACAGCTTGAATAGAACTCAGCTTTTATCACGTATCTAGAAGACAGTACCCCTAACATGTCACTAAATCAAGGGAAAACAGAATTGAATCATAAGTTTAGAAGAAGTGGAAAGATAGTGTGTTTAGGGGTGAAAGAACCAGCTCAAAAGGTCTGGAGGGAACTCTGAAGAATCGAATAACTTCATTCAAAATTATTTATCCCAGAAAATTTTTTTTTTTTAAAAAAAGCTAAAATCATCAATTTCCAGTTACAATTGATAAAGCCTTATTAAATACCTTCACATTTAAAGACAGATGTATTAAAGGAATCCAATGACCACTATCTCACCATCATAATTGGCAGGGTTGATTATTAAGCTTCTGAGATCTTCTAATTCACTTTTTAACTGTTCCAGTGGTTCTCCAGCATTACCACTCTCCATTTTCATTACTTGCTCTATATAAAATGAAACATATTATGTAAGCTTAATTGCTAATTAATTTTAAATATCCCAAATAGCATTACATCAACAAGATTCATTTTTCCATGTGTGAGTACAACAGTTTTACAGAGACTTTTACATAGAATATAACATATATTATGTGGTTAAAAAAAAAACAAAAAAAAACTACCCACCACTATAACCTGAGATACAAAGTAATATAGGCAAATAATGTAAAATACAGCAATGACAGGCTTCTGACCAAGAAGAAAGTGTTTTGACAAGAGTTGATAAAAATCTATTTGCATAAAGTTTTGAAGTCCAATCAAAAGAACTTTCAAATGAAAAGAGAAAACTTCTGATATACACCAAGTTTGATACCTGAGAATGGTAAAAATAATAAATACAGTGAGACTCAAAAGTCCACAGGAAACTAAAAACTAGAAAGCAGCCAATAACAGAACTTATAGTTTTCAATGCCTATACCCTATGCATAAAGAAGGTATAAAATACATTCTATAAGAAATCCTAAGACTCATAGGTATAAGAGATGTGGTAGGATAATTCAAAACTGGAATATGCCTCTGAAAAGTTATTATACTTTATTCAAAAGAAACAGGATGGAGAAAAACAATGTTAGTGGCACTGTATATTAAAGAGGAATATGCATGTGAAGAAGTACTGGAAAGAAGGATGAGAACAAGAAAGGTAAAAACAGAAGGCATGTTGTCATCAGTACAAATGACAGATCATCTGAATAATTTGGGACATTTAGGGGATTTCAATTATCAAGACATCTGTCTGGTAAGATAAATTTATAATTAATAGTGCTAAAGCTCAGAAGGGGTTCAGGCTAGCAAGGAGAGCAAAAGACCTCAAAAACGCGTGTTAAAGACATATAGAATTGCATTAGCTAAGGTGGCACAGCGGATAGAGCACCAGCCCTTAAGTCACGAGGACCTGAGTTCAAATCTGACCTCAGACACTTAACACTGCCTAGCTGGGTGACCCTGGGCAAGTCACTTAACCCCAACTGCTTCAGCCAAAAAAAAAAAAAAAAAAACATATAGGATTAATGAAAAAAAAAATAGCAAAGGCTATTCTATTGAGTTAAGCCAGCTTTTATTTTGTTTCTTTACTCTTCAAAGGACCATGGTCTCCCTACTAGAAAGGACAAAACAGAAATGACTACTAGGGAGCTAAGGATCAAGATGATGAGAAGGAAAGCTCCCTTTGATGTTTTTATGTCTCTGACCTCTATCATGTTCATCCCAGCTTCTCAAAGACTGGGTGATGTGATTTCTTAACCACAATAAATGATCCTTCTTTCTTTTTTTATTAAAGCTTTTTATTTGCAAAACTCTCCCTGGGTGTATATGGCTTTCTTCATCATTGAACCAACTGTAACTGGTTTGAATCACATCATTGCTGAAGAGAACCGTGTCCATCAGACTTGATCATCATATAGTCTTGTTGCTGTGTATAATGTTCTCCTGGTTCTGCTGATTTCACTCAGCATCAGTTCATGCAAGTCTCTCCAGGTCTCTCTGAAATCATCCTGCTGATCATTTCTTATAGAATTCCATGACATAATGAATGATCTTTCAAAGGAGACAGATCATACAACTAGGCAAATTAATCTCTCTGTGCCTCGATCTCTTTATCTGTAAGATAGGGATAACATTAGCCCCTATCTCAGAGAGTTGTTATGAGGCTCAAATGAGATTCATAAAATGTTTTGCAAGCCTTATATGCTATGTAAATCCAATTATTTTCAAAAAAGGGAAAGAATAGAATCAATAAATTATAGGCTGGTGAATTTGATTTGTATTCCTAGCAACCTTGTTGTTATTTTTAGTGGAATAGATAGTGAACATATAATAAAATAAGCTGTAGCCATCTACACCCAGAGAGAGGACCATGGGAACTGAGTGTGGACCTCAACACAGCATTCTCACTTTCTCTATTGTTTGCTTGCATTTTGTTTTCTTTCTCAGTTTTTTTTTTTCTTCTTGATCCGATTTTTCTTGTGCAGCAAGATAACTGTATAAATATGTATACATGTATTGGATTTAATATATATTTTAACATATTTAACATTTTTGGACTACCTGCCATCTAGGGGAGGGGTGGGGGAAAGGAGGGTATAATTTAGAAGAGAAGACTTTGAAAGGGTCAATGTTGAAAAATTACCCATGCATATGTTTTGTAAATAAAAAGCTTTAATTAACAAATAAAATAAAATAAGTTGTAATGATAATGGGCCAGCAAGGCTTCAATGAGAACAAACTGTTTCAGGATATTTTTATTTTTGTTTTGACAGGTTATTAGACAAACAAATCACGGGAATCCACAAGAAGAGTTTCTTTATATTTTAATAAAACATTTTACAAAGTCTCCCAAGTAATTCTTTTGGAAAATTTGGAATTAAGAGCTTGATCAGTGTTATCAAATTCAAATGGAAATGGGGGCCACTCATCTATACATAAGGATATCCGTGGCTTCAATCGCCAGTTTTAAAATCTAATATTATCTTTGCTTTATTGTATTTTTGTTTGTTTTGTTAAATGTTTCCCATTTCCATTTTAATCTAATTTTGGTCACAATCAGTAGGATCCATATGTTTAATGGTATAGTTAGGAAGATATGGAACTTTTTGAGAGGCAAGATCCAAAAATGAAGTGTTCAATGTCATCTAAAATGAAGGTCTTTACAAGAGTGCCCCAGGGAGCTGTGCTTGATACTGTTCAATTTAACATTTTCTAAGGACATTAGGACATGCTTATCAAACTGGCAGATAAAAAAAAAAAAAACAAAAAACAAATTATGAGAAAGTTAACATCACATAACATAACTGGAATTCAAAAACAGCATAAGCAGCTAAAATGATGGGCTGAATCTGGCAAAATAAAATACAATATGGATAAATATAAAAAGTTTTACATTTGGACTCAAAATAATTTAATAAGTATAAGATGAGAAAGAGGAGGCAAGGTAGAAGTTGACATGGAACTATAGAAACTTAAGTTACAGTCAAAAAAGCTAATGTGATCCCAGGCTATATTAAAAGAGATATAGTAAATAATATATCAGTTCTTTTATGGCTGTCATTTATATTTGGGTAGTTTGAAAAAGAAGCTTAGGCTGAGCTAAGTATGATGGGGTAAATGTAAAAAAAAATATAACTGTTGGGAGAAATAAAAATAAGTAATTATCTCATACAAATGATGTATAAAAGAAAAAAACTGATACAGAAATTGGTATGGAGGAAGGTGGGTAAGTGCTGAAAACTTACTTTCTTCAGGAATGGGTTAAAGAGGAAAATACACACACATACATATTTAAAAGGGTATAAAAGTCTTTTAAATTCAGAAAAAAATAAGAGAGCAATGGGATAGGTCAGGAGAGGGGCCACAGTAAAAGAGGAACTTTTAGAAGGCTACCCTTCTAAAAGCTACCCCGTTTAAGGAATGAAAGGGCAAGGTAGAAGAGACAAGGCAGAAGAGAAGAGATAGGGCAAATTGTGAAGAAAAATAAGAAAGAGAAAAATATACACATAATTGTAACTTAGAAGGTAGGTGGGTAGGATGAATTTACTCACAAAATGGAAACATATATAAGATTAAAAATTTGAATTCAGTTCACTTTTTTTTTTCCTTTTTCTTCTGTTTTTTATTTCTCTTGTGGTTTTTCCCTTTTATTCTGATTTTTTCTCTCCCAACATGATTCATAAAGAAATGTGTATTTAAAAAAAAATTAATGTACATGTATAACCAAAAAAAAAAAAAAAAATACCCAGTAAGATTTAAAAAAAAAAAAAAAAAAAAAAAAAGCAGGGGAAGCGGCCAGGATATGAAGGTGTTGAATATCAAACTAAAGATTTTCTATTTGATACTGTAGATGAGAGTGAGCCACTGGAATTTACTGAATGGGAAAAAATAAAGTCACACCAACATTTTAGGAAAATCTGCATGGAAATAAGTGAACTTCCAGGCAAGTTTCTTCCTCTTTTAGCCTAAAAACATTAAGGCCTTAGATAATGTTTGTAGAGTTTCTACTTTAATGCTACAGAAATATTTTTTTATCTCCAAGAAAAATTATGAATTTAAAAAGTTATTAATTTATATTTAAAAAACGAATACACTGGGGGGCGGAGCCAAGATGGTGGAGTGAAAAGGTGACTTTCTGCCTCTCCTCCGATCTTCTCTCAAATCAACAATAAAATAAGCCTCTGAACTGATCTTCAAGTCAACGAACTCAGAAATATTTGGGCACGGCTCTCTGGAGAACTTCATATCAGGTTAGTCGGACTCGGACAGAGAGATAAATAGAAGACCCCTGTGCAGGCCGGAAGTGAGGGTGGGACTCAGCTCAGCTCATCGTGGAAGAAATTTCAAACTCCAAACTCCAAATTCCAAACACCTGGAGTTTATCTGAGGCACTGGGGACACTCTGCCCTGATTGGGGGCAGGTGTTCTGGCAGACTTGCCTTGTTTAAGGAGTAATTCGGACTTAGTCCTAGCCCCCACCAGCACCTTAAGTCAACTCGCCGAAGTGCCCCAGGGCAAAGCGTCTTCAGCCGAGGTTTTTTTTTTTCCCCTACCTTAAAGAGATATCCACTCTGTCTAAAAAAAAAATGATGAAGAAGCAAAAGAGAGCTCAAACCATAGACAGCTTTTATCAAGGCAAAGAAACGACCTCAAATACAGA